>QXDM01000099.1:0-305922 GCA_003730235.1 Pythium guiyangense
GAACGAGCTGCCAGCTGCTGGTGTCGCTGGTGTCGCTGCTGCTGGTGTTGTCGCGCCACCTCACTTTCACACTCGCGACGCGCTCGCGCCAGCACCGACCGTACGCGCGAGCGGCTCCTTCTTCGTACAGTGGCACGCACGTGCACTCGAGCAAGCGAGCGTGCGTAGGCTGGACGCGACGCTGATCGAGGCGAGCGAAATCGAGCGGGGCGATGGCAATGGCAATGGCGGCGAGCGCGCAAGATCCAAACTGACTGATTGACACGCTTGCGCTCACGTGCGCGCGCGCGCGGATCGACCTCCTGTGGTAGTCGGGCGTCGGCGTCGTCGAGGGCCGGCCGCCTTCGTGAGGAGAGGAGGAATGGCGTCGGTGCTGTTGTTGTTGTCTGTGGTGATGGCTTTTGTTTTGGTCGTTCGCAGTTGCGCGTGGGCTTTTGTGGAAACGGAGTTTGACTCGCCGTTTGTATGCGCGCGCGGAAAGGACACCTCCCACTGGCGACCGTTCTGTCGCATCATTTTTGCGTTTCAGCGTCCGCGGCATACAAACATCGAGTCACCTTGCACAGCCACTCTCTCATTTGCTCAAATATCAACATCTCAAATCTCAGGACAACCACGACGTCGCCAATCAATCCATTCAAGCAAGCGCGCAAGTTCACGAGCTTGTTCATGCTCAAGAGCAGGAGCACGAGCACGCTGCATTCGCAGTGCAGGTGCGCGCAAGGACGGTCGTCGCGCTTGCTGCGCTCTCATTGCCATAGCGCTGCTGCCAGTTGGTTCGTACGCCCTAGCCCTCTTGAATACATATCGTACTTAATCGCATGCACTCAGTACAGCCTCCTCGCTCGAGTTGAAGCGCGGCTTGAGGACAAAGTGAAGCCTTTCGTGCCGACGAACGCGCGCGGAAGCGCACATCGTCGAGCGCATGAGCAGCAGCAGTCGTCGCAGTCGCGCTCGCAGTGACATGGGCGACGGCGGCGTCCGCCACCACGCGCTCGTGCTCCTCGCCGACAACCCGGCGCGTGCACATGCAGCTCCAAGAGCAAGCGCGACCACCATCGAGCAACACGACGCGAGTGCAGCAAGAGGAGGAGCCGAGCGCGAGCAGCGGCGCTGGGAACGGTGTGTGTGTGTGCAACCAATGCTCATGCTCGCTCGCAGCTGTGCTGTGCAGTGCAGTGCAGTGCTGTGCGATGACCACTGCGCGCACTGCTTGTTTGTTTGTCTGTGTGTCTGCCTTGTCTGTATGGCTATGTGTTGGTCGGATCCATTCATCATCCATTCACTCATTCGAGTGGTCGAGAGACGTCGCACACTCGCTCGCTCGCTCGCTTGTTGCCATCATCGCTGATCGCTACCACGCTTGTCGATACGCTCATGTCGCGCGCGCGATGTGATCAGCGGTCGGTCGGTCTGGGCGAGGAGGGCACGAGCAAACGAGCGAGCGAGCGAGCAGCGCGACCAAGCGTGCGAGTGTGCGTGCGTGTGCCGGACCGCTTGCTCTGCTTTGCCTTCTCGCTCGGTCAGTCGCTTGGGACGATCGATCGGCCGATCGAGCGAATCAACTCACGAAGATCGCGAGTCGCGAGTCAAATGGGCAGACGACGGATGGGTTTGACAGAAAGACTGACGCATGGTCAACCCACACACGCACTCGGCAGGTTCATCACGGTCGCGCTCGGGTCTGTGCGCGAGTATGTGCTCCTCGCACAGCAGCAGCAGCAGATTCAGGCACCTGTGGTGTGCATCGACGACAACGACAGCAGCGACGACTTCGACGGCGACAGCGATCGAGCAGCAACCGCAGGTAGCGACGACGAGCGCGCGTCGAGGCGGCGTCGTACCAGCCGCTACACCAGCAGCAACAACGACAGCACTCCACTTGACAGCGAGGCTCTCGACGGCTGCGCTCGCCTGCTGCTCTCGATCAATGTGTTGACGGCCGCGAACGCGCGCGCGATCGCGAGTCAGCAAGTCGGCATGGAGCGACCTGTCGCAGTCTCGCGGCGGAACCCGCGTCTGCTGCGCGACGTGTGCGCGCGCGTCGACGCTTGCTTGTCCCGCGCACATACACAAGCACACACAGAGACGCAGACAACAGCAAGAGCAAAAGCAGGAGCAGCGGTGACCACGCAGTCGCGCCGCACTGCCAGCAGTAGTAGCGACAGCAGCAGTGGTAGCAACGACGGCGCTGCGGAGACCGGCGCAGTCAGCGGCCACGTGGCGGACGCGCTCGTGCGCGCGCTCGAGTGGTTCGCCGACTCGTCGTTCGCAGTCTCGGTCATTGCGCCAGCAGACGCGATCGCAGGTCTCAGCAGCAGTGACACCAGTGGCAAGAGCTCGCGACAAACAGGTGCGCTCGCGAGCGCGCTGCGGCGCCTCGGCAGCGTGCAGTTCGTGCTGCATCGGTCCGATGATGAGCGCCCCGAGCGAGCGGCGCGGAACATTCTGCACCTGCTCGGCGCGATTCGCGACAGCGGGAACGCGCGCTGCGAGGTTCGCCAAGTCGAGGACGTCGCGTTCCAGATGCGCGGTGTCGTGGTATGTCTCTCTGTTGGTGTGTGTCGTGTCGTGTCGACTCGCTCGCTTGGTCATTCGTTCATTCGTTCGTGTCCTGGAGCTGGGGCGTGGACGCTCATGCACCTGCACACCCGCTCATGCCCCTGCACACTCACGCGCTAAACAATCCACATGCGCAGAAAGAGTGGCTCTTCCAGGCGGCTCCGAGCGTAACTGCGACCATCGCGCACTCGGACGCGAGCGCTTCGTCCGACAGCGGCGCAGACCTGACACTCACACTCGCTATTCGCAGCAACTACGTGCTCCCGATGACTGTGAGCGCATCTGGTTTGCCGCTCGCGCACCCGCTGCACAGCGGGATGCGGCGCATGGAGATCGTGCACGTTGCTCCCATGGCGTCGGTGCACTTGTCTGTGCTCGTGGGCTGTCCGCTGCACGGGAGTCTGCCTCCGACGTCGCCGCTCGGAGACGCTAGCGCCGCCCGAGCAAACGCACGCAGGCTTGACGCACTCGCCGACTTTCTTCGCGCGGAGAACTGCGGCGTCGTGCTCCGCTGTGTGCGTCAGGTAGTGCCAACACTCGACGCCTTTGCATGTATGTGTTTGTGTGCGATTGTGTCGTGACGTGCATGTCTGCGGATGCACTTGTGTGCGTCCGTCAGTCTGAGTGTCTGTCTATCGGCTGATGTGAGCGCGAGCGTGGGTGAGCACGAGCGAGTGTGTGTGAGTGTGAACAACCGAGTGCGCAGAGGAGAAGGACTGCGTCGATTGACTGTCGTTGCCTGCAGACGCACGCCGAGTTCTTCGTCCTGGCGCCGGCGGCCGCCGAGCACAAAGGCGTCGAGTTTCTGCTCTTCCGCGTCGCGAGCGCAGAGGAGGTGCTGGTCCCGCCGCCGCGCACTAGACAACACTCGCAACAGCAACAGCCCGTCGCACTTGGTCCCGACGCTGCAAGTGCCGAGGAAGCGATCGCGACTGCTGCGCTGGCGTCGATCCGAGCCATCTCTCGCGACGACTTCAACCCGTTTCGGTACGAGTCGGGGCTTGCCATGCACGACACCGCCGAGGTTGCTCCGTCGAACCACCACCGATCGGCCGCTGCCGCTGCGCGAGCGACAGCGGTGGCGACAATAGCAACAACATCAGCAACGACGACGACAAGAAGGACAGGAACAACGCGAGTCAACTCGGCGAGCTTTGCTGCTGCGATCGACCAGCGCATCACGTCGCGGACGAAGAGCGCAGCAGGTGGGACTGCGACATCGGCCACTCGGATGCAAACAAGCAAGCGCAAGAAGCTGCTCTGAGCGGAGCGTGCAAGGCAAGGAGCGAGAGAGAGACGGCGATCGGAGTTCACCCGCACATGAAGAGCCACACACCATTATCATGAACGACGAATGGACCGACAGATGGAGGCATGGAGGCATGGATCGATACATAAGTCGCATGCGCGACAGCAGGTACAGATCGTCTAGACGCAAATGAGCTTCCGACGGTTCGGGTTCGTCTGGAGCTTGTGGCTGCGCTTGTCGAGGCGCTCGCGGTGCTTGTCGAACAGGAAGTTCTTCCGTCGCGACTCGGTGATCGTCATGCCACTCGCGATGTTCTGCACAGGACACAAACACGTCGAGACGTGAGCACTCGCTTAGCATCCACACACAACACATCGCAAGAGCAGCAGCAATCCACAGCGGACATACGTTGCGCTTCTTGAGGAGGTTCGCAGCGAACGCGAGCGAGAGCGCCGTGCTGCCGGCGCTCGGGTCGACGCCAGCGATCTGGTACGCGAGCAGCAGACGCTCCTTCGTGACAGCGAGCACGGACTCGCGCGCTTCCTCGGGGCGGAAGCGCTGGCGGTAGTAGCGACGGAACTCGCGGCGACCGAGGCGCTTGCCGTTCGCGAGCACGAGCTCGCCAGTCTCCGAGACGTTGATCGTGTGCAGCGCATCGTCGTCGTCGTCGCTGTCCGCCTCGTCTTCTTCTTCGACGACAACTTCTTCGTCGTCGTCAATGCTCGCTTCGCTGTCCGTCTCCCACTCGACGTCGTCACCTTCGCCAGCTGCTGTGATCGCCTTTGGACCCGCCTTCTTGTACTGCGCCGAGAAGTCGTAGAACTCGACGAGCTCTTCAATGTCCTCGTCGTCGTCGTACGGAAGCTTGCAGTGCGAGAGCGCAGTCATGTGCTTCTGTACGTCGTGGTAGTCGCGGAACGTCTTGCCCTTGCCGTTGCAGTAGAGACAGAAGTTCCCGAGCTTGACCTTCTCGGCCAAGTACCCCACGAGCCCTTCGGCATCGACGAGGAACTCGACGTCCGGAATGAAGAAGCCGTGCTCCTTGAGCATGTGCGAGAGGTTCGCGTCAAAGTCCTCGGCCTTGTGCGCGCAGAAGATGCAGTCGTCCTTACCAAGCGGGATCTGCTTCTTGTACTCCTCGAGCGAAAGCGCGACCTCTTCGTCTGTCAGTGGCTTGGCGCTCTCGTCCTCTGCTCCTGCTGCTGCGTCGCCATCGAGTGAGACAATGTCGAGCTGCTTCTGGATCGTCTCGACTGCGCTCGCGACCTCGGGCTTGCTCTTTGCGTTCGCCAAGTGCTTCTTCGACGTCAAGTGGTTCTCGTACGCGTTCGCAGTCGTGAACGACTTGTTACACGCGACGCACTTGGTCATCGTCTTCACGCCCGACTTCTTCATCTCCTCGCGCTTCTGCGACTGCTTGTGCTTTGGGTCATTCTCGAGCGCCGCTTGCTTGTCCTGCAGGAGCTTCTGCATGCGGAAGTTGAACTGCTCCTCGGTCACGGGCGGCAGCTCCACGACCTTGCGCTTGAGGTTGTAGCGATGCCAGTCGGCACGGAAGTGCTCTTTCTGGTCATTGAACGTCGCAAACTCGAGACGACACGCTGTGCACGTCCACATCGCTGCAGTGATCGCTCGTGTGTTGGTGCTACAGTGGTGGCGCTGTTACAGGCAGCGAGGACGCACGTCGAGAGGAGAACGAGCGCAAAGTCACACAGAAGACGTGCTCTGCTGGAGCTGCTGCGGCGTTTGACGTTTTGGCTGGTCAATCGATTGGTCCAGAGTTTGAAAGACAAACGAGAGCGAGAAAAAAAGCGAGGCTGACAGTCATTCACGAGAAGTAACTTGGTTACGTTACAAGTGATTCCTCGTGTAAACCAGACAACGAACTCGGTTACAGGATTACGATGCGTGCCAAGCACATGCGAGTCGCTCAGCACCAGCGATTCTACCTTGAGTGAGAGCAATGGGGTGGCAAGCAATCCATGCCGCTCATGCTGTACCATGAGCAAAGCCAAGATTGCTGCTCCTTGAGAGTCATAAGAGCGCGACACAGCACAGCGCAAGTGAGCGAGTCTGCAGTCGTGATCGTACTCGCGCGCGACGCCTGCAACTCTGAGAATCGAGGTGAGTTCGTGTTGTATCAATTCCGCGCGCTTGTCACCAAGGCACTCGGATGCATGCTGCTGGTAGCTCTACGCCGCGGATGACAGGACATGCCTCTGCAGCTTCGCTTCGCAGGAGACTGCTCCAACTCAAGACTTTGGATACCAAGAGGGCCTGATACGTCGCGACAATCCTCAGCTGTCGTCAGCTCGATGAGCGCACGCCCAGCTTTGTTCGCCTCGCGCTTGTGGCGCCGACGCCTGCACATCTCTTGATCGTCTGCACAGAGCAGGACTTCACGTGTCGCGACGCAAAGAGGTCGCCACGTCCGACTCGTACGCGCGATCCTCGGTCGGTACGACTCTACCTGAGCCACTCATGTCTTGCTCAATCTTGTGCGCAGATGGCAGTCGTTCAAGTACCCTCGTCATACGCACACGAATCGACAGTCGACAAGTGTGCTGCTCCACGTGTGAGCACAGACAGCTTGGCGCTCTGCATCGAGTGCGTCACTAGACAAGACACCAAGACTTGTGCAGATGGGTTCTTCGTGGCGCTACAACATCGTTCTCACGGTCTTTGTAAGCGCGTTCGCAGTCCATGCGTTGAATGCCACATCACTGCCATCCAATGCGACAACTCCAGCGATCGCAAAAGCCTTAACTGCGCCAGGCAAGCAACTATCACTGTGCCTCGGGCTCTTGCTGCCGGATGCTCAAACTGTCGCGACGAGTGCACAGTGCGCGACATCAGCCGAGACGGAGCACCAGCGCGTTGTCCTCGTTGGTGCAAACCATCGTCCAGAGATCGTGAGTGTCAGCGCACTCGAGCCACATGCGCAGTTCGAGCGAGCAAGAAATGCAACCAAGTGGCGCTTTGACGCAGCCGTGGGCTCTCTACTTTCGACAGACAAGAGCAGCAGCCTGCTGTCTCGCGCCAAGTCGCCGATCGTGTTTGGTCCTCCCGATTCCAGTCAAGGCGGACAGCAGCACTTGGTGCGCTACGACATCGACAGATCCAACAATCTCAGCCAAACGGTCGTGCTCGAGCATTCACAAGCTCGTGTCGAACCATTGAGCGAGTGCGAAGCCGTGTTGGGCAAGCAGCTTTCGCAGAGCAACAGCAGCAGCAGCCTTAGCGAGGCTCGTGGCAGCGACCTCGTGTGCATCAAGACCGAGTGGACGAGTGCGGAAGCGTGCCGAGTAGCTCAAGACGTCCTCGGCCAGCTCGTCACGATCCAGCAGCGCGACGTCGAGTACGCACTCGGGTTTGTCGCCGCGAGCTTTCTGTGCGACAGCAGCGCGAACAGCAGCTTGTTCGTCGTGACAGCAGTCGTGGAGCTGCTTCGACGCGATGGTGCGTGGCTCTTGTGTGGCGCTCTGTGTTGATCGCTCTCTTGATGGGATCGAGTCTTGACTCACTCTGCTACGATGGTCTGCCGCTTGTGACTACAGCGAGTTCGAGCCAGCCACCGAGTCCGCCAAGCCTCAACTCGACGACCTTTGATGCCTCTCCGCTACTCTTGACACCCGTGACACCAAGTCGCGAAGCGCTATCGACTGCACCTCCATCGCACGCAGGCACAAGAGGTCCATCAGTCTCTGGCACGCCTGCTCCGTCGCCAGCAAGCTCAGTCCAAGCGACAACAGTTCCTACGACGCCGCATCCGACGACTCCATCCACATCTGAGCCAGCTCTTGCACGCAACTCCACCACCACCACATCGTCTCCGACCCAGACACAAAAGTCGAAGCCACTCGCTGCCACGAGCACGCTCGTACTCCGAGCGACCAAGTTCTTAAGTGCAGCCGTGGAGTTCATCGCGGATGACTCCACCGTGGCGCCCTGTGGCGGCATCGGATTCGCTCCCGGGTTCTTCCTCACGACCGCGTCCTGCGCAGCGAGCTCAGTGATCGACCGGGTGGTGTCCATCTCGGACAACGGTGTCCGCCACGAATCGAGCGCTTTGCTTCCTGTGATCCATCCGCTCTACGACGGCGAGAGCAACGCGAACGACTTTGCGATTGTTGCCGCACATGACCCGCAGTGGGACATGAGCACCGTGGCATTGGCAGCGCACACGCCCACCGATGACTTGAGTGTGATGCGCGTCGGCTTGGGCAGCGATGCGAGCATCGAGTCGTACCGCGTGCTTGCAAGTGCGCAGTGCGAGGCGTCCGACGACATGATCTGCGCTGGAGCCACCGACGCAGCTGGAGCGATGGCAAGATCTAGCAGCGCGGCGCTCTTCGCTGACATTAAGGGAGCGCCAGTCTTCCTAGGCTTCCAAGCGGCCGGCAACTCGACGCGAGCTGCGACCCGCTTCAACGCTGTGCGAGGCATCTCTCCGTTCATCAGCGAGCATGCGCGAGGGTATCGATGGGCTGGCACCGACGAGTACTCGGACGCACTTTTTGATGACCTCGCACGGATGTTGGCCGTATATCCGTTCGCGCTCATCTCAAGCTCCGATCGTGCGTCGAAGGGCAGCGTTGTGCCAGCAGTGGTCATCGCACCGACCATCGCGATCACGAGCGCAGACTGGATCAAGGACAAGACGAAGAACGAGATGCGGTGGCTGCTCATGGGTGACGAGACCGTCAAGATCGCTGGTGTGCAGCTCGAGCGAGACTACCGCCAGGCACTTCGCGTGCCAGAGACACCAGCGTCCCCAAGTCGGCTCGCACTGATCAAGACTCGCACTCCGTTTAAAACTCTTCACGGGCCTTGCCGTTTGCCCCACCATCGTCGCCGAGCGCGCTCGAAGTCGTGTACTTCGACCCGTGGCTGGTTCTGGACGGCATGCCAGGACTAGGTAGCTCGATTGTCGAGCCGCCAACCGCATGCGGGCTGAGTGACAATGTTGCGCATGCAGATGGGATCGACTGCCTGCGTGCGCCATTCGAGGATGCTGTACCGCTCGTTCATCATAGACCAGTGCGCATGGGCTTTGCATTCGACGGCGGTGTCCCAGTTGGCGTGACAACGACATCGGCGCTTTTGGCGACTGCGAGACCGTTCGCTCGCTTCGACTTTGAGCCACGACGGGCGTTCATCGATGCGACCGTCAGCGCGTGGAGCCAAAGCGACGATGGTCTCTCGCCAGAAGACGAAGCGTACTCTGGCGCCGCCGTTCGTTTGGTCGCGTCCGGCAAAGTTGTCGAGTGCGGCGGCATGTTGATCGCTCCGTCATTTGTGCTGACGACAGCGTCGTGTGTGCTCGCGCACAACGTCACTGGCGTACGCTATGGACACGGCAGCAGCTTTGCGCTCATCGGCGTGCTTCAGGACGCGATCGAAGTGCACCCGCTGTTCAAGAGTGGCGACAAGCGCACGCTCCAGTACAACCTCGCAATCGTGGAGCTCGCGTCGTTCGTCGACGCGGTGTCTACTGTGGCGCTCGCTCCGCTTCGGCTCGACATTGGAAGCGAAGTCATCCGTGTGGATCTGGGCGACAAGACTAGGGCCACGTATTGTCACATCCTTCCAAGCGTCAACTGCAGTTCGAGCACTTCGGTTCCAGACGCGCCGTGGTCTAGCGGCACGATCTGTGCAGGCGACAACAGCGTTTCAGCGAGCAACACGACATCGTCATCGAGTGCAGCGCTTCTTGGGAGATTCAACGGCTCGCTGGTGCTCGTTGGTCTCCAAGTCGGTCTAGACGACAAAGTCCACGCCGATAGCTACGCCAGTGTGCTCGCAGTCGCCAACTTCATCAACGCGTATGCGGATGGCCACATGTGGGGAACGACGTCCCGGTCGGACACTGAACCAAGCAACGAACAAAGCTTCGTTGTCGGCTTGCGCATCAAGAAGAACGGCAAGCACTTCTGCGGTGGAGCGCTCATCGCGCCGCAGTTCGTGCTCACAGCGGCGCACTGCGTCTCGGACGGACTCGTTCGATGGGCGACGATCGGACCCCTTAACGTGGGGCAACCGACCGAGACGATCGAAGTCTTGACGGACCGCATTCGGATCCACAAGAGCTTTGGCAAGCCGAACGCGTACTCGTTCGACGCGGCGATCCTGGAGCTCAAGACGGCAGCGTACAACTCCCCGATCCAACTCTATGGTTCGAACGACTTTAGCAAGCGGAGAGAGTCGAAGCTGGTGGCGGCCGGCTCGATGATGAACAACGACATTAGAGTGACAGCGGCAGATCTCCCGATCTGGTCGAAGCGCGAGTGCGAAGCAGCTATCCCAGACGTCGACAGCAGCATGCTGTGTGCTGGCGGAATGGCAAAGCAAGACGCGTGCGCCGGTGACTCAGGCAGTCCGCTCGTCGTCACGAGCCCTAACAAGGAGTTGCACTACGACCTCGTCGGACTCGTGAGCGCTGGCTTTGGCTGCGGACGTCCAGGCGTCCCTGGACTCTACACTCGCATCGACGCGATTCGAGACTTCATCGCCGCGTACACGGCGCCAGCGCCAGAGGACTCGAGCACACTGAAGCCTGTGACGCCGACAACTGCGCCAGTTCAAGTGCCAGCGCCAACACCAGCGTCACCGACCTCTGCGCCGTCCACTCCACAAGCTCAAAAGTCTGCACCATCGCCAGTTCCAACGAACTCAGTGACTGCACCACGACCTCCGACACCTCAACCTACTGTAACAGAGAGTGACCGCGGTGCTGAGTCGGAGGCAGAAAGCCGTGGCGGCAGCAACAGCGTCACGATCACGACTCCACCGTTCAGCAGCAACAACAGTGTAGGCACCGGCGCCAGTGACAAGGCCAAGTTCCCATCTGCGATCGCACATGAGCCAATGCCGGCGACGACTGCTCTCACGCGCGACAAGGTGCTGCGCTTTCTCGTAGGAGATGCGAGCAGAGACATGCTCCCAGTGTCGTCGAGTTTGCACGACCGACTGACGAACCGACTCAACAAGGTCACGCTGTACTCGTCGGGCGACATGCGCGGCGTCGCGCGCGCGATCGAGCTCCACGACGCACTGCCGCTCAACCAGCGCGTCGATCGATTCAAGTCCGCGAGTTCGCGCACGACTGGCGCAAAGCCGACGTCAGTGGTGCAGCACTGCCATCCATCCGTGAGCTAGTCTAGATAGTGAGTGATAGTGAACAAGAGTATCGTGTAGCTCTAACAATGCACCTATAATGCGAGCCATGTTGAGGCCAACGAACTGACGGTGCAGAGCTAAGCGCTCAAGACGAAAGTCCATCCGAACGCGAGCGTTGGAAGGCGCGCGACAGAAGTCGAGTCAAGTCTAGGACGTGCGTTCATAGCGCATAGCTAGTAGTGCGAAAATCAAGGGACAAACGTCTGCTTGCGCAACGCTGCACCACATCACTTTTGCACACCAATTACTGGTGTATGTCGAAGTACACACACGACACGCTGCATTCCGAGCCACACGAGCACCACGAGACGACAAGCGACAACGATGGTGCTCGCGACGATGCTGCGCGCTGCCGCCACGACTGCTGCTGCTGCAACAGTACGCCGACCAGCTTTGCAGCTCCCGCGCCGCGGCGTTGCGCTCTCGGCTGCGTTCAGCACGGAGCGACCTGTGACGCGCGACGCGCGCTTTGCGTCCTGGACAGACGACGACATCGCGCACTTCCGCACGCTGCTGCGTCCGGACGCAGTGCTCACGGACGCAGACGACACGGCGCCGTTCACAGTCGACTGGCTCAAGAAGTACAAAGCGCAGGGCGCAAAGCAGCTCGTGCTCAAGCCGCGGACGACCGAAGAGGTCTCGGCTGTGCTCAAGTACTGCAACGAGCGTCGGCTGCCGGTCGTGCCACAGGGCGGGAACACGGGCCTCGTGGGCGGAAGCGTGCCAGTGTTTGACGAGATCGTGCTCTCGACGTCTGCGATGAACTCGGTCCTCGACTTTGACGAGGTCTCTGGCATCCTCGTGTGCGAAGCTGGCTGCATCCTCGAGACGCTGGACAACTACGTCGCAAAGCACGGGTACATCATGCCGCTCGACTTGGGCGCCAAGGGCACGTGCCAGATCGGCGGCAACGTGTCAGCGAATGCCGGCGGCTTGCGCCTCTTGCGCTACGGCTCGCTCCACGGTACTGTCTTGGGCGTCGAAGCCGTGCTCGCAGATGGCACAGTCGTCGACTGCCTCAGTACGATGCGCAAAGACAACACCGGGTACGACCTCAAACAGCTCTTTATCGGATCGGAAGGCACGCTCGGCGTCGTGACCAAGGTCTCGATCCTCACGCCGCCGCGCTCGTCGTCTGTGAACGTCGCGATGCTCGGGTGCGAGGACTTTGACGCCGTCCAGCGCACGTTCGTGAACGCGAAGAAGCACTTGGGCGAAGTGCTCTCGGCCGTCGAGTTCCTCGACCGCCAGTCGCTCGACATGGTGCTGTCGCAGCAGGACTGGCACAAAGACCCGCTTGAGTCGACGTGCCCGTACTACATCCTCATTGAGACGTCGGGGAGCAACAGCGCGCACGACATGGAGAAGCTCGAAGCGTTCCTCGAGGACGCCATGGGCTCTGGCACGGTCGTCGACGGGACTGTCGCGCAAGACGCAGCGCAGGCGCGCAAGCTCTTTAGCATTCGCGAAGACATCACGCTCGCGCTCAGCTCGCGCGGGTACGTGTACAAGTACGACCTGTCGCTCCCGATCAGCGAGTACTACCGCATCGTCGAAGCAACGCGCGAGCGCCTCACGCCGCTCGGCGCTGAGGTCGTGTGCTTTGGGCACTTGGGCGACTGCAACTTGCACCTGAACATCTCGACGCTCGAGTACGACGAGAAGGTCTTCAACGCCATCGAGCCGTTCGTGTTCGAGTTCACGTGTACGTGCTGCTCTGTGTGTGTGGTTTTTGCTGTGGTTGTAGTGGTGCGAGAGCGATGGTCTCACAGTTGCTGTTGCTGTGACGTAGCCAAGTACCGCGGCAGCATCAGCGCCGAGCACGGCATTGGGACGCACAAGCCGTCGTACTTGCACATGTCCAAGTCTGCGAACGCGATCGCGCTCATGAAGCAGATGAAGGCGATGATGGACCCGAACGGGATCCTCAATCCGTACAAAGTGCTCCCGCGCGACGACGCGGAGACTCAGTGACGCCACATGCATGAGAGAGAGCGCACGCCTCCCAGACACACAGTCGCGTCGGCTGTCGACACTGTCAACAAGCAGCGCCAATGCGGGTGTGCGGGTGTTTAGACGCGCCAACAGACATCGTTTGCTCACAGCTTCTGCGCTCCACCAAGTCGCCTCTCTGTTCTTCTTACGACTGCTGCTCTGGTCCTTACTCTACACGTACTCGCGCGCCAGTGGCGTCGCTGCAGCGAGATCGAGGTATTTGAAGCTCACGCCCCCGATCACGCGCTCGGGGAGCTCGTCGTCGCGCTCGCCTTGGATCGTCATGAACACACGGATGTCGAGGTACGTGGCCCAGCTGCAGCAGAGCGAACCGATCGACGACGCGATCGTGCTCGATGCGACGTCCAAGTCGAGCTCAAAGTAGTTCGCGCGGCGGTAGTAGTGCTGCGTGAGCTTCGTGCCCGAGATCGCGGGGCGGCTCGGCACGAGCTGCTGGAACACCCACGGCGCGTTCTCAAAGTCCGGAATGAGCTTGAAGCGCTCGGTCCGGAACGCGTCATCCTCGGCGTTGCAGAACGCCCAGAGCAGGCGCTGGAAGTTGCGCAACGGGTCGTGCGCCGCGTCCGACTGCGCGTCGCGCAGTGGAGGTAAGAGCCAGTACGCCACGAGGCACGTGTTGTCGGCGTTCGGGAGCGCAATGTTGAGCACAAACACGAGCGAGTCCGGGTGCGCGCGGCGGAAGTGCTGCAGCACGCTGTTTGGTCGCTGCTCCTCGACGCGTGCGACGTGAAAGCGCTCAGCAGTCGACGGCGCGTTCCACAGATCGACGTGCAAGAGCTTCCCGAGCGCTTCGCCACTCGGCACTTTGACGCGGTCTGTGAGGTACGTCGCGCCGCGCACTTGCACGGCGCTTGCGTCTGGCTCGGACCACATTGAGCGAATCGCGTGGCTGTGGCAGCTGAACGGCGCATCTGGAAAGGCAGCGGCATCGACTGCTGCTGCTGCTGATACGGTCGTGTCGACGTCTGGTGATACGGGCGATGTCGTAGGTGTTGCAGACGACTGCTTAATCGCGTCACGCTCGCGCGGCGACAGCGCTTCGACGTCGTAGTGCTCTGTCATCTCTCGTCTTGCTGCCCTGTTGCTTCGTCACTGCTGCGCAGCTATTGCAGCTCTACTCTCGAGACGATTGAGGAAGATGCGAAGAGCGCTTGATTTTGGTGATGATGATGATGATCGATGTGTATATTTGAAAATATTGCTGAATAGACGTATATATTCGCAGCTTCATAATACTTATTGTACTCTAATTGAGAAAATGACATATTACTGTCTATATTCGCAATGACGTGATCCGTTTCCATGCTCGAAACGACGTGCGCGCAAATTGACTGTCGACAGCTCAACAGAGAAAGAAAGGCACCACGTCTGCGCGCGAGCACTAGCCGCAATGCCAGACCCTGCAGGCGATAGTGCGCATGACACAAGTGGCGGTGGGAATGACGACCTCCCGAGCGACGTGCTTGCGTCGAACTCGTCGTCGCACGCGTCGGCGTTCCGCTTGCTCGAGCAGTACTTTGAAGCCGACATGATCAC
This sequence comes from Pythium guiyangense, assembly GCA_003730235.1. Classification (NCBI taxonomy): domain Eukaryota; phylum Oomycota; class Peronosporomycetes; order Pythiales; family Pythiaceae; genus Pythium; species Pythium guiyangense. The sequence goes on from QXDM01000099.1 coordinate 14,543, forward strand.
GCTCGAGCAACTGCAGTTCCACAAGAGCAAGTACACAAAGCTCAACGCGAGCGTGCTCGAGACGTACAAGCACGAGAAGGCGCTGCTGAAGCAAGCCAAGACGCTCAACAGCGAGCTCTTGAGCGAAAAGATCAACGTCGAGAAACAGTCGATCCGCAAAGCCGAGGAGCTCGCGGCGTTCACGTCTGTCGAGAAAGAGAAGGAGAAAGCGCTCAAGGAACTTGCCGAGTGCATCGATCGCGACGCAGTGCTCACGTTCGAGATCACGGAGCTCCAGCGCGAGCACGTCGACTTGCTCGCACAAAAGGACGAGATCCTCGCAGCGCACGCCAAGCTCATTGAGCCCGAAGTCAAGAAACTCACGGACGAGATCAGCAAGCTCAGCGACGAGAACCACCGGATCGACAACGAGATCGCCAAAGACAACCAACGGAAGAAGGACTACCTCCTGCGCCTCGAGTTCCTCCGGACCGAGAACGCGCGGCTCGAGGTCCGGTGCGCCGCGGAGCAGAAACAGCTTGCGCAGCTTCAGAGCGACCCCGAGCGCATGGACAAGCAAGCCGACGTCGTGCACAAGGCCGTGACGAACCTCGAGCGCGAGATATCAAAGGCACGCGACCGAGTCGTCGAGCTCGACGCGATGCTCGAGGAGCAAAGCATGAAGGCGCGCGAAGCCGACGACGTCCAGAAAGAGCTCTCGCACAAGCTCGACGTGCATCGCGACACGATCGACCAGCGCCAGCGCGACGTCGACCACGTGAATCTGCACTTGCGCGAGGAGCAGAACACGCACGTCGTGCGGCTGAGCGAGAAGATGCGGCTCGAGATGGCGGCAAAGGCGCTCGAGATGGCGTATCGGCGCGAGACCGAGCGCGTGCAGAAGGACCAGAAGGACTACGACCGGCTCAAGCGCGAGCTCAAGAAGAAGGTCATGCTGTACGACAGCAACAAGGCGCTGCTACCAAACTTGAAAGCCCAGGTCGTGGACGCGCAGCACCAGATCGCAGCGCTCAAGACGGAGAACAAGAAGCAGACGCAGATGCAGCTCGAAGTGAAGCAGCAGGTCGACTTGCTCATCGCGCGCTTCCTCAAGCAAGAGGACGGCGAGAAGACGCAGTCGCGCGAGCTCGAGGCGCTCACGACGAATGTCACGGCGCTCGAAGACGACGTCGCGCAGTGGCTCCTCGAAGAGAGTAAGCAGAAGAAGCTCGTGGCGATGCTCACGGCGCAGCGCGAGATGAAAGCGCGCGAAGCCGCGTCCGCACTTGAAGCCGAGCGCCAGACGCAGCAGGAGCTCAAGATGAAGGAGCTCGTGATCTTCGACCTCGCGAAGAAGTGGAACGAGACGAACAACCACTTGCGCGAGTTCTCGGCGCTCTACGACGTCGTCAAGAACGAGCGCAACAAGTACGTGAACCTCATCCAGGCGTCGTCGCAGGCGCTCGCAGAGATGAAGGAGAAGATCAAGATCCTCCATAACGAGGTCGAAGTGCTCCGGAACGAGTCGCTCGCAAAGGACAAGGCGCTCGTGAAAGAGAAGCTCGCGCACGGCACGGCGCAGTGCTCGCGCGACTCGCTGCGGCTCGACACGAACAAGAGCCACGAGCAGTACCGACTCAAGCAGGAGCAAGTGGAGCAGCAGATCGTCGAGATCGACAAGCTCAACGGCATCATCACGATGACCGAGAAAGAGATGCTGCGGCTCAAGAAGAAGTACGAGCTCGCAGTCGACGCGCGCAACGCCACGGGCGTGCAACTCATTGACCGCAACGACGAGCTCTGCATCCTGTACGAGAAGGCCAACTTGCAGGAGCAGGCGCTCAACGACGGCGAGATCGGCCTCACGCACAAGGACCAGGAGATCCGGATGCTCAAGATCCAGCTGAGCGACTTGCAGCGCCAGCTCGAGAACGCGCGGCGGCAGCTCCCAGGACTCCCGAAGCTCGCGCAGCGCATCCTCGACATCCAGGACGACCTCAAGCAGGAGAAAGACGTGACCGAGCTCCTCTGTCGCGACCTCGAGACGCCAAAGAACAGCGACCGCTGGCGCCCGCTCGACGGCGACGACCCGGACGAAGACCAGCTCGCGACCAAGATGGCGTTCCTCGACGCGCGGTACAACCAGAAGAAGGAGCAGCTCCTCGAGAAAGAGCTCGTGCTCGAAGAGGTCACGAGCCTCTCGAACAAGCTCCGGGCACAGGCGACCGAGCGCCGCGGCGAGACGCTCGAGCTCGCAAAGCGCGTCAACGACTTCCAGGGCAAGATCAAAGAGACGACGCGCAAGATGATGGCGGTCGTCTCGGAGCTCTCGATGTACCAGGCCACGGCCATGAAGCTCCAGCAAGAGAAGCACGACGCGCTCGTGGACGTCGAAGAGTGCACGCGGCGCGTCGCGCAGGGCTTGGCGCCGAACGAGTTCTGCGAGCACCAGCTCGGGCGCCTCCAGTCCCAGCGCCTGCGCGACGACGACATGCGCGCGATGAAGCAGCAGCTGCGCGCGGCGGCAGCGCATGCGCAGAACTTCCCGACGCAGCTCACGTACACGACGGCGGAGGCGCGGCCGAACGCGTACATCCCAGAGGACCTCGGGATTCCCAAGCCGTACGGACAGCAAGCGCCGTTCAAGCCGACGCAAGCAGGCACGACGATGCGGCACATTCGCGTCCCGCAGAAGCGCGACATTGAGATCTAAGACTAGCGAGTGTATGCACGTCGTACAACTCTGTATCATGATCTCTCTGCTGTTGCTGGCGTACTAGTGCTACTGCTGCCGATGTTGGCCATGCGCGCAATCTTCTCTTGCGCCTTCTTCAGGCGTCCGTCGAGGTTCAGATTCTGCGACATCGCGTCGAGGAGCTCGCGCTTCGTCTTGTCGAACTTGCTCTGGAGCGCCAGGAGCTCGCGCTCCGCCTTGACCTGGAGCTCTCGCTCGCGCGTCTGCGCCGCTTCAATGCACGCCACGAGCTCGCTCTGGAGCTGTACGATGCGCGCACTCGCGCTCGCACGGCCGTCCTCTGCGGCTTCGAGCCGCGCGTACACACTGTCGAGCTGCGCTTTGAGCACTGCAGCTTCGTCTTCCGCGTCTTTTGTGCGCGCGTCAAGCCGATCGCGCTCGGTGCGCAGCGCTGCCGCAGTCGCTTCGTGCCGGTTCGCGAGCTGGATCATCTCGTACCTCGCCGCCATGGCGAGCGTCACGAGCTTGTCCTTGCGCTCGTTGTCCTGCAGTTGAGAGCAGCAGCGCGTGCGTCACAACCATCGAGCGTCACGTGTGTGTGAGAGAGAGCAGACGGGTGCGCACTTTGGTCAGCGCCGCGATCTTCTTGATCTCCGACGACAGCAGCAGCGCAATGCGATCGCGCTCCTAGGACCAGAGCAGCCGTTAGACAGACAGAAGAGTGCGTGAGTGGGATGGCTCGAGTGGTAGTGGCGACACTCTCATCGTCAGGACCTTCTTGAGCTCGTTCTCTTCTTCCTGTTGACTCGTGAGCGTCTGCATGAGGCTCTAGGACGCAGCGCCAGCGCGTGCATTGAGAGCAACAGTGGCCGAGTGAGACAGCGCACAGACGACGCTGCGCAGTGCGGCATCGACTCAGACGCCGTCGTACTTTGTACATGTTCGTGATGAGGTCGACGCTGAGCTGGAGCTCGTCGAACGCTTTCGCAGTCGTCTGCATCGCTTCTTCCAGCTGCACAAGCGATCGCACAGGAGCAAGAGCTGTCAGTTAGTCAGTCGCACACCAGCAGATAGAGCACAGAGCCATTCGCACCTTCTGCGCCTTTGGCAAGTGGAGCTTCTTGCTGTTCAAGTGCGCGCGCTTCTCGTCCTCGAAGCAGCGCTGGAGGTGCGCGACGTCGTCTTCGAGCTGCGAGTTTGTGAGCACGAGCTTTGCGTTCGCGCCTTTGAGTTCGCTGACCTCGCGCTTGAGCTTCTGGATCGTCAGCTGCGCGTCATCAAGCAGCGCGCTCGCTTTCGAGCTGCTGGTGGCGCCGCCTGCAGCTCCAGCGCGCATTTGCATCGCGGCGTCCAAGCCGAGCGCATGCCCAGCCGACGCGTCGTGATCGAGTGCGACGCCACCGTCGTGTCGACTCTTGGTGTTTGCGAACCGGTCGCGCAGCTCTTGCTGAAGGTCGACGAGCGCCTGGAGGATCTGCACGTGGTCACACAGCGTCTCGGTGGTTAAGGATCGACTCGTTGGTTATGGAGCGCTGTATCCAAGGCCCAGAGCTCTCGTGAGCTCAATGGATGCGAGTGAGAGAGAGTGGAGGTGGATATGAAGAGCTGCGTGTCGTAAGACGCCAGGACGTCGCGAGTCGTGCCGCTTCCAGGCGCGCGGAGGTCCTGCGCACTGCACACGCGAGAGCAAAGCGAGCGACGCATTGAGGTGTGAGCTAGCACTTAGAAGCAAGCGTCTGCGAAGCACACACCCGTGATCCATGTCGAGCTGCTGCTTGTCCTTGAGCACGTCCTCCGAGACTTTGCTCGCGACCTCGCGCCGCATCTCAAAGAGCTCGACAATGAGCGCGTCCTTGCTGCTCGTCTTCTCCTTCCGCACGCTCTTCTCGAGGAACGTCGTGAGCTGCTTCTGCTCTCCGTCAATTGGCCACAGATGCAGTTCGCATCGTCAGCAACACTCGCTCGCACATGACACGAGCCAACAACACGCATTACAACAGACCGTCTCTGCCTCGGCAGTCGCGAGCAGCGCATGCGCACTCGGTGGGTCCTTGGCGCTCTTGCGCTGGAGCAAACCGACGCGAAAGTCGAGCAGCAAACGCAAGTCCGAGCGCAAGCACCGCAGCTTGGCGCTCTCGTGGTCCTCCTGCTGCTTCTGACTCGCGACCGACGTGCTCAAGAGTCCGTGTGCTTCGTGTCCACGCAGTGCGCGACTGTGTTGGAGCTGCAGCTCAATGTGCTTGGCGAGTGCCGTGACGTCTTCGCGCCAGTCGAGCGCGCGGCGTGCGAGGCGCATCACGTCTTTCTTTGTGTGCGCGCCACTGCTGTTCGAGTTGCTGCTGAGCGCATCTTGCTGGTGCCGCAGCGCAGTCGTGATCTCGTCGTTCAGCGCCTCGAACTTCTTGTGCAGCTCATGCGCCTGCAGCGCATTGCTCTCCATCCCGACGAATAGCTACACTGTGGAGAAGAAGGTTGACGAGCATCCAATCTCAAGACATAGTTTATTCAAGTCTAAATCGTTGAATGAGAACACCAATACAATCCTTGTTCGTTTGTCCTTCCCTGGGCTTTCTAATCACAGCAATAGCGAGGCAGAGATTTGTATTCTTAAAATCATAGAGCGACCCTCTAGAGGGTCGAGCACCTGCCTGTCATCTCCTCCTGCTGCTCCAAAGCTCTAGAGGTGGCTGCGGCTCGCGAGGGTCGCGCACCATGTTCTTGTGGTGCGACTCGTTCGTGCCGCCGCCAATCTCCAAGAGCTTCGAGTCTCGCCAGAGGCGCTCGACGTTGTACTCGCCGACGTAGCCGTAGCCGCCGAGCGTCTGGATCGCGCGGTCCGCCACGCGCTTGGCCATGTCGCCGCAGTAGAGCTTCACGCCGTCCGTGTCGACGCGGTTGCCCGCGCTGTCGAGCTTCAGCAGTCTATTCGCATTGCACACAACGCGTCAGTCCTAAGTCCTTGTTCATGTCCTATCGCATCCACTGGCACACAACAGCAGACGCACCTCGCCGTGTTGTACACATACGCACGCCCAGCCATGTACTCGGCGTACGACTCGGCGATGTTCTTCTGGATCTGCCCAAAGTTGTTGAGCGGCGCGCCGAAAGCCGACCGCTCCTTCGCGTAGTTGCTCATCACTTCGATCGACCGACGCGCAATGCCGAGGCTCATGGCTGCGAGCGTCACGCGCTCGATCTCGAGGTTCCGCATCATGCACAGCACGGCGCCGCCTTCGCGCCCGACGAGGTTCTCGACTGGCACTTTGACGTTCTCAAACACGAGCTCGGCCGTGTTCGACGCGCGCATGCCGCACTTGTCCTTGATGCGCTGGCCGAGCGAGAAGCCCTCGTAGCTCTTCTCGACGATGAACGACGAGAAGTCGTCCTTCGCTTTGCCCGAGTTGCCCGTGCGCGCGTAGATGAGGAACGCGTCGCCGAGCTCCGTGTCGTTGATCGCGCCGTTCGTGATCCACATCCTACAGCCGCACAGTGTGAGGCCATGGCTCACGCTCATCTAGCAGCAGAAGACAGAAGGACGTACTTGGTGCCGTTGAGGATGTAGAACTTGCCGCAGTCCGACTTCTTCGCCGTCGTGCGCATGCCGAGGACGTCCGTGCCGACAGACGGCTCGCTCATGCCCATGCCGCAGATCTTCTCGCCCGAGCACGCGCCTGGGAGGTACTTGGCGCACTGCTCCGGCGATGCGTTCTGCGCCACGTTGTTCACAAACAGCATCGAGTGCGCGAGGAACGAGAGGCAGAACGCCGGGTCGCTCGACGACAGCTCTTCGTGCGCAATCACTGCTGCGAGCGCGTCCATCTCCGAACCGCCGTACCTGAAGAGCGACATCAAGCACAGAGTCGTGTGATAGTTGAGTATCCAGTAGTTCGTAGCGAGAGCGAGCGAGCGAGTCATGGACAGCGGACGCACTTCTCCGGAGCCGTGATACCGAGGAGACCGAGGTCGCCGAGCTCGCGGAAGAGCTCAATGTTGAACTTCTCCTCGCGGTCGTGCTCGAGCGCCTGCGAGTGAGCGATGCATGGCACGTGTGAGCATTCGTGTGACGCGCGATAGTGACAGAGTGACGCTGCTCTTGAGGACGAACCTGCGGGTCGACCTTGGTCTTGACAAAGTTCGCAAGCATCTCGCGCAGTGCGCCGTGCTCCTCGGTCGGCGTGTACAGGTCGAACGAGCTGTTTGAGGACGACTGAGCATCAGTAGCAGCGAGCGCAGTGCGTCGTCAGTCTCGACTGTGAGAGCAACGCGTCGCATGTGTAGGAAGCGAGCAACAGACGCACCATCGCGCGCGTCGGCTGCGTGCGGAACACCGCGCGCGAGATCGCGGCGGACGGCGAGCGGGTCAAGCGGCGGAGCATCGTGAGCTGCTGCTACTGGTGCTGGTGGTGCGAGGAGCAGGCGTATGTGCGCGTGCGTGCGTGCGGCGGCGGAAAGCTCGGAATGAGCCGAGGAGGTGGTCATGCTTGAGCGAACGAGCGCGAGCTGTGGCCATGACGACGAAACACGGCGGACGCAACGGCTGGCACGTTAGACTTGAAAATTGTATGCAAATGCGACCAATGATCCGGAACTTCAAGCCTCGATATTGCGACGTCCAAACAAACTGTTGGGCTTTCGTGATCGACGTGGTCCACTTGGGCCATTGTGGACCACACAACCGCCCTCTATTCAAGGCAATTTCGATCGACTTGAAACGCGCTCAAATCGACGAGCAAGGTGTGCACATCATGACACTACCAGCAGCATCGCCGTCTGCAGATGCGTCGTCCGCGGCAGCAGCGCAGCGACCGCGCATTGCGCTGCTCTACTCGCATTCGAGTGAGCTGTCGCGCGAAGGCGAGCTGAGCGCCAAGTACGTCGGGCTCTGCATGGCTGCGAGCGGGCAGTGCGAAAAAGTGCTCGTCGTCGGCTTGGACCCTACAGCGCAAAAGCAGGCATCGCCAGCACCAGCGCCGTCAGCCTCGGGTGCTACTGCCAAAGCGCTGCGGAGCGACGGACTCCTTATTCAGGCAGACGCACTTGGGAGCGATCGCTATGAAGAGACGCTCGCATACCAAGCGCTCGAACAGTGCCACGTCTGGATCCTCATGCTCGACGCCGATGCAACGGCGAGCAGTCTGCAGTTCCTCCAGAAGCGGTGCGCTGTCTGTCGAATGCGCAAAGCACGCGGTCACTAGTGTAACTCATGCGTCTTGTGCGCTTCGTTAGGATGAAGAAGAGCGATACAAAGCAACCGCGCCGAGTGGTCGTGAGTCTCCAGACAGCGCTGCGGCAGCTCACGCAGCTTGATCGGCTGTACGTCATCCACTCTCTCTGTCCCCTTCACGTAGTGTGCATACGACTGTGCTAGTACGAACTGACTGGAGGTACAATGCCGCTTGCGCCTCGCAGCGTCGCTGACAGCATCGTGCTGCACGGCGGACTGGGCTTTCAAGTCGTCCCGAACGACGCGAACGTGCTCGTGCCGCTCTCGCAAGGCTGCTACTACATCGAGCGCTTGGCGTACGTCGTGTGTCTGTTGTGTCACGCGTGGCAGACACATGAGACGACCTTCTGACGCTTCTGGTGCCTGCTCTTTGTGCTGATAGTGCGGAGAAAGTCGAGGCGCTGTTCGTGCTCGACGTCCTCGAAGGCACGGGCCTCCAAGTCCTGAGTCGACGGAACATCCAAGGTACCGGCGCCTCACATGAGCTTTCGGCTGTGCTCGTACTGTCCTGACCGACAAGCGATGCGCTGTGTATCTGCGCCTAGCGCTCAAGTGGGGCACAACGATGCTCCGAACGTTCTACTACATCAACGCGCTCACGGGCGAAAGCGTCGAGACGAGTCTGCGCGACCGGAATGTCCGCTTGCTCTTCCTCGAAGCGCTCCATGAGATGTGGACGCTCTTTGCGCGCGTGATGCAGAGCAACGCGAGCGTGCGGCGCGAGAGCAGCAGCGGACAAGCCCGCGCACCTGCGACGACGACCTGGACGCCCGACACGATCGCGTGCACGTACTTGCCGATCCACGCGGTCATGGTGCTGCTGCCGCTCCCAGACGCGCTCTTCCACCTCCTGCTGCGCGTCGTCGACTTTGGACTGAGCTCGAGTGCGAGCGCGACGTCGGTCACTGCGGTGCGTCGCTGCTCTCCATGGTGCTGCATGAGCCGAGTAGACTGGCGTCTGACCCAAGCGTACTCTCTCTCTCTCGCTCTGCCGCACAGCGTGACGTGAGCGCGAACCTCAAGACGAGCTTCGCAGCCGAGTTCAGCGACGTCTTTGAGCTCGCGAGCAGCCGCAACATGGCGCTGCCAGTGCTCACGTTTCTCCAGACGACGCTCGAAGCGACTGCGCGAGCGAGCGCTGGCGTCCCGCGCATCGCTGGGAGCGTCATGGTGTCGAAAGTCGCGCTCTCGCCGGAGTCCCGCGTAGCGTCGCGCGTCTTCTTGCTCAAGCTCATCGTGACGATCGTCGCGACGCTGTTGCTTGCGCTCTTCCTGTTCCGCAAGTGAGCGTGACGTGACGTAGTGTCGTGTGTCTGTCGCTAGGACAGAGTTTCTTGGACCAGTAGACGTTCTAGGAGTCGCTCCTTGTGCAGCAAACCCTCGCGAACGCCTGGTGCGACTATGTCGGCGCTACTGCTGCGGTTCGCCCTCGGTGATCTCGTCGAGCTGGCGCGTCTTCTCAGCCGCAACGCGCTCCTTCTCCATCGCCCAGATGCGCATCTCGTCGGCGTACTTGACGACTGCGAGCTTCCGCAGTCCGTACACTTCGCGGTTGAAGAGCGCGCGGACGTGCTCTTGGATCGAGAGGCTCGGCAAGTGCCCTTCGTGCAGTCGCATGTAGTGCACGAGCACTTCGACGCGCTGCTTGCGCTCCTCGACCTTGATCCAGAACTCTTCGCCGAGCGTCGACGCGCGGATGTTGCGCTGGAACTGCAGGATCGGGTAGAACGCCACGGGGAACTGCGTGCTGCCGTTCGCAATGTCCTGGTAGTCGACGAGGCCGTCGTGGAGCTGCCGGCCGTGCTTCGTGCCGCCGTCGACCAACTTCTTCTGTGCGATCTGCACGTTCTTCTCAAAGAAGAAGCCCTTGTTCTTGAGGTCGCCGCAGAACGCCATGAGCTCTCGCTCGTCCATCGCACCTGACGCGTCTTGGTCAAAGAGCGTGAACGCGTAGTGCAGGAGCTCGGGACGCGAGAGCGTCGAGAACGTCACGACGCAGAGCACAAAGTCGTCGAACTTGAGGCGCTTGATGTCGCTCGGTAAGCCCACGTACGCGAAGATGCCCTGCGAGAGCTTCCGCTTCTCTTCGCCGATGAGCGAGAAGAACTCCTCTTGCGTGATCTCGCCACTGTGGAACGCGTCTTCGCTGTCAAAGAGCTTCTTAAGGTGCGCCACTTGGTTGTACCGCAGCATTACCGACTCGCACAAGAGCTCTGCGCGCTTTGTCTCGAGCAGCATGCGGTACGCGCCGGTGGCGTAGCCTTCAGTTTGGACCACTGGACGCTCATTCGGCTCTGTGACGCCAGCGACTGGAAGCACCGTGCTAGACGACGCGCCGCGAATGAGCTCTGTTGGCTTCTTCTGGATCTCGTTCGTCGACTGCTGCTTCACGATGAGCTTCCGGATCTTCTCGGGCTTGTTGTTGCCTTTGCGTTCGCTGGCGTCGCCTGGTGTCTCGGCATGCTTTGCCTTGTGGTGCTTCTTCGTCTTCTTCTTCTTCTTTGAGGGCTTCTCCGCTCCACTGGCGCCGAGTGGCGACGCGTCTTCATCGTCTCGTAGTGGCATCACGTGCTGCGAGTGCGATCACGCAGCGCAAGCACCTCGACAGCAACAACAACGACAAAGTCTGCAGCTGGTCGGTCGTGTGCTGGCGATAGTCGCCACGCAGCAGCAGCGAGCGCATGAGGCGATCATGTTCAGTCCCGGAATACTCGCTTGGCTCACCTCAGAACACTGGCACCGGCAGGTCGTGCGCAGGTCATCTTATCAGTCTTACGTGCTCCAAGCGCGCGTCTGGATGGCTTGATGGCTTGCACCGGTGTTTGCACGTGCTCCATCGTGCGCCGAGCACGCAGTCGCGAGCCGATACGCGCTGAGCGAGGGACTGCGTCACGCCGTTCACTTTGCAACCCTTTTACATAGCACAAGCGATCACGTCGTGTCGGAGCCAGCACGAACTGTCAAGCTGACGCCGACACTGCAGCCTCACGATGGCTTCTCGGAGGTGCCTGGTGCCTCCAGCGCGCGCTCGATCAAGAAAGCGCGGAGCGTCAAGTACCCGCCGCGCAAGGTCGTCGTGGCGTCTGCACCCGATACCGAACGTGGCTCTGCAACGCAATCGAACCAGTCGCCGAGCTTCGGGAGGCTGCCACCAAAGCTAGCTCGTGGCGCAACAGCTCCGTCATCTCACATCGCTCGCGATAGCGCAGCGCCGCATGAAGACGGCGACAACGACAACGCAAGTGTAGTTGCTACAGCGACGCAGTCAGCTCAGCACACATCGAGGAGTGGACGTCTTTATGGCGAAATGGTCGAGTCTCAGGAAGTCGAAGCGCTGTGTTCGCGCCTCGGAATGGCGCGAAGAGATGTGTGGCGACTCCGCAAGCAGTTCAACGACGAAGACGCCGATAGCACGTACGTCGTGCGCGATAACAAGTGCCTGTCGAGTCGTACGGGCTGCACTCACAACTCGAGCGGCTCTGTCCATTGCGTAGGAACTCGATCACACAGACAGCGTTCTTCTTCCTGATCCAAGAAGAGAAGCGGAGCCTCACGAAGACGATCTTCCGTCTCGCGTCGATCTCGCCAGACTCGCAGCGTATCTCGTTCGACGAGTACCTCTGCTGTATCTGCTCGTTCGCGTCGCTCACAGAAGGCGAGCTCCTGCGGTTCTTCTACGACGTCTACACGGACGAGAGCGCAAGTGGCGGTGCAATGGGCGAGTCCGAGATCCTCAAGCTCGGCAAGGAGCTCCAAGCCATGCAGTCGGCGTTCCCAAAGAACGTCGGTGTCGCGACGCGAAAGATGGCGTCGAGTCGCGACGTCTTGACGAAGCAGACGCTCGTGACGTTCGACGACTTCCAGCGCCTCTCACGACTCAACAGCGTCGCGTTCTATCCGCTGTACCAGATGCAGCGCAACATGCGCATTGGGAGCCTCGGCGAAGAGTACTGGATTGAGAAGACGCGAGAGAAGGTCGAAGTCGACCGCTTGCTCAAGTACATGGTGCGCAACAACGGCCGCGAGATCGAGCTGGACTGGAAGACGCGCGTCATCGACTTTGTCTTTCGACGCGAGAGCCTGGACGCCCGCGTGCGACGACGAGCGCGCGCGCTCTACGACGCACAGTACCGCCATCTTCGACCAAAGTAGCAGCTCAACGTGAACACGAGCATTGATCAAGTCGCACTCAAACGCACCAGCGACAGCGCCCGTTGACAGAGTGTACTAGTCTGACGACCCAATGTGCCGCCGCTGCATCACTTCGGTCGCGTACAACTCGCCAGCGCGCTTGCGAATGTGAAATACATCGTCCGAGAAGATGCTCGAGATGCGCTCGCGCGTGGTCATCTCGGGAATCGCGTCGTAGTTGCGGCGCATGTGGCTCAAGAGTTCCTGCGTCTTGAGCTTGCGCGCGACGATGCGGGACCAGAACGACTCGCCGAGCGTCGCGGCGCGGATGTTCTTCTGCATGTTCACGATCGGGTAGAACGCGACAGGGAAGTTCCGTGCAAACTTCATGAACTGCGCAATGTCGACGAGTCCGTCGTCGGTGCCGACGCCGCGACCGCCATCTGTACCACCGAGCATCTTGATCGCAGTCTCGACGTTCTTGGGGAAGCAGAACTGCTTGCTCTGGAGCTCTTTGCTCATCTTGGTGAACTCGCGCTCGTCGAGCGACCCGGACCGGTCGTCGTCGTACAGATCGAAGACGTACTGGAAGAGCTCTGGCTTGGTGAGCGACGCGAACGACACGACGCAGAGCGCGTACTCGTCGAACGAGATGTACTTTTGGTCTGGCGCGATGTCTCCGAACTTGAAGATGCCTCGGCTGATCGGCCGCTCCTCTTCGTTGATCATGTAGAAGAACTCGGCTTGTGTGACTTCGCCTCTGCACAGCGCGTGGCGACAACCGCAGCGTGTGCGATGCATAGTCTCGGTCAGATTGACGTCGTGAGCGCACGAACAACAGCAAGATATGGCATTTGCATCACGTACGTGCAGTACATGTCGTTCTCGTCGTACTTCTTCTTCATGCGCCGGATGTGCTTGAGCGTGAGTCCGAGGTCGCGACAGAGATCTTCGCACTTGCGTGTCTGGATGAAGATGTCGTAGTGTCCTCGCGCTGGCGCGTCTTTGTCATCAACGTCACCACCATTGCCGTTGTCGGTGTCATTGTCGTCGTCAGTGCCACCACCTTCCGCTCCGCCCCCGCTGTTCTCAAACGCTGTCCTTCTGGACGGCACGTCGGTCGCTTTCGCACCAGCGCTGTCGACTGCACTACTCGGCTTCCGATCACCGGTTTGCTGCCGTTTTGAAGCGAGTGGCGAAGGATTCCCAGGTGCTTGACTCGCTGATGCTCGTGTCGGCTTCAAGTCGCTCTTTGCGACTGGATGAACCGGTGCTGACGCCGGTCGCTTGGTCGGCTGACTGTCGTTGGCAGCGACAGCGACTTTGTTTGTAGCATTGCGCTGCTTTGTCGGGCTCTTCTCGCGCGTAGTGGTCGCTCCATTTAGGCTTGACGAGCTCCCAGCGTTTGCTTCGTACTTGCTGCTTGCTGGCAAAGTGCTCTGCTTTTGTCGCGCTTTGACGCTCTTCTCGCGCTCGAGGGCGACATCGAGCTTCTCGAGCTGCTTTGGCAGCGCTGTACGCTTGCTGTTGCGTTGCGGTGTTGCGTTCATACTCGTAGTCTCGTCGAGTCGGCGCAGGAGCTACCACTACGCGTGCAGTGATGCACACAGCGCTGGCGGACCAAGTGCGTCGTCATGCACGTCATGGACAACTTTGGTCGCAAGATCTAGTCTATTTACTGCCTCTCACTCACTGATCGTGCATGTAATGCACGATCAGTAGTCTGTAGGACGAGTGCATCTACACTCCAGTTCATTGTAGCTTTGGGCTCAAAACTCACTTCGATTCACTATTATCAGTCACATGCTCCTGGATTCTTCACTTAGCTATAAATATATAATCACATTTATAGATAAGTATAGGAATCGAGAATCTCGGAGCTGATATTGACGCAATTTATTTCATCAATTCAAATTCTAATTGAAACTACAGCTGACACTCTGGCACGTGTAAGGACGCTCTCATTCATCAATTTCCGGCCAACATGGCAGACCCACCCAACCGCAGCGAAAACAGGCGAGATCCAAGCAAACGAAGAAAAAGAACGATCCCTTCCCTCGCGCGAAGTCATGCAAACGCGGACACACCATGCAGCGAACGTCATATCGCATCGGCAGCAAGATCATCGATGACCGGAACATGAAGACCCAAGTGCTGCAGGTGGTTTTGGACACAAGGCGTGCGAGCGATCGGTTCGGAGTTCATCCAGAATTGCCACCACAAGAACAATCCGACCGAACAACACGTGGAGAAGGCAAGGCACCAAAGCTACGCACGAAAGCACAGACAGGCGCATGACCAGCTGGTGTGACCCACATCATCAAGTCAACTAACCCGGAAGGTGTCGAGTTTCCTGACGTCGGCGACCTCGGCGCATGCAGCTGCAAGCACCACTGCGCTCAGCTGAGATGTGAAAACGCTGCATCCAGCATATTCTGCGACGATCAGAACTGCGCGGGTTTTCGTACGAGTTCAAGTGATCAAATGGATGGTCAGAGTGAGCTGCAGGCACGTACAAGTAGCTTGGATCTCCTCGTGACATGTGATCTTTCACCACAATGAAGCTCTCCAACAAGATCGTGTGTTCGCAGCTCTTCACTGGGTGCGTGCCTGGGACGTACCAGTGCAAGTCGTGCAGCATGTTGTACAAGCGCTCGAACGGGTACACCAACCTGATGCACCACCTCATCAAAGCACATCCTGACTACATGCGGCTCGCGGAAGCGGCGTATCGCACCAACAATACACTGCGCCTCCAGATGCCCGACAAGCGCACCACCGAGATCTTTCGTTGGATCAAGTGGTGCGTAGTCGGCGCGATGCCTGTGATCTTCTGCAAGCGGTCGCTTGTGCGCAAGAATTCAACGCTCCCGCCGATTTCCGCGTCAACCCTTCTAAAGCACATCTCCGCTGTCGAGACAAGGCCGCGGTCGTTTTTGTCGCGATCACCAGAATCAACCCGGACGACGAGATCACCGTGGACTATGGAGATGATCTGTGGTTCGAGTGCATGTGCGGGTCTGAGAGCTGTCGCAGCAAGTAGGCCGACATGTGTTCTGCTGTAACTTTCGAATACCGCCTCTGTTGTACATACCGAGACCTTTTCAGGTTGCTATGTGTCATGCGCGGCTAGCACCGTCGGTGCGATCATCGTCGGTGAAATATTCACAGTCTACAAGCCATTCTCACGACGAGTCCATTTTACCAGGCAAAATATGAGTTTAGCGTGAACTTGTCCAGTGCAAAAACAACTCATTTCTCCACAACACCGACCACCCATTACATCCCCGAGACTTTTCGGATTGCTTTCTTACTTGCGAGTGCGACATCGTTGGTGCGACGGCCATCGGTGAATTTTTCGCAGTGTACAAGCTGTTTTGGCAACAGACACTTTGGTGAAATGTCAAAGATGGCGGGTCGATTCATACGTTACGCAGCGTACATGTTCGGCTGCTGTGGCCAGAACGTTTACAGACTCGGCACTTCTTCGATGACTGCATCTGAAAGCGCTCAAACGCGCTTGGTAGTCGCGATGTTGAATTGGAAGAGCTCGATGGACGTCCACGCGTCTGTGCCGTCGTCGGGTCGCGTATGCAGCTCTCAGGACTAGCGACAGCGTTTCTCTCAGTGGTCATGTCATGCTTGCTGCACGTTGATAACTAGTCAGTCGTCGCGTTACTTGTCAGTCATCTCGCGCACTTGCTCATCGTTGCTCCCCCGCCTTGCTCGTCGTCGTCTTCGCAGTTTGGTTTGGTTTGGATCTCGCTGCTTGGCTCATCGTGGCGCTCGCTGGTCCGTTTTGGCGCCCGTATCTTCGCCATCGCGCTCACCGTTCTGCTTGTTGTGACGGTCACTGCTTGTTTCGTCGTGGCGCTCGCTGCTTGGATCATCGTCACACTCACGGCCTGTTTCTCGTGCTGCACGTCATGGCGCTTCCTTGTCTGACGTTCGCGTCTTGTGCGCCTGGCGCGCGCGGTTGTCGTTGAGCTCGTCGGGTGTAACGGGGCCAAAGTGGCCAGTTACATGGATTGGTGTGGCAGACACCAATCCGGAATGTCCAGTCCTGGACATGGACTGTTGTGGTGTGGGACACACCAAACAGGGGTCGTCGTCCAATCCGACGCACGAGTCGCGTGTACCTCACGGTACTTAGTGTGCTATCTTGCATTTAGTATAGGAATACTTAGGCATGCATGTTGTAGGACGATAGCCACACAATGAACTAGCTTGGAACCTGCTGTGTTGTCTTCACAACGTCCAGGCTACGGGAACGCGTTCCCTGCAACACAAGTTGCTGCACACGTGTGTGCACGCCTCCTCAAAGCGATTGTGCTGTGTGACCCCGTCACACTTGGTAGCACTTGTTGGACAATCCACGCCTACGCGGACTTGACGAGTCTGAATCCTCGCGGATAAAGACTGCAAGATGATGGAACGGGAGCAATGCCCTCATCTCGATGACAACCAGTGGCGAGCACTGGGTGGCATCCTCCAGATCATCGGAGATAATAGTGCGGCATCGTTTGCCGCCGCAAGCCCTGCTTGGCAGGTCGAGTGGGTCAACCAGTACCTACGGTTCGAGTCGAACCTGGTTGACTATGCTCGTGAGACGGCACCGGACACGTCCGAGCCGTCGACTCCACAGCGCGTGGATGGTCGGCCGCTGTACGCGGCGACCAAACCCCTTAGACTGAAGGTACCAGTCTATGAGGGCAAGGAGTCCATGAATCTCCTGCTCTGGACCAAAGAGCACGAGATTGCGATGGACGCCGCTCTCCTCACGGAAGAGCAGCTCAAGGCCGCTTTCGCAGTCTTGAACCTTGGCGGTCGAGCCAAGGCATGGGTCTTGACCCGTTCGGTGAGCCTCTACGAGGCATTCCCACGTGGAGAACGCTTTGTGAAGAACTGCGCCACGCGTTCGAGCCACCGAACGTGGCGTTTCGAATGCTTTCGAGGTTCCTCGCTTGCAAGCAAGGCAAGAGGGAAGTAAGGGAGTAAGTGAGAGAGCTCAGAGAGCTCGTCGCAGCGATGGCTTCGCAGCCGCTGCAGGAAGAGACCAAGGTCACGGTCTTCACGGAGGGACACCGCATGGGTCCTCCACGCGACCAGGTCGTCCGCTCGTGTCCAACAACACTTGAGTAAGCGATTGACATCGCTCGGCTCGAAGAGTACAGCTTGCGTCAAGCTCGTACGTCTTCGTTCATCCCAGTGGAACGTGTTCCAACGGAGGACCGACGCCGATGGACGTCTATGCGATCGAGCCGCATCGCTCGGATCTGCGTCGCTACAGATGCGGTAGGGCGGGTAACTTCATGCGTGAGTGCCCGCGGTCGAACCAGCGTATGCGCGGCAACGCCGTTCGACCTTCCACGCGTGGCCCACCACGTGGTCGCCCGAGCACGCGTGCTCTGACACGTGGTCCGGGAAATGGCCACGCCCAGTAGGCGCGGGGCGCTCTACTGGGGGCGACAAGGCGTGCACGACGGTCGCGAGGCCGTGACGCATGCATGTTTAGCCCTCGGAGACTCTCGCGAGTCTCCGCAAGACGAACCGATCAGCGGCAAGCTGATCATCGTTCACGCGAGCGTGAACGGCTTCAAAGAGAAGATGAAGGTCCCAAACCTCGACGAGCTCGAGCAACATGCCGTTGAGCGACGCCGAGAAGACGGCGATCGCACTGCTTGCCGCAGAGTACTTGATCCTATCGCTTGGCTTCACGATGAGCGACACCAGCGAAGTGCTGTCAAGCACGCTGCGCGGCGTCTCAAAGACACGACTGCATAGTGAGTTTGGCGAACGACTCAAAACACTCAAAGCTGCTCGCGCGCAAGCAAGCGCCGCTCGCGTGCGAGGAGCGTGTCTGCTTTAAGCTGGCGCTGCCGCGCTGCATACGCTTCGCGCGCTTGTGCATCCGCCGCGTCTTTGAGCGCGCATCTTGGCTTTCAGAGCGCACTGGCGTTGTCGGTAGTGCTGCTGCTTGTGTAGCTACTGCTCACGGCACTCCATGGCCCAGTCGTTTCGACTGCGAGCGGAAAGACCCGGCGCTTGCTGCTGCCTGTGGTGATCATCGCTGTAGCTCGTAGTGCGGCGCACTCGTGCTCGCGTCGAGGTGCGCCATGCAGTCGTAGATCACGTCACGCTACGCACGCAGAGCACTCGTGCGAGAGCGAACGAGGTGCATGCTCGCACTCGTCGAGCGCATAAGGTCATGGCTGGAATTGGCTGGTATGTGGCGAAACAATACATGATTTTGTATAGTGCTAAAAACGAGTGGGAACACTGATAGACTTGTGTTCACCCCATTGCTCAGAAAACAACGATGCACCAAAGACGTCGAGGTCCTGGCGAAGACGCCGATGCGCGAGGTGCGTAGCTTGTGCTGCGTCTGCTCCTGTGCGCATGCATAGCATCGTGAGCGTTTGACTACTGCACTGTCTACTCGCTGATGCATTCGCGTGCAAACCACAAGCGTGACAACAGCAGCACGAGAGACGATCTTTGCACGTTGCTGACACGAGTGTCATTGCTTCTTCTCCTTCTCTATGCGTTGTCTGTGAGCAGACACATCGGTCGCGCGCCACCCGCAGCATGCGCGCACAAGCAACCGAGGTGGTGGAGACCCAGGCGTTGCGCTTGTGAAGACGCTCGCAGCAAAGGCGTGGAAGTCGAACCGCGTCAAGTCGGGGATGTTCCTCTGGCTCATTGGGCTCTTCTTCATGGTGCTCGCGCCAGGCTTGCACACAGTCACGCCAGGTACGTGCTCACGCACATATGCACTCTCTCGTACGATGCTCCTGCCACAAGCATCCACACACTCACGTGCATGAACTGCTGCGTCCAACAGAGATGAAGGAGAAGTACGAGATGATGGTCGTGAACGCAGCGAACATGCCCGAGTACCACGACGCGTACGCCAACTACGCCGCTGCGCAAGAGCAAGTGGACGAGGTCAAAGTCTGGTTCTGGCGCTTCCGCGAGCCGTTCCGGACGCAAGTGCACGAGCGGCAGCGCGTCGCAGACACGTGGCACACCGAGATGGAGCGGCTCGATGCAGTTCGCGAGCGCAAGATGAAGGACGCCAAGGCGTACGTCGGGCTCTGGTCGGACTTTGGCATGGCCGAAGTGCGCGCGCGCTTCTGGGGCGCGTTCGACAAAGGCAAGCTCTTTGCGCAGCAGCAGACGTTCTACCACATGCTCATTCGCGTGCTCTCGGCGCGCGACGAAGACGTCGTGAGCACGATCCTCAACTGGATCTTCGTCGCGCTCAGCAACTTCACGACCGGTCTCCTCGGCGCGCTCTTCTACTTCTTCTTCAGCCTCGTGAACATGGTCTTCTCGTACCAGCCGGATCCGCTGAGCGCCATTGCGTTCGTTGTGCTCGGCTTTGTCGGCGCTGCGAGCGTGATCGCGTCGTACCTCTTTGCGATGTACGGCATGGTCGCCAGCGGCGTGTACGTCGTCGGGAAAGTCATTGTGCGCGACGCGCTCGAGCAGGAGCAGCGCCAGCGCTTGCGCCAAGACTACCAGCACTGAGAGCGTCAGAGAGTGTGAGAGAGAGAGCGCGCAGAGGACCAAACATGGCGAGTTGCATTGAGTTGAGACTGCTGCTGCTGCTGCTGGAGATGACGAGTGGAGCGCAGGAGCCTCTCACACACGCTCACAGGTCGTATACAATCACACACATTCGTGTCGTGGATGCTGCGATCACTGACAGCCAGCACTACCTCCGACGACTTAGAGCTTGCACGTGCCGTACGCCTTGTTGTTCGTGTGCGTCGGGACGTCGAGGAGCGGACCGAGCAAGTGCCAGCCACCGTCGACGTGGAGCGTCGTGCCGGTCGTGTACTGCGCCGCAGGCGTGAGGTAGAAGAGCACGCCGGCCGAGACTTCTTCGACGCTCCCAACGCGCTTCGCAGCCGTCACCTTCTCGGCCGCGCTCACAAAGACTTCGGCGCCGCCGTCGTAGTTATCCGCGCCGCTCGACAAGATGATGCCCTGCATAGAGATCAGTACAGTACAGTCGGTCAGTGAAAGAGCTCTTCGTGTCTCTCGGTCACGACGGAAACAGTGTGACGAGCAAGCGAGAAGCAACAGGACGCACCGGTGCGACGCAGTTGATCGTGATGCCCGACGACGCCCACTCGACTGCGAGCGACTTGGTCAAGTTCTGGATCCCAGCGCGCGCAGCGGCACTGTGCGCCATGAACGGGTAGCCGTTCTCCATCACGAGAATGATGTTCACAATGTTGCCGCCGTTGTCCTTCATCCACGCGTGGTACGCCTTCTTCGTCACCAAGAACGTCCCAGTGCTAACAGCCAAGCGAGCGTCAGTGCTCAATGCTCTTAGACCGATAGACCAGCTGAGCGATCGCAACGATAGCGACTCGCCACGTACAGGTTCGTGCGCATGACCGCCTCCCATCCCTTGAGCTTGATGTCGGCAGCAAGAGCGCGGAACTGTCCGCCAGCTACGCATAGCACAACGACAGATGAGAACACTGTACTGAGCAACACATCTACACGCAGTCGACGTTCTCGTACCGTTGTTCACCAAGAAGTCGATGCGCTTGAACTTGGCGAGCGTCTCGTCCACAAGGTTGTTCACCTGTGCAACAAGCGGTTCGAGACACGGGAGCGAGTGAGTGAGCATGTATGCGCGTGGCGAGCGCTCTCATGAACTCTGTACGTTCGCACCTGCTCTTCGCTGCGGATGTCGCACACAATCGTGTAGATCGAGTCTTCGCGACGCGCGGCTCCGAGCTCAGCGCGAATCGCGTCCGCCGCTGCGTTCAGACGCTCTTTGTTCCTGTGCGCGCAAAGAGACAGAGCGTAGTGGTAAGCGCGACGCTTTCATAGACAACGAATCCTCTCAAAGCACCACATAGACGTACCGCGCAGCAATGACGACTGTGCAACCGAGTGACGCGAGCTCGTGCGCAATCGACTTACCAATGCCAGTGCCGCCGCCAGTGACAATCGCCTGCAGATACATTCATACGTGTGTTAGCCTGGCAGAAGCACTAGATATGAGTGATAGAGAGAGCACAGGATCGATCGCAGGACGCACCACTTTGCCGTTGAAGAGACCAGGGCGGTAGACGCTGAGCGCCGAGGGCTCACGAATGGGCTTTGCTGCTGGTGCCATGGCTGCTGCTGCAAGTGACGATCGAGTGCGTGCGTGCGAATGAGCAAATGGAGCAATGCGTGCGTAGTGCTCTCCTAGCAGCAGCGACGACGATAGCGACGACCACCTCGTCGAGATGCGTGCAGATTGCTCCTGCTTGAGCTCCTGCTCGATCAAGTTGAACTCGGAGTTTTTTGGCTGTTGATGCATCAAAATCCAGATGATCTCGGTTATTTCACTATTTCTAATGTCTGTTTAACAAACGAGATGCGACAAAGACCTTATACAAAGTATAGGCTAGTCCTCTCAGCACGCGATTAGACTATCTTTGACAAACCTCAAGTCATTTGTCAAATGCACGATAAATAGGAAAATGTACGACAATCTCAGACACTACTACTACAGCCACGTCCAGTGCTGTGCAGATTCTACTATGCGCACGTCGCAAATGGCGCCAAGCAACGAGAACCGAGCGAAACCGAGCAAAAGAACTGAGCGTGAGCGACTCCCCGACACGGATCGATCGCTCGACCGCGCGCGCTCTTCTTTCGCTGCGTGTGCCTGCGTGTGTGGGTATCTGTTGGTCAAGCGCGCAGAATCCAGTGCCCTTCCAGCTCCTCTCTCGCTCGTGAGCTTCACATCGCTCGCTCGCTCGCTTGCACCTGCCGTCACGAACGCGCGCACGTGTACTCGCGTCACGACAAACAAACAAACAAACGCTCGTGGGAGTGACAACTCACCAAGCGCGCCTCAGACACAACAGCACCTGCGCTCGTAGCGACTCAACAAGTCAAACACGATGGCGAAGCGAGAGACCAACGCAAAAGAGAGCCGCAGCGACTGGGTCGCAGTCGAAGCGCAGTTCCAGAATGGCGCTGGCGCGGCGAACCAGATCGTGAAAGCCAAGAGCGCGTTCGCGTTCTTCCAGAAGAAGTACATGGGCGACGTCCGGAACGAGCTCGTGCTGCGCGCTGCGGAAGCGAATGAGCCGTTCGAGGTCGGCGCTGTGATGAAAGAGCTCAGCGCGCGCTGGCAGCAGCTCTCGGCCGTTGAGCGCGAGGAGTTTGTCGAGCTCGCAGCCGAGGACCGCAAGCGCTACGACGAAGAGTGTCGCGTGCGCGACCAAGAGGTCGAAGACGAGCGCAAGCGCAAGCGCGAGGAGCTGAGTGCCGAGGTCGAAGGCAAGCGCGAGCGCAAGAAGGTTCGTCACTCGCTCTCTCTCTGTATGACTCGCGTCCATGTCGCTCTCTCTCACACAGTCACTCTCTACGATAGCATCAGCTCCCCGAGGAGCCGAAAGTGAAGCGCGCGCCGCGGGAGCTCACTGAGAAGCAGCTCGAAGCGAAGAAGCTCCGCGACGAGATCCGACAGCAAGAAGTCGACGTACGTGCTCTCGTGTCCGTTGTGCGCCGTCACTGAGCTGCTGACCAGCAGACTGACGTGTGAACATCTCTCTTGCGATCCCACAGGAGCGCAATGAGCTCAAAGCCGAGGAGCAGCGGCAGAAGGACGAGCTCGCGAAGAAGAAGTCGGAGATCGCGTCCGCACGGCTCAAGTACTTGCTCTCGCAGAGCGACATCTTTGCGCACTTTAGCGGCAACGTCGGCAAGCACAAGGCGTCTGGCGCAGCAGCAGGCAGCGGCAGTGGGAGCAAGAAGAAGAAGCGCATTAGCGAAGAGGAGGAGGACGCGAGTCTCTTGACCGACAAGCACAACGTCGTGCGACTCACGCAGCAGCCGTCCGTGATCAAGTTTGGCACGATGCGGCAGTACCAGCTCGAGGGCTTGAGCTGGATGGTGAACCTCGCGCACCAGGGCATCAACGGCATCCTCGCCGACGAGATGGGGCTCGGCAAAACGCTCCAGACGATCTCCGTCCTCGGCTACTTCCTCGAGTTCGAGAAGATTTCGGGTCCGCACATCGTGCTCGTGCCCAAGTCGACGCTCAGCAACTGGCTCAACGAGTTCCACCGCTGGTGCCCGTCGCTCCGCGCAGTCAAGTTCCACGGCGACAAGACTGAGCGCCAGCGCGTGATCGACGAAGTCCTGTGTCCAGGACTCACGGACGCGAAGCGCAAGTTCGACGTCTGCGTCACGACGTTCGAGATGTGCTTGAAAGAGAAGGCAGCGCTCTGTAAGTTCGCGTGGCGCTACCTCATCATCGACGAAGCGCACCGGATCAAGAACGAAGCCTCGCAGTTCTCCACAGTCGTACGTCTCGAGCCATTGCTGCTGCTGCTGTCTCTAGACACTTGCGATCGATCGACAAAGACTCACGTGTTGTTGTCTCGCTAACCACACTGTGCTAGGTCCGCATGCTCGACACCGAGCACCGGCTCTTGCTCACGGGCACGCCGCTCCAGAACAACTTGCACGAGCTCTGGGCGCTGCTCAACTTCCTCCTCCCAGACGTCTTTGCGTCTGCGAGCGAGTTCGACGAGTGGTTCAACTTGGACGTCGACGACGACGAAGCGAAGAAGCAGATGATCGGGCAGCTCCACAAGATCCTGCGGCCGTTCATGCTCCGGCGCCTCAAGGCCGACGTCGAGAAGAGCTTGCCACCGAAGAAAGAGACACTGCTGTTCGTCGGCATGTCGAACATGCAGAAGACGCTGTACAAGTCGCTGCTGCTGCGCGATATGAACACGATCACTGGCGGCGCGCAGGGCGTGTCGCGCAGTGCGCTCCAGAACATCGTCATGCAGCTGCGCAAGTGCTGCGGCCACCCGTACTTGTTTGAAGGCCAGGAGGACCGGAACTTGGACCCGCTCGGCGAGCACGTGATCGAGAACTGCGGCAAGATGGTGCTCATGGACAAGCTCTTGAAGAAGCTCAAGCAGCGCGGCTCGCGCGTGCTCATCTTCACGCAGATGACGCGCATCTTGGACGTCATGGAGGACTTTTGCCGCATGCGCCAGTACGAGTACTGCCGCATTGACGGACAGACGTCGTACGAAGACCGCGAGAGCTCGATCGAAGAGTACAACCGGCCGAACTCGTCCAAGTTCATCTTCCTCCTCTCGACGCGCGCCGGTGGCTTGGGCATCAACTTGTACACTGCGGACGTTGTGATCCTGTACGACTCGGACTGGAACCCGCAAGCGGATCTCCAGGCGCAGGACCGCGCGCATCGCATTGGGCAGAAGAAAGAGGTGAACGTCTACCGGCTCGTCACGGCCGACTCGGTCGAAGAGAAGATCATTGAGCGCGCGCAGCAAAAGCTCAAGCTCGACGCCATGGTCGTGCAGCAAGGTCGCTTGCAGGAGAAGCAGACCAAGCTGAGCAAGAACGACATGCTCGAGATGATCCGATTCGGCGCCGACCAGGTCTTTCGCGCCACGGACTCGAACATCACGGACGACGACATTGACGCGATCTTGGCCAAGGGCGAGCAGCGCACGGAGGAGATGAAGCAGAAGCTCCAGGCGCACGACAAGGGCGACATGCTCGACTTTAAGCTCGACGGCGGCGGGTGTCAGAACCACGACGGCATTGACTACTCGAACGAGAAGGAGCGGCAAGAGGAGCTCAAGCGCCTCGCCGAGGCCGAGTTTGCCAAGAACTTTGCCGAAGGCATGGGCAAGCGCGAGCGCCGGACAGTCATTCGCCAGACGCACACACAAGGCGACGGCAAGCGCAGCGGTGGGACCAAGTCCAAGCAGCTGCCCAAGGCGCTGCGCTTGCCGCGCATGGACGAGTGGCAGTTCTACAACCGCAAGCGCTTGATTGAGCTCCACGAGATCGAGTGCAGCAACTACGAGCAGGCGAAGCTCGAGATGGAGAAGCCGCCGCTGCCGCCGCATGCGCAGTACTTGACGCCAGACGAACAGGACGAAAAAGAGCGGCTCCTTCGCGACGGCTTTGGCGACTGGAACAAGCCGCAGTTCTTCTTGTTCATCAAGCTCTTGGCGCGCTACGGGCGCGCGAACGTCGCTGCCGTGGCGCGCGAGATGGGCAAGCCGCTCGACGAAGTTGCGCGGTATGCCGAGACGTTCCTCACGCGCGGACAGGACGAGCTCGGGGACTGGCCAAAGATCCTCAAGTCGATCGAGAAGGGCGAGTCGAAGCTCCTCGAGATCGAGCGCTTGACCGAAGAGACGGCGCGGAAGGTCCGGCGGTACGCGAATCCGTGGGAGGACATGCCGATCAATTACCAGGGCAAGGGCGGGAAGGTCTTCACGGAGGACGAGGACCGCGTGCTGCTCTGTCTCGTCAACAAGTACGGCTACGGGTCGTGGGAGACGATCAAAGAGGAGCTGTGCAACCTCGAGATGTTTGCGTTTGACTACTACTTGCGCTCGCGCACGGCAGCGGAGCTCGGGCGCCGGTGCGACTCGCTCATGCGCATCTGCGAGAAGGACAACGCCGACTTGGAGATCAAGGAGCGCAAGGAGCAGGAGATGCGGCAGCAGCTCCAGCAGCAGCGCGCGAGTCTCGATGCGCGGCTCGCTGCGGCGCGCGAAGAGCTCAAGCAGAACCAGCTCCGCGTCGACGAGCTGATCATGAAAGAGGCGAAGCGCATGCAAGCGCATCGCGAAGCGAAGCGGTCGACAAAGCGCAAAGAGCGCGACGAGAAGGACGAAGTCGTCGATCGGTACGCGACGGAGCTCGCCGAGTTTGTCGAGCGCGCGACGAGCATGGACATGGCCAAGGTCGCGCTCGAGTTCGCGGCGCGGATCCGCGAGACCAAGGGCGACGAGCTCGAGGCGTCGTACGTGCTCAAGCGCATTCGGCAGATCGCTGAGCCGATTCCGAACGCGTCGAAAGGCATGCTCGCGTGGCAGCTTAAGGCGAGCGCGTCGTCGCCGTCAGGCGGGAGCAAGCCGAAGCGCGTCAAGCACGACGTCTCAGACGCCAACGACAGTGTCAAGACTGAGCAGCACGAGCCACTGAAAGACGCAGTCGAGTCACCGCGTGGTGGTGCGTCGTCGTCGACTCCAACGCGCTTGCCCAAGTCGCCGTGGTCGCCGAGTGCGATGAAGCAGTCGAAAGCGCCGGCCAAGGTCAAGCGCGAGAGCGGAGCGTCGTCGTCGACCAAGGCGACTGCGAAAGCCAAGGTCTCGGACGTGAAGAAGCCGCGTAGTGCGTACGTGCTCTTTAGCATCGAGAAGCGCAAAGAGGTGCGCGCGGCGCTGCCGCCGAGTGCGCAGCTCCTCGAAGTCATGAACAAGCTGTCGGAGATGTGGAAAGACATGAGCGAGGATGCGCGCGAGGAGTGGGTCGAAGCCGCGAAGCAGGACAAGCTGCGCTACGAGCGCGAGATGAACGAGACGGACGCGTGAAGCACCGCTGCAGTCAGTACACACGACGCCAGAGGAGACGACGAGAGGTGAGCAGGAGCGATAGCGAAGAAGGATGCACCAACACTGTTGAGCTTGATCGTAGACGTCCATCGCATCAATGCCTGTGGCTTTAGACGTTAGGAGCAGTCACCTCGCCTTAGCGGACCGTGTCGTACCGCACAGCGCGCTTCTTGGTGAACACGACTTGCGAGAGCTGCGTGACGCGCGTGCGAAAGCCCGCGGCGCAGTAGAGCAAGTAGAACGTCCACATGCGCTTGAACGTGTCGGGGCGGTCGATCGCACCGCTCGCGACGTGCTTCTGGAAGCGCTCGTGCCAGCACAGGAGCGTCTTGTCGTAGTCTGGACCAAAGTTGTGGACGTCTTCGACCACGAGCTTGCGCTCAGCGAACGCGAGCGTCTGAGCGATCGACGGGATGAAGCCGTTCGGGAAGATGTAGTGGAGCATCCAGAGCTCGATCGGGACCTTGAGCGACCGGTTCGCGGCTGTGCCATGGACGATCGCCACGCCGTCGTCTTTGAGGCACCGCGCGACGACTGCAAAGTACTCGTCGAGGTTCTTGT
Source organism: Pythium guiyangense (assembly GCA_003730235.1). Taxonomy (NCBI): domain Eukaryota; phylum Oomycota; class Peronosporomycetes; order Pythiales; family Pythiaceae; genus Pythium; species Pythium guiyangense. Next base: position 41,559 of record QXDM01000099.1, read on the forward strand.
ACCCGACAGCTTCGATCATCGCAATCGACACGACGCGGTCGAACGCGCCAGTCATTTCGCGATAGTCGCGGTACTCGAACGTCGTGAGGTGCGAGACGCCTTCGTCCTCTGCGCGTGCTCGCGCACCCTTGAGCTGCTCGTGCGAGATCGTGATGCCCGTGACGTGCACGCCGTAGTTCTTGGCGAGGTAGCACGCCAAGCCGCCCCAGCCGCAACCAATGTCGAGCACGCGCATGCCAGGTTCGAGCTTGAGCTTCTCGGCAATCATGCGGAGCTTGTTCTCTTGCGCAGCTTCGAGGTCCGAGGCGTCCCGGATGCCTCGGAAGTAGCCGCACGAGTACTGCATGTAGTGCTTGTCGAGCCAGAGCTGGAAGAAGTCGTTCCCGAGGTCGTAGTGGTACGCGCCGACCATGCCAGCGCGCGAGCGCGACTGGAAGTTGAACACGCGCGTCGCGAGGTGCACGAATCGCGCGTTCCACGACTTGAACAGCGCACGCTTCTTGTCAGACGGCAGCGTGAGCAGACGCGCAAGGACGACGTCGAGCGGCGTGACGGCGTCCCACTTGTTTTGCATGTACGACTCGCCGATGCCGAGCATGCCGCGCGTCGCCCAGTCAAGGAAGATGGTCTCGTCGTGCACGACAATGTCGCGGCCGACTTGGATCTGCGCGTCTGCGAGCATGTTCGTGATGAGAGTCGCAGCGCGACGCGCAAGCACAGGCTTGAGCGATGCGCGCAAGAGAAGCACTGCGGCAGTGCTGACCGCGCCTGCCGAGAGCAGCAGAACCAGCGACGACGACTGCTTCCGAGCGCTTGCTGCCGCCACGATCGAATGCAGCATGACGCTTGCGATTGATGGTGAGTCGAGAGTGCTGTGTGCGCTTCGCGGCGAGATGGAGAGTGAGTGGCAGCAGCGCGGGCACAGCAAAGTGCGCAGGCAGCAGTGTTGCTGACCGCGAGCGCGTGATGCATCCAATGATTCGCGTACACAGAGTCGACGCCGACGACGGATGCGGTCCCACTCCATTAACCCATTGACCGCCGACTTGTAGCTGGTCAAGTCGGCGCACAGCGCTCTATTCGAAGCAAGAAATCCTTCTCCCAGTTGAAGCAGAAGAGCAGCAGCAAGACGCACAAGGCGCAGTAGCAAGAGCACGACGAGCAACGACGGCGACGATGACGACCAGGCGTGAGCTGCGTGTAGCGCGAGTCGCGATCGTGATACTAGCGCTCGTGCTCATGGCGCTCGCTCCTATTGAGAGCGTGCGCATCGACCAACTCGTTGTACCAACTATGGAGCAACAACAGCCACCACCGGCAAACGCGTCGTACACGCCGTGCGCAGACCACAAGACGTGCGACGAGTGCCTCGCAGCGAGCTACACGTGCCACTTTTGCGAGTCGGACTTTCAGTGCCACACGATCGGCTCGCCTTCTGGCTGTCTCGTTGGCATCTCGACGTGCCACCACCTCGAAGGTGCGTCTCTAGAGGCGGCGATGCGGCAGCGCACTTGCGGACGAGAGACTCACATTGTGTTGCTGCTCGCGCACGTTTGACTGACGCCACGATAGACTGCAAGCGTCCGCAGCCGCAGCACGTTGGTTACGGACCGCCGCCGTCGGTCGTGATCGCAGTGCTCTGCATTGTCGTGACGCTCACGTGCTGCATCTGCGGCATCGCGTCGATCTGCTCGGTCTTTCTCGGCCGCAAGGACCGCTCGCAGGCTGCGACTACGGCGGCCGCAGCTGCAGCAAAGCGCAAGAAAGCAAAGAAGAAAGCAGCGCTGCGGTGCGTCGTCAGTCTCCTCCATGCGCTGGTGCGATCTGTTTGACTATGACTCACACATGTGATGCTCGTTCAACAGGTCGACTGCAAACGATGCGCTCGCGCAGTCGCAAGAAGAGCCGCTGCTGTCAGACGCCGACGAGCGCGAGGTCCTGTCATTTGAAGAAGATATGGACAACGCAGCGCTCGATCGACTGAGTGCACGGCGCGCACGGTGCGTTGTACCTGACAACTCCACTATCTCATCCTTTATCAAGTCCAACGCTACTGGTACTGACACAAGGCTTGTGTATGTGCTCAGTGAGTTCACGTGGCGGTCGTTCTTCATCCGCATCACGCTGCTCTCGACGCTCATTGGCGTGACGGTCTTTGCGCTCATGTTCTACCCGCGCATGCCGGACTACAACGTGTGCAACCGCGAGTTTGACTGGGAGTCGATCTTGCACAGCATGATGAGCTTGCACCCGAAGATCGAGTACCAAGTGCTCATCAGCGCGATCAACGAGAACCGCTTTGGGTTCCAACTAGAAGAAGGCTACGCCGACATTTACCACAACGGCACGCGCGTGGGGTACTGGAAGCTCGAGGCGCCGATCGAAGCGAAAGCGGGGTCGATCACGGACGTGATCGCGCCGATCAAGATCGAGCCGGGCTACTCGGAGGCGTACTCGCTCTGGACTGCGTTCAGCAACAACGAGCTCGTGTTCCGCATCAACGCGACGGTGTCGGGGTCGATCACGTATGGCACACACAAGGTACGTACTCGTCCTGCGGTGCGTGTTGAGGCTCTGGAGCCTCACTGCTGTGTGCTGCGCGCTGGCAGATCTACGCCATCTCGACGTCAGTGGACGACATTGAGTTCCTCGTCGGCGCCGAGTACGACCGTGGACTATGCAAGTGCACCGAGTACTTGACACCGCAGTGACGAGATACCGAGCTGCGATGCACGTGCCTGCAGCGCGTGACTACATGTGTGTGCGCTTCCATTCCACCTACCTGTGCAACTGAAAGAATCGACAGGATACGTTATGAACCGAGTGCATGCTGTCTGTGCACATGACCCGATGCGCATACACAGAGACGCGTGGAGCGCGTTGAGATTGCGAACATACCGATGCGCGTGGCTGCGAGAGCGTCAGCAGTCGCACCGAGCGTCGCGCTGTCCTCTCCTCGCTCACGACGGCTACTACGTACTTCCAGCTGCCACGTGCTTCGCTCGTTCTCGTCTCCTACCACCTAGCTAACAGGACTGACGATCGCGTGCAGGAGTTCGTCTGCGAGCTTCTTTGTCGAGCTCTTTGTCGACGAGCTCGAGATCGCCCGGAGCTTGTCTGAGAGCTCTGGGAACTCGAGTCTGTCGGTCGCGACACAACAAACCGCACAGGTCAGTCAGACATCCACGACAACAGACGACCTCACGACAACGACACAGGACTGATCGCACGCACGTACGTTGCTCGCAGCGACTCGTCACTCGCAAACGTCTGGATCGCAAAGATCGCAAAGCGCACAATGTCTTCGTCTTGGTCTTGGAGCATGGCGTCGAGGCCCTGGATGAACTGCTCTCGATAGTCTGCAGCGACGGCTGACCGGTTCCGAGGTAACTGGCACAGGTCTTTCAGCGTCTTCGCGGCTTCGTAGCGCGTCTCAGGGTGCGACGTCGTGCTGTGGATCTCGTCGAGCAGGAGCTGCAGCACGGCTTCGTTCACGGTCGCCTTGGACGGGAACAGCTCTGCGTGTGGGTCGGACCAGTCCATCATGAAGTCAAAGCTGTCGCGAGCGAGTGCATAGAGAAAGAGGCAGCGACTGTCAGTCTCGAGCCGACGTTCGCGTTGCTCTTGTTCCGCACGCGCGTCAGTGGTCGACGTGGCAGCAGTCACGACCGAGCGAGACGCGACAGCAGCAGTCGCCAGAGGCTCGAGTGTGTGCACTTGCATCCAGTCGAGACTGCGTCCCCAGAGCGACTGCGTGCACCACGACAGCAGCAGCAAGAGCAAGCAAGAGAGAGCATGGGCAGACGCAACAAGAAGCGGACCTGAGATCTGGCAGATTCTGCATGTCCTTGTCGATGCTCCGGCACTCGCTCATGATCTTGTCGGCTGTCGATACGAAGAGCATCTCGTTGCCCTGCGCACGAGAAGAAGAGCGTGTGAGCATCGCCCGACAGACACAAGTTCGTGACAGCTAAGGGTGTGTCCATGACGCGTCGCTCGAACGTACCCACAAGAGGTTAAGGTCGACGCGGATGACGGTGCGCGACGCGAGGCGGTGAAGCTGGACGCGGAACGACACTTCCTCTGCAGCAACAAGCGCAAACGCTTCGATCTATGGAGAGAGAGAGGTGGCGCGCGAGAGTGCCCGATGGATCCATTGATCCGAGCACACAGTCACCATCACGCATGCACGCGGCATCGAAGCTCGCAACGTCAGCGCATTGTCGTCATAGGCACGCTCCGGCAACGTCTTTGAGTCCAGCTCCTTTGGTTTGCTCGCTCGCTCTCGCTTTCGCATTGAGACGCGCAGCGGCAGGAGTAGGAGTCTCGGTTGGCGTGCTGCCATCATCAACAGACTCGCGACGCACGTACGGTCCAGTCAGCGCGGGTCTTTGTCGTGATGTCGTGCTTGTGCAGTGCAGCCAAGAGGACGGTGAAGATCTCCCGTGGCGCGGCGTCCGACTCGAACGACGGGTTCACGCAGTGGTAGCCGACTGCGCGAGCGTCCGGGACTTCGCCAGTCGGCATCGCGTTCTCATCTGCGGTTGTCGTCGACGCTGCAGCTGGTGCAGCGGATTTCGCGATAGACTTGGGTGCTGCCAACACGAGCGCTGGGCTGAAGATCGCGTCATCGTCGTCGTCGTCGAGATCGCCGGCATTGTGCGTCACAGCGGCGAACTGGATCGACGCTTTGCCTTGTGTGACGAACTCAGCTTGGTCCTGCCACGCGTGTGCGTGGGTGTGTGAGAGAGAGTCCGAACGTTAGTGACCGACCGCAAGTGCTTCGTACGAGTATCACGGCGAGCTCATAGCAGGTGATTGGCTTGTTGTGTGAATCCAATGGCCACTAGACACTCGACTACCATGGACCAGTGGCACACAGTAGCCAGCAGTCACGATTCCTATTTGAATGAATGGAGACGTACCAGAGCTTCGAAGCGCGACGTCAAGAAGTTTGTGCTAAAGTCTGCGCGCCGGTACGTCACTTCGTGGTCCGAGATCTCGAGATCGTCAAGGTCCGGCACGCCAGCGACAAAGCCCTAGCGAAAGCAAGCACATCGACAGACGCAGTGCGTTACGACCTGACCCACCTCGGTCGATTCGCTTCGCAGCGGCACGCTTAAACAAAGGCGCGATCGACGAAGACGAACGTGTCTCGATCAAGCGCGTCCAGCCGCGAAAGAACACACGTAGGCGAGATATGCGCACCTCGGTGTCGTGCGTGTCGACGTCGCGCATGTAGTCTTCTTCTTCATGGCCGGCCATCGTCACTCGGTCGATCGTCTGTCGATCGCTGCCGTCGTCGTCGTTGCCGCGCCTCTTTTTGGTTGAGTTGAGTTGCGCGACGACTCGGTCGTAGTGATAAACGCGAGGGGGCTTTTGGCGCAAACGCCACAATCGAGTGCAGATATGATTTGAGTATCGTATGCGTATGACAGACAAGTTTATAGCGCGGACAGTGCTTGAGTGGCCCACAGCACGCACGTGTGGGCCACATTGAGTTAGGTTGAATGCTCTTTTCAGAATTTGTACAAATTCTGAAAACACAAACCTACCGTGCTTGAAAAAAATTCAAAGCACCTTGATTTATACCCACTTTTGAGTTTGTTTGTCTCTTTTTGGTATATATGGTGTTTGAACACATATCAAAGTAGTCATACAAATTGAAGAATAACATTGGTTCTCGCTTAGGTACGCCAATCCAAGTTTGAATTTCACTTGAATAAAGTTTGCTTTTGCCTGATATCTTTGGTGTACTTAGGAGGAATTAGCATTAATACCTTAGACGATGTAATAGGCTTTATTAAATGTACGAGGTAAGTGTACTGTACTGTCTTCCGATTTTGAGCCAAAAGGTTCGATTTACTGTCTGGCGGCAGACATTTTTATTTAATACAGGGCAGGGTAATCCTAACGAATTAGCTATATTGGCTCGAAACTGTAAGACACATGCCACATATTTGGAGCGTCGCATGCAATACGTTGAGTGTATTTTTTTTGCGAAAACTACATTGTTTTCGAATTGTGCGGATGAATTGATTGAATTGCGATAAATGAATTGCGTGGGTTACGAAACGACACAGCGGCAGAGTCGTTTCAATTAAACAAATTACTTTAGAAACCGGATTGCAACGCGTTTCTGAGGTTGCTAAGCAATGCAAGCACCATTGTCAAGGAACCATTGTCGAATACACCAGACCAGCACCAGCACAGCACCAGCCACAGCACCATGAAGCCTGCAGCTGAGCTCCGTGCTCCTACAATGAGTGACAGGCTCCAGGTCGTGGGGCTCTACCTGCTGAGCCACGATAAGACGCTCGACGAAGTGTCGACGTTCCTGGCCATCTCGTACTCGACGCTGCAGCGCTACAAGAATCGCATCGATCGCGGAGAGGCACGAGCACCATCGATCGTCCCGCCACACTCAGAGGTGAAAGAACTGCTGTTCTTCCCCGACAAGGTCGCTGTGGCGAAGTACATGGCGCTCATCGACAGTGCTGTGGAGACGCTCGATGTGTCAATCTTCCTGATCACGAGCGCCGTGGTACTTGCTCTTTCCATTTGCCAGACTATTTGTAACACTGGTGGTGTAACCTAATTTATGACATATTTGTTACTACCTAGATGGTGGAGAAGGTTGTCGCCGCTCGTGACCGCGGAGTTGCAGTGCGCATCGCTATGGACGAGGCGATGACGCACGACAAGTCCTCCAAGGTCCATGAGTTGGTTGCTATGGGTCCGTAAGCACCTCGACGATGTGTACGAGAAGGTGTGCTGCTCGACGCGCTACCTGTGGCTCGATGCAAAAGAGGCAGCAGCAGCTACCAGCGCCTACGTGCACGGGTCGATTCGGTCGGCGAGCAAGTCGATCGATGCCGCGATGTTCTGCTGGAGTGGCTCTCTCGTGACCGATGCACTCGTCGGGGCTTGCAGGGAGGCAAAGGCGCTTAAAAAGGCAGCCGCAGAAGCAGCGCGGCAAGCGGCTCTTCGCGGAGAACCACCGCCAGCAATCACACCACCAGCGACGCAGTTTCGCGTGCGTGTTCTCCTGAACGCCCGATGCGCCCTGGACGCAGCGAACAAGTCCGCAGTGATCCAGATGGTCGAGGCCGACGCCGGAGTCTACCTGGCCGAAGGGCGCGCGGGCGGCTCGACGCTGATGCACGCCAAGTTTCGTGTGCTCGACGAGAGCGTGGTGCTCCACGGTAGTCTCAACTACAGCGTTCAAGGTCGAGCACACAACGTAGAGGTGCTCATGGAGGACAAGCGCGTGCCGAGCGCTCTCGAGTTCGTCGGACACCTGAGCGACTGGATAGCAGAGTTCGGGGTCGCAGTGACAAAGCAGCACGCTGAAGAGATCAAAGAAGAGCTCAAGACGGGCGAGAAGGCGCTCGCGAAGAAAGCCAAGAGTCGCAAGCGCGTGCTGTCGTACCTGTCGTCCGCCGTCCTGGCGTTTGTCTTCGTTGTCGCGCTAGTGCAGTTGCAGCAGTAGTAGGTGGTGTAGTGTGTAGCGCAGTGCGTTGCGTAGTGAGTGACTTCAATGATCTTCTCGTACATCTAGCGATTACGCTCTGCAAATGATAGGATGAGCGCTGGCAAAACAGGCCTTTCACAATTGAGTGGATCGCATTGTGCGCCAACTCGACTTTGGCGATCAGTCGACTTTTTCGCGCTTTACTGCGCAAGCCAGCTCCTCACGCCACACCACGCTTCCTATCGGCATCAAGCACGCCGTTCGTCTGCATGTCTGTGCATGTATGCATGCTCTACTGCATCGTTCGGTGAGCGTCTGCACAGCGAGTGCACATGAAACCGCATGAACACTTGTATTTCGCGTGAACGCCTGCGTCTGAGTGTAGTGCGTGTATATGTTCATGTGAAAGACTGCGCATGAGCCTGCGCGGCGAGTGTTAAGCCCCCTTAAACTTTGTGTGCGAAGCGCATTAGTGCAGAGCGTTAACATCGTTGTTTGGGCTTGACATGAGTCTATCAGATCCTCTTGCGGGACGCATATGTATAACAAATGAACGCATGATGTGAAATCGCACTCGAGTGTTGTATTACTGCATGTTACTGCGGGTTGAGGCTGTTGTCGACGAGCGCCTCGTCCTCGAAGTACTTCTTGCGGACGAGGGCACGGCGCTCCTTGTGGAACTTAACAATGAGCGCGTGTGGCAGATTCGAGGCGGGCTCGTACGTCGGTTCCCAGTCGACCAAGAAGTATGTCGACTTGGTCGTGCGGTCGCATCGGGTCGCCAGGACCTTGCGCACGTTGTGCAGCGGCTGCTCCGACAAGTCGCTGGCGATCTCACCCTCCGCCTTGTCGCTCGGCGCCACGATTGTGAAGGGGTCACACAGCACCTTGCGCTTGAGGAAGCGTGCACACACGTGTGCGGCAACTTGTGTTGCAGGGAACGTGTTCCCGTAGCCTGGACGCTGTGTGAACAACAGAGCAGGTTCCAAACTAGTTCATTGTGTGGCTATCGTCCTACACCATGCATGCCTAAGTATTCCTATACTAAATGCAAGATAGCACACTAAGTACCGTGAGGTACACGCGACTCGTGCGTCCGATTGGACGACGACCCCTGTTTGGTGTGTCCCACACCACAACAGTCCATGTCCAGGACCGGACATCCCGGATTGGTGTCTGCCACACCAATCCATGTCACTGGCCACTTTTGGCCCCGTTACAACGACCCACTCCTCGATGTCGCTCGGAGTGATCGTCTTCTTCTTGAGCGACGCAAGCGACTCAAAGATGACCGACAGCGCTTCGGCTTGCGTCTCCTTGTCGCTCGTCGTCTCGTTCAGCGCGGTGCGCAGCAAGCGGATCGCGCTGGTTGATGCAATTCCTATGCAATCCACTGCTGAATGCGGTGAATGCAAATTCGTTCTGCCGATCCAGTGTGCAGAAACCGTGCCGTTCTCAGCCCATCTTCAACATTGCGAGTGAAAACAGGGTGCAAGTGTGTGCGTACCGCGCCATTTGTGCGATCACTTCATTTGATTCTACTATGCTACGATCTCAATCCACCTTGTTTTGGCATCACGATCTGTTTGACAGTGACCCGCTCAACGTCACTCCAACGCAAGTAAGGTCGCGATCAAGGTGCTCTTTGCAGTCCTCAAAGCAGTCCTCAAAGCAGTCCTCGCCTTGCGTCCTGCAGCGCAGATCCGAATTTCCCGCATCAGCACGAGCAGACGCACCAGCACTAGCAGAGACAGCAGCGCACGACACACACACACATTCGATACACACGTGGCCGTCATGACTGCGACGGCTGATGCTTCATCCACTACACTCGCGTACGACCCGACAAGCGGCGCAGAGGCTCCGATCGTGCGGCGCGAGCTGCTGCTGTACGTCAACGGCCAGCGCATCGTCGTGCAGGAGGCAGACGTGCAGCCAGAGCTCACGCTTCTGCAGTTCCTGCGCAATACACTTGGGCTCAAAGGCACGAAGCTCGGCTGCGGCGAAGGCGGCTGCGGCGCGTGCACGGTCATGGTGTCCAAGTACGACCCGATTGCAAAGCAAGTGCGCCACTTGTCAGTCAACTCGTGCTTGGCGCCACTCTGCGCAATGGACACGTGTGCTGTCACGACAGTCGAAGGCGTCGGCGCGATCTCGGGCCAAGGCCACGATGCGCAAGGGCTCCATCCAGTGCAACAAGCGCTCGCCGAGTCGCACGGCTCGCAGTGCGGCTACTGCACGCCGGGCTTCATCATGGCGCTCTACGCGATGGTCAAGCAGCGCGAAACGGGTGTTGAGGTCACGATGGCCGACATTGAGCATGACTTGGACGGGAATCTGTGCCGCTGCACGGGCTACCGCCCGATCCTCGACGCGGCCAAGAGCTTTGGGAGCGACGCACCGCGCGCGACGTGCAAAGGCGCGTGCGACGGCTGCCCGCGCAAAGGCAGTCCAGACATTGACATCGAAGACCTGCAGCTCGACGACGAGCACGGCGGCGTGAAAGAGGTCGCGAGCTGCTCGACGAGCAAGATCCGGACACTCGCGACCAAGTTTGGCGCGACGATGGCAGACGCGACGATCCACGGCGACGCAAACGTGTTCCCGATCGAGCTCGAAGCGAAGGCGCTTGCGCCCGAGTACGTCGAGCTGAGCGGCAAGCGCGTGCAGTGGTTCGCGCCCGTGACGCTGCCACAGCTCCTGGCGCTCAAGCAGCGGCTCCCAGACGCAAAGATCTCGGTCGGGAACACTGAGATGGGCATCGAGACCAAGTTCAAGAGCCTCACGTACGTCCACTTGATCAACGTGAACCGCGTCCCAGAGCTCGTTGCGATCAGCGACGTCGCGCCAGACGATACGATCAACACGACGCTCTTTGCTGGCGCTGCGCCGTTCAGTGGCGTCAAGCTCGGCGCCGCTGTGACGCTCACCGACGCGCAGCAGTACTTTGCGCGCCGCGTCTCGGCACTCCCAGCGCACCAGTCGCGGTCGTTCCGCGCGATCGTCCAGATGCTCAAGTGGTTCGCCAGTACGCACATCCGGAACGTTGCGTGCTTGGCCGGGAACCTCGTGACGGCGAGTCCGATCTCGGACATGAACCCGCTGCTCGCAGCCATGAACGCGTACGTCCAAGTCGCGAGCGCGACGCGGTCGCGCTTTGTGCGCGTGCGCGACTTCTTCCTCGCGTACCGCAAGGTCGACCTCGCGAAAGATGAAGTGATCACGCACGTGTACGTGCCGTTCACAGCGCCATTCGAGTTTGTGCTGCCGTTCAAGCAAGCGCGGCGGCGCGAAGACGACATCAGCATCGTCACGTCCGGCATCCGCGTGCGCTTGAGCGCGTCGACAGAGTCCTGGACGATTCAGGACGCGTCGATCGTGTATGGTGGCATGGCACCCGTGACAAAAGCCGCCGCGGCGACTGAGCAGTTCCTCATCGGCAAGCCGTTCAGCGCTGCGACGTTCGACAGCGCGTGCGACGTGCTCCACGCGCAGGACTTTGCGCTCCCGGACGCCGTCCCGGGCGGCATGGCCAAGTACCGCGAGAGCCTCTGCGCGTCGTTCCTGTACAAGTTCTTCGTCGCGACGTCCAAGACTTTGCGTGATGCGATCGAAGCCGAGCCGTCTGCGACTGCAGCGTCGCTGCCTGCGCCGCCAGTGATCAGCGCAGAGCTCGAGTCTGCTGGCGAGTCATTTGTGCACCAGTCGCGCGCGCTCTCGCACGGCTCACAGGTCTACGGTGTCGAGCGCGGAGGCCTCACGGACTCGAAGCACCAGCCAGTCGACCACGACTTGGCCGCGCGCGCGCCAGTCGGCGACCCGCTCATGCACAAGTCGGCGTACTTGCAAGTGACTGGCGAAGCGCTGTACACGGACGACATCCCGACGACGCCCGACACGCTCCACGGCGCGCTCGTGCTCTCGACGTGCGCACATGGCGTGATCGAGAGCATCGATCCGAGCGAAGCGCTAGCGCTCGACGGCGTCCACGCGTTCTTTGATGCCTCGGTCTTTGACAACGTGAAGCTCGGGTCGAACAAGATGGGGCCGGTCGTGAAAGACGAAGAGTGCTTCGCCTCAAAGACCGTCTTGTGCGTCGGGCAGCCGATCGGGATCATCGTCGCCGACTCGCACGACCTCGCGATGGCAGCCGCCAACAAAGTGCGCGTGACGTACAGCGAGCTCCCGGCTGTGATCACGATCGCCGATGCAATCCGCGAGCAGTCGTTCATCTTACCAGCGCACACGATCGTCACTGGCGACGTCGCGAAGGGCTTGGCCGAGTCCGACGTGGTCTTGGAGGGCGAAGTGCACCTCGGGGGCCAGGAGCAGTTCTACTTCGAGACGAATGTCTCGCTCTGCGTCCCACAGGAGGGCGGTCTCAAGATCATCTCGTCGACGCAAGCAGCGACGAAGACGCAAGTCATGGTCTCGCGCGTCCTCGGCATTGACGAGAGTCGCATCGCGTGCTCGACGAAGCGCATCGGCGGCGGCTTTGGCGGCAAAGAGACCCGCAGCGTCTTTGTCGCGTGCGCAGCGTCCGTCGCAGCGTACGTGCTCAAGCGCCCGGTCAAGTGCTTGCTCGAGCGCCACGTCGACATGCTCACGACGGGCGGTCGCCACCCGTTCTACGCCAAGTACAAGGTCGGCGTCATGCGCGACGGCCGCATCCACGCGCTCGACCTCGACATGTACAACAACGCCGGCTACTCGCTCGACCTCTCGCAAGCTGTGATGGACCGCGCACTGTTCCACTGCGACAACTCGTACCGGATCCCGCACGTGCGCGCAAGTGGCACGGTCTGCCGCACGAACCTCGCAACGAACACGGCGTTCCGCGGCTTTGGCGGTCCGCAGGGCTTGATCATCGCCGAGAGCTACATCGACCACATCGCACGGCGCCTCGCGCTCGCACCAGAGGACGTCCGCGCGCGCAACATGTACGCACTCGGCGACGTCACGCACTTTGGGCAGCCGCTCGAGGACTTTCACCTCCAGACGCTCTGGCAGCACACGCTCGCGCGGAGCGACTTTGCCGCAAAGAAGCAAGCGGCCGCAGCGTTCAATGCGCAGCACCGCTGGAAGAAGCGCGGCGTGTCGATCATCCCGTGCAAGTTTGGCATTAGCTTCACAGCCAAGTTCATGAACCAAGGCGGCGCGCTCGTGCACGTGTACGCTGATGGGAGCGTGCTCGTGTCCCACGGCGGCGTCGAGATGGGCCAGGGGCTCCACACAAAGGTCATCCAAGTCGCAGCTCGGGCGTTTGGGATCCCGCACGCGAAGGTTCACATCGAAGAGACGTCGACGACGAAAGTTCCCAACTCGCAGCCATCGGCAGCGTCGATGAGCACGGACCTGTATGGCATGGCGACGCTCGACGCGTGCGAGCAGATCCTCGCGCGCTTGGCGCCTGTGCGCGCGCGCCTTGGTGGCACATCGGCGGCGTTCAGCGACGTCGCACACACTGCGTACATGGAGCGGATCAACTTGTCGGCGCAGGGGTTCTACATCGTCCCAACGGACCGATGCGGCTACGATTTTGCCAAGTCTGTGGCCGAGAACGCTGCGCACGGCACGGCGTTCAACTACTTCACAACGGGCGTCGCGTGCACAGAAGTGGAGCTCGACGTGCTCACAGGCGACTTTCACATGACGAGCGCCGACATCTTGATGGACCTCGGCGCGAGCGTGAACCCTGCGATCGACATTGGGCAGATCGAAGGCGCGTTCATGCAGGGCTTTGGGCTCTTTGCACTCGAGGAGCTCGTGTGGGGCGACGACGCGCACCCGTGGGTCAAGCGCGGTCACTTGTTCACGCGCGGCCCGGGCGCGTACAAGATCCCGAGCGCGAACGACGTGCCGCTCAACTTTCGCGTCTGGCTCGAGAGTAACCAGAAGAACAAGCTCGCGGTGCACTCGAGCAAGGCCGTGGGCGAGCCGCCGCTCTTCCTCGGCGCCAGTGCGTTCTTTGCAGTGAAAGACGCGATCTACGCTGCGCGCAGAGACGCTGGCATCGGCGACGACCACTTTGAGCTCCGGAGCCCTGTGACGCCCGAGCGCGCGCGCATGGCGTGCGGCGACGCGATGCTTCAAAAGGTGTTTACTGCGCGTGGCGCAGACATGCTGAGCTACCAGCCGGGCGGGAGCTTCTAGACACGCTCTGTAAGGAGCATAGTGTCGTAGCTAGCGTCGTAGTGAATGCGTATGTGCGTGTGTATGTGAACAAGAAGAGAGACTTCAAGCGTGCGAATGGATGGAGCGTTGCGAGTTCGCTTGGGTCGTTTGTGCTTTGTTGCACGCAGTGCGAGCGCAAGATGCTGCTGCAAAGTGCTGTGCACAAGAGCACTCGCTTGTCCACTTGCATGTGTGTGTCCATACATTGTGCAATTGCAAGACGACAGCAACGACGAGCAACTTGATGCCGAAGAGCAAGGGATTGGTTGTGTGTGAGTTGCATGCTGCTCGCGCGTCGTGTGCTGCAGCAAGCGCGTGTACAGGAGCTGTCGCTTGACACGGCAGCGCTTGTAGATGCGTGTGTACAACAAGTGAGCGGCTGCAAGACGACGACAACGATGCGCAAGACAGCAACAACGACGAGCAAGATGATGCCGACGAGCAAGGATTGGCCAGTGCGTCGTGTGTAGCCATGTGGTGACGTCGCCTGCTCAAACTGCAAGGGGTGCGTCACGATTCCGAGCGGCAAGCACGTCGGAATCTCAGATGCATTTGGACGTGCTGCCTGCAATAGTGGCCGCTGCACGTCGCATGCAGTATACAATTTGCAAGTGATTGCGGCATTTTCAGTCGTGTGGCCCACGCAAAAATAGCGTGGCCCACGCCAGCACGTCAATTAGCTGCAGATCTGAAGTTGAACGTGCGAAACGACTCCCTCGTTTTCATCGCTATTGATGTCGCAGGATACAGACGGCGCAATGCGCTCGTTGTTGAAAAGCCTCGCGAGCGACCGATCACGAGCCATTGAGCATTCTGCGATTGGATCCGTCGGCCGCACACACTCGCGCTCCTTCCTTCACACACGCTCGACTCGCACTCCACACAGTACGATGCTCTCCCCGGCGCTCCTCAAGACCGCGTCCAAGCGCTCGGTGCGCGCAATCGCAGCGTCGCAGCAGCTCGCGACGAGCTCGTCGTCGCTCCTGCCGGCGTCGCAGCTCCAGCAGAGCCGCACGTTTGTGTACGGTCCGCTGTACAAGCTCGCGAAGAAGATGATGCCGCGCATGTCGAACACGGAGAAGGCTGCGCTCGAGAGCGGCACGGTCGGCTTTGACCGCGACATCTTCTCGGGCTCGCCGGACCTCAAGGCACTTGACAAGTACTCGGCGAAGCTCTCGGTCGAGGAGCAGCAGTTCATGGACAACGAAGTGCAGCAGCTCTGTGAGATGATCGACGACTACGCCGTGTCGAACGAGCAGGACCTGCCGCTCGAAGTGTGGAAGTTCATCAAGGAGAAGGGCTTCCTCGGCATGATCATCCCGAAGGAGTACGGCGGCAAGCAGTTTTCGGCCCATGGCCACTCGATGGTGATCACGAAGATCGCGTCGCGCAGCCCACCGGCCGCTGTGACAGTCTGCGTCCCGAACTCGCTCGGACCAGCTGAGCTCCTGCTGCGCTACGGCACGGACGAGCAGAAGAACTACTTCCTCCCGGGCCTTGCCTCGGGCAAGCAGCTCCCGTGCTTTGGCCTCACGGGTCCGTCCTCGGGCTCGGACGCCGCGGCCATGCGCGACACGGGCGTCGTCGTTGAGCAGGACGGCGTCCTCGGCATCCGCGCGACGTTCAACAAGCGCTACATCACGCTCGCGCCGGTTGCGTCGTGCGTCGGTCTTGCGATCGACGTGAAGGACCCGCAGGGCTTGCTCAAGGGTCTTGGCCACGAAGGCATCACGGTCGCTCTCCTTGAGCGCGACCACCCGGGTCTTGAGATGGGCCGTCGCCACGACACGCTCTCGGTGCCGTTCATGAACGGCCCAGTCGTCGGCAACGACGTCTTCATCCCGATGGACAAGATCATTGGTGGCCAGACGCGCGTCGGCTACGGCTGGAACATGCTCATGGACTGCCTCGCGGAAGGCCGCTCGATCAGTCTCCCGGCCTCGGCCGCGGCTGGCGCCAAGGTCTCGGTGAACGCCGTCGGTGCGTACGCGCGCATTCGCAAGCAGTTCAAGGTCCCAATCGCGTCGCTCGAAGGCATCCAGGAGCAGCTCGCAGTCATGGGCGGCCAGGCGTTCATCATGCAGTCGGGCCAGCACATGGTGAACGCGATGATCAACCAGCACGAGCAGCCAGCGGTGATCAGCGGCGTGTGCAAGCAGCAGATCACGGCGCGCGGTCGCGACATTGTGAACCGCGGCATGGACGTGCTCGGTGGCGCCGGTATCTGCAAGGGCCCGAACAACTTCCTCTCGAGCATCTACTCGTCGCTCCCAGTCGCGATCACGGTCGAAGGCGCGAACATCCTCACGCGGTCGCTCATTATCTTTGGTCAGGGCCTCACGCGCGCGCACCCGCACCTGTACGAGCTCATCAAGACGATTCAGCACGGCGACGACATTGCGGGCTTCAAGCGCGAAGTGAACAACCTCGTGAAGCACGGTGTCGCGAACACGGCGGGCTCGCTCACGACGGCGGTCACGCGCTCGCGCTCGAAGAGCGACTTGCTCGTGCACTACGAGTCGCAGCTCTCGAAGATCGCCAAGAACTTTGCGGTCTCGGCGGACCTTGCGCTCGTGCTCGGCGGGAAGCTCAAGTTTGCCGAGATGATCTCGGGCCGCTTTGCCGACGTCTTCTCGTCGCTCTACCTCGGCTACTCGGCGTGCTGGTTCTACCAGCAGAACCGCCACGTCGAAGGCATTGACGTGATCTTCGACTACGCGATGACGCAGCTCTGCTACGACGCGCAGCAGGGTCTCGTTGGCATTAGCAAGAACTTCCCAGTCCCAGGCGTCGGTGGCTTGATGCGCGGTCTGTCGTTCCCGTTCGGCCTGCCGTACGACGTGCCGACGGACAAGCAGATCCGCAAGGTCGCGGACTTGCTCTCGACGGACAACCAAGTGCGCGACTTGCTCTCCGAGTCGGTCTTCATCTCGAAGGACGCGAACGACCGCGTCGCGCTCTTGAACGCGACGCTCCCGAAGGCGGTCAAGGCCGACGCGATCCTCACGGCGCTCCGGAAGGAGAAGCGCACGGCGACGGCCGAGGAGCAGAAGCTCATTGACGAAGTCGAGGCCGCGCGCGAGATCATCATCCAGGTCGACAGCTTCGAGGGCTTGGGCGCTGAGAAGAGCAAGCCAGCGGGCTACGTGCGTCCGGGCATGATTGGCAGCATCATTGAGGACCGAAAGGCGAAGAACTAGAGCGCGCAAGCGAGTCAGTCGCGACTGCAGCGATTCATATTATAGTATGACTGCGTGCGGACGGCGCTCAACGACGGGATTGTCGGCGAGCAAGTCAACGCGCAGTCGCAACAACACCAACAACAAACCACATTCCCTTGACAAGTCCTTGCGAGCAGTTGCTTGTTGTATTTGCTTGCCTCTTGCGCATGCCAAGAGTTGCTGGTTTGCTGTTGCTTGTTGTTGTGTGCATGTTGTCGGCAGCACTTGCGCATGATGCGCTTGCAAAAAGACATGCCAAGGAGAGCAAGCGCGTCGAAGACGATGAACAGACACGACGCGACTATGGCGTTTGTATTGAGTGAAGATGAGAGAGAGGGACGCGGTGCTGTCGCTGCTCTGGATGATCGAGCGAGTGAGCGACTGGAGTCGCACACACTCGTGTGGGTCCAGGCATCGGACGCGACGCCTTCACAGTTTAGCTCTCCTTCACGAATTGCTGGACGATGCAGTCAACAGACACACGCAAGCGTATGCGAGAACACACGCGTCAGTGCGATTGCAAACGCAGTCACTACGACACAGCGTTGCACGAACAAACGTACCTCGGTGGTCTGCTGCGAGCACCGGATGAACGCGTCGGCGACCTCCTTGCACTTTAAGATGTCGCTCTGCTTGTCTCTATAGCACTGGAGGCACGCGTCGCGCTCTGGCGCGCACTGCACGTCGTTCAGCGGCGCGCGGTACTTCTTGCGGTTGATCTCCTCCACGAGGCTCTGCACCTTGGCGCTCTCCTTCGCCTCCTGCTCCTTTGCGAGCTGCGCCTGCTTGGCCGGGTCCGCTGCGACAGGACCTGCCTTTGCTGCCGCCTGCTTCTGCTTCGCCTCAAAGTCCTTGCGGAAGTCCGCAGCGCCCTACGCACGCGATCGCAGTCATACACCACAGGATGTGTCGTTCAGTTGTCTGTGCGGAGTGCCACTACGGCACTGCTGTTGCTGCTTCTCTCTCATGTGCGTCTCGCTCGCAATCCACGACGTCGCACGCACCTTCTTGTACGCTTCCTGGAGCTGCTTCTTCACAAACGCCTGCTGTCTGTGGATCGTACACAAGTGCACACATACACACAAGAGCGGTGTTAGTACACGCACACAAGGAGCGTTGACACACCGCTTGTTGCGCTTTCGAGAGAGAGCACGTGTGCTCGATGACGACGACGTACTCGGGCGAGAGAGCAGGAGCGCCACTCGCGCTCGGCTCCGACTTGTCGTTGATCTGCGCGACGAGCGCAGGCGTGAGGCTGATGGACGCCTGCGTCTCGCCGCTCTGGCGCTCGGCCTGCTGCTTGAGCTCGGTCTCGACGTCCGACGTCTCCACGCGCGACTGCTTGCCTCCCATGATGGTGTATGTTGCTCTCGCTTCGATTGGCTTGGCTCGCTGCTTGTGGTCGTGAACAGAGGGCAGAGTACTTGCTTTCACTATGGACAGAGCAGCCCAAAACAATAACTAGGCATTTGGCTCGAATCTGCTGTTTGAAAGCCGGCTATCATTTTGGGTCAAATCTATCGATAGTGAAGATAGAAAGGTCCAATCAAAAACTTTCGACGTGAACCCGACGAGAAATACCTCTGTATCTCGTGCTTTGACTCAACACACCACACTTGAAGAGAAGCAATGGATCGAACCCTCCTGCACGTCCTGCGCTCATGCTTGATCCGACATACGCGCGAGCACGCGCTCGAGCTCATGACCAAGCAAGCTGACCACATCGATGGCAGTGCTTGCTCAGTGTTGGAGTTGCCTCGACGAGTCCTAAGGTCTGGTTGGCCCTCAATCTTTTGATGCCCCCGCTACTGACGTTGAACGAGGAGTATGATCAGCAACTCCGCACATGCATGTGACGACTTTTGTACGCTTGATGCAGGCTAACGGATCGGCTCGCGCTTCATGCAAACGCGGTCGTGGCGCAGTCAATGAGAGTAGGTAAACTGTGAGCGACCTGGCGTTCCTGGTCGACTCGCTGTGGCGAACTCGGCGATAGCGGTAGTGCGAGCTCTGTGTTATGCAGCGTCATCCAGTTCGAGGCATACCGATGTTGCAGTTATTGCTAGGTTTCGCGAATCGAGCGTGTGATGGCAGGCTGCTGCTACTCGAGAATCCAGAAGCTAGACCGAGCACGATTCAGGACCTCGCGTCAATACACTAACGCTTCTCATACAAATGAACTTGTGTGTCTAGTTCGCGGCCAGTCGAGCACAGGAGTCTTGACGAGCGGCTGGCTCACCACAAGGTCAAGAGTGTGTCGCTCAAGTCGCTCGTGCGACTTCATGAGCGAGACTTCGTAGTCAAAGCCAACTACGAGAACGTCCGCGGCCCCAGCCAACCCAAACGCTCGAGCGCTGAAGCGTCTTGGCGACGAGCTCAAGGTTGAATCAACCACGAATCAGCGCCAACAACTAACCGTAAGCATACAAGCAGCATCGGCTAGCTTAAAGCGAGCAGTCTCTCACGCAAGGTTGGAGGCTGGAGCGTCAGGCTTGATAGTGTTGTCTTGAGTCTTGCCGATACAACTCTATTTTACTATGGTATTACAGTTTGGAAGCACTCTCCACACACAAACCACTATATGTATAGAATATGCTTGCCTTTTGTATGCGAGAGGTAACACAATATTTAGGAATCGACGGTGCATTCAGTACAATACATGATATATCGAATTGACCGGTTGTCGTTTAGTCGACAACGAATAGAAAACCGGTACATTCGATATGGATACAAGCTCAAACTGCTTTTGACGTGTGTTCTTGCCGAGCTTGCGCTTCACGCTCCCATGGACAGCGAGCTTGTAGCTTATCATCGTACTCGTAATTGTGCTTGTAGTGCTCGCTCTCATTATCTTAAGCTCGAGCTCGAGCTCGAGCTCGCTGCACGCATGCCTGGATGTCGTTGGGCCAAGGGGTTTCCCTCGTTTTTGTCACGCACAAATTTTTAGATAGGTACGAACAGCGATGGTTGCGATCGTCAATCATCGAGCTCGAGAGATGGCTGCATGTGATGGTTGGCCACAAGGTGTTGGTGCTGCGGGGTTTGATCAATCGCTCTATCTTGCTGTGCCACCTGGAGCAGCACCGCCAAGCACATGAAATGTGTGTGTGTGTGTGTTGCTACGGCTGTATCACAACATATCGATCGTTGTGCGAGCGCGCGGGAATGGCGCTGTCCATCTGGACAACAGAGCATGCTGTAGGGCTGGGACAAGCAAGGGAGCGCCTCGATCATCACAAACACAAGCGAGTTGCGGTTGACGCCAGGCGGGACGCCAGGACGCGCCGGCGAAGGCACAATCTGCGTCTTTGTGAGTGTGTCTGCGTGCGCTGGTGTCCTGTGATTCGCTGTCGATGCGAGTGAGCGGGCGCGCTCGGGAAGGATGGAAAGCGATCCATCGACACCAACACGACAAACTCACATGCACACGCGCGACTTGGATAGAGGCGTCGATGACAACCAAACGAGCGCTCGGTTGTATCGTATTGTATTAGTGCGATCCGATACGCATAGATCTCGATCAAGTACTCAGCATAAATTATCGAAATAAAAAGCGTACTGTGAGTTCACAGAACAGTACGCTCTTACTCGGGAACATCCGCGCGCTCTCTATGGTCCTATTGCCTCTCACCACGTCAGCACCAATAGCCCAGGGCTCGCGGTCCACGACCGGGCTCTCACATTGGCCACGGACCGCGTGCTCGCCAGCAGCAGCGACGACAGCAGCAGGAGCAACGCCAGCGCAACGACAACAGACAGACAGAGGGAGCAGCTCACTTTTCAAGTCCCTCGCAAGGCGCCAAGCTCCTCTTCCTCTTCGTCTCGCCGTCCCGCCTCGTCCACCACCACTACACCACTACCTCGATGTCGGCTATCAAGCAAAACACCGCGATCGTCGCGGCCTCTGTGGTCGGCGGTGTCGCGCTCGGCTCCGTGCTCCTGCGCGCGGCGCTCCGCCCGGTCCTGCGCTCGCGCGCGACGACGTTCATCACCAAGATGCTCGCCGAGGCCGACATTATCATCGGCCGCGACATTGTCGTGCACGACGAGAGCATCTTCCTCGACTGGGTGAACCGCGGCATGCTCGCGATCGGCGAGTCGTACATGGCAAAGAAGTGGGAAGCCATCACGCCGCTCGATGTCGTGCTCACGCGCCTGCTCTCGCTCCCGGCTGACTCGAAGCGCAAGCTCTTCAAGGCCTGGAACTCGAAGCTCATTGCGCTCGGCGCGCACGTGTTCAACTACCAGTCGCCGTCGCGCGCCGGTATCGTCGGTGCGCACCACTACGACATTGGCAACGACTTCTTCAAGCTCTGGCTCGACCCGTACATGCAGTACTCGTGCGCGTACTTCAAGGGCGTCGAGGACGAGTTCGACCTCGACAAGGCGCAGCAGAACAAGCTCCACTTGATCGCGCAAAAGCTCAAGCTCGAGCCGGGCATGCGCGTGCTCGAGATCGGCTGCGGCTGGGGCGGCCTCGCGTGCTTCCTCGCCAAGAACTACGGCGTGCACGTCACGGGCATCACGATCTCGAACGAGCAGCTCAAGGGTGCGCGCGAGTGGGCCGCGCGCGAGGGCGTCTCGCACCTCACGAGCTTTGAGTACTGCGACTACCGCAAGATGGACCGCCAGTTCGACCGCGTCGTGTCGATCGCCATGGTCGAAGCCGTCGGGTACAAGAACCTCGACGAGTACTACTCGGTCATCTCGCGCTGCCTCAAGGACGGCGGCCTCGCCGTCGTGCACGGCATTGCGGCGAACCGGTCGCTCAAGGTCCCGAACCAGCTCTGGATCCTCAAGTACATCTTCCCGAACGGCTTCTTGCCGTCCACGGCGCAGGTCCTGCTCTTCGCGGAGCGCAAGATGGTCGTCGAGGACGTGCACAACCTCGGTCCGGACTACGACAAGACGCTCATGTGCTGGAACCAGCGCTTCCAGGAGCACGTCAAGAACGGCACGATCCAGCGCAGCGACGTCTTCAAGCGCATGTGGGAGTTCTACCTCATGTACTGCGCCGCGGGCTTCCGCGCGCGCACGATCCAGCTCTGCCAGGTCGTGTACTCGAAGAAGCGCGCGGAGCGCTACGACACGTTCAGATAAGCACTCGGCTGACGATCAGTCGATGCGCGTGCGTGGCGGGAGCGGAGCATCTGTAGCCTCGCGATCACCACCACCACTGTAGAAAGAGAGAAAGAGAGAGAGAAGGAGTTCGTGTCCACGCGTGCGTCGTGCAGCGCTCGGAATCGACGTCTGCAGTACGCATCGCCACCTCTTGCAGTCTCTTGTCTCGATCGTCTCTTTGACGACGTCTCTCGTCTTGGATCGCGATCTTCTCGTGACGGAAGTGACGCATCAGCTGGCTTCATGCATGCCTGCTGTCTAGAGGCCCACGAACGATCATGACAAGAGAGCTACTCGTTCGTGTGCGTTGGAGAGAACAGGCAGAAGAACAGCATGCAAAGACACAAGCCGATCCATCAAGCATCAAGCTCCTCGTGCTCGTGTTGTCACTGTCCTGACTGGCGTCCTGACTACAGTACTTGCTGGAGCTTACAACTCACAGTGCTGCACCACTGACGTCGGCTTTGCGCCAGTCGTGCGCGAACTCGCGGACTTGAATCGATCGACGCGCTGGTTGAGCGGCAGTGCGTCGTGGAGCTCGATCGCGCGCGCGACGCCGCGCATGTCGCCCGACGAGTACAGCGTGACCTTGTTGAGTCGGTTCGTCAGTCGGTCGTGCAAACTCGACGACACTGGGAGCATGTCTCTGCTCGCATCTCCTACGAGAAAGCGCAGCACCTTGTCGCGCGCGAGAGCAGTCGTCGCCGGCATTGGCTCATGTGCGATCGCAGATGGGAACTTGGCCTTGTCACTGGCGCCAGTGCCTACACTGTTGTTGCTGCTGAACGGTGGAGTCGTGATCGTGACGCTGTTGCTGCCGCCACGGCTTTCTGCCTCCGACTCAGCACCGCGGTCACTCTCTGTTACAGTAGGTTGAGGCGTCGGAGGTCGTGGTGCAGTCACTGAGTTCGTTGGAACTGGCGATGGTGCAGACTTTTGAGCTTGTGGAGTGGACGGCGCAGAGGTCGGTGACGCTGGTGTTGGCGCTGGCACTTGAACTGGCGCAGTTGTCGGCGTCACAGGCTTCAGTGTGCTCGAGTCCTCTGGCGCTGGCGCCGTGTACGCGGCGATGAAGTCTCGAATCGCGTCGATGCGAGTGTAGAGTCCAGGGACGCCTGGACGTCCGCAGCCAAAGCCAGCGCTCACGAGTCCGACGAGGTCGTAGTGCAACTCCTTGTTAGGGCTCGTGACGACGAGCGGACTGCCTGAGTCACCGGCGCACGCGTCTTGCTTTGCCATTCCGCCAGCACACAGCATGCTGCTGTCGACGTCTGGGATAGCTGCTTCGCACTCGCGCTTCGACCAGATCGGGAGATCTGCCGCTGTCACTCTAATGTCGTTGTTCATCATCGAGCCGGCCGCCACCAGCTTCGACTCTCTCCGCTTGCTAAAGTCGTTCGAACCATCGAGTTGGATCGGGGAGTTGTACGCTGCCGTCTTGAGCTCCAGGATCGCCGCGTCGAACGAGTACGCGTTCGGCTTGCCAAAGCTCTTGTGGATCCGAATGCGGTCCGTCAAGACTTCGATCGTCTCGGTCGGTTGCCCCACGTTAAGGGGTCCGATCGTCGCCCATCGAACGAGTCCGTCCGAGACGCAGTGCGCCGCTGTGAGCACGAACTGCGGCGCGATGAGCGCTCCACCGCAGAAGTGCTTGCCGTTCTTCTTGATGCGCAAGCCGACAACGAAGCTTTGTTCGTTGCTTGGTTCAGTGTCCGACCGGGACGTCGTTCCCCACATGTGGCCATCCGCATACGCGTTGATGAAGTTGGCGACTGCGAGCACACTGGCGTAGCTATCGGCGTGGACTTTGTCGTCTAGACCGACTTGGAGACCAACGAGCACCAGCGAGCCGTTGAATCTCCCAAGAAGCGCTGCACTCGATGACGATGTCGTGTTGCTCACTGAAACGCTGTTGTCGCCTGCACAGATCGTGCCACTTGACCATGGCGCGTCTGGAACCGAAGTGCTCGAACTGCAGTTGACGCTTGGAAGGATGTGACAATACGTGGCCCTAGTCTTGTCGCCCAGATCCACACGGATGACTTCGCTTCCAATGTCGAGCCGAAGCGGAGCGAGCGCCACAGTAGACACCGCGTCGACGAACGACGCGAGCTCCACGATTGCGAGGTTGTACTGGAGCGTGCGCTTGTCGCCACTCTTGAACAGCGGGTGCACTTCGATCGCGTCCTGAAGCACGCCGACAAGTGAAGAGCTGCTGCCGTGTCCATAGCGTACGCCAGTGACGTTGTGCGCGAGCACACACGACGCTGTCGTCAGCACAAATGACGGAGCGATCAACATGCCGCCGCACTCGACAACTTTGCCGGACGTGACCAAACGAACGGCGGCGCCAGAGTACGCTTCGTCTTCTGGCGAGAGACCATCGTCGCTTTGGCTCCACGCGCTGACGGTCGCATCGATGAACGCCCGTCGTGGCTCAAAGTCGAAGCGAGCGAACGGTCTCGCAGTCGCCAAAAGCGCTGATGTCGTTGTCACGCCAACTGGGACACCGCCATCGAATGCAAAGCCCATGCGCACTGGTCTATGATGAACGAGCGGTACAGCATCCTCGAATGGCGCACGCAGGCAGTCGATCCCATCTGCATGCGCAACATTGTCACTCAGCCCGCATGCGGTTGGCGGCTCGACAATCGAGCTACCTAGTCCTGGCATGCCGTCCAGAACCAGCCACGGGTCGAAGTACACGACTTCGAGCGCGCTCGGCGACGATGGTGGGGCAAACGGCCAAGGCCCGTGAAGAGTTTTAAACGGAGTGCGAGTCTTGATCAGTGCGAGCCGACTTGGGGACGCTGGTGTCTCTGGTACGCGAAGTGCCTGGCGGTAATCTCGCTCGAGCTGCACACCAGCGATCTTGACGACCTCGTCGCCCATGAGCAACCACTGCATCTCGTTCTTCGTCTTGGTCTCGATCCAGTCTGCGCTCGTGATCGCGATGGTCGGTGCGATGACCACTGCTGGCACAACGCTGCCTTTCGACGCACGCTCGGAGCTTGAGATGAGCGCGAACGGATATACGGCCAACATCCGTGCGAGGTCATCAAAAAGCGCGTCCGAGTACTCGTCGGTACCAGCCCATCGATACCCTCGCGCATGCTCGCTGATGAACGGAGAGATGCCTCGCACAGCGTTGAAGCGGGTCGCAGCTCGCGTCGAGTTGCCGGCCACTTGGAAGCCTAGGAAGACTGGCGCTCCCTTAATGTCAGCGAAGAGCGCCGCGCTACTGGAGCTTGCCATCGCTCCAGCTGCGTCGGTGGCTCCAGCGCAGATCATGTCGTCGGACGCCTCGCACTGCGCACTTGCAAGCACGCGGTACGACTCGATGCTCGCATCGCTGCCCAAGCCGACGCGCATCACACTCAAGCCGATAGCGGGCGTGAACGGTGCCAACGCCACGGTGCTCATGTCCCACTGCGGATCTTGTGCGGCAATGATCGCAAAGTCCTTCGCGTCGCTCTCGCCGTCGTAGAGCGGATGGATCACAGGAAGCAAAGCGCTCGATTCGTGGCGGACACCGTTGTCCGAGATGGACACCACCCGGTCGATCACTGAGCTCGCTGCGCAGGACGCGGTCGTGAGGAAGAACCCGGGAGCGAATCCGATGCCGCCACATGGCGCCACAGTGGAGTCATCCGCGATGAACTCCACGGCTGCACTCAAGAACTTGGTCGCTCGGAGTACGAGCGTGCTCGTGGCAGCGAGTGGCTTCGACTTTTGTGTCTGGGTCGGAGACGATGTGGTGGTGGTGGTGGTGCTGGAGTTGCGTGCAAGAGCTGGCTCAGATGTGGATGGAGTCGTCGGATGCGGCGTCGTAGGAACTGTTGTCGCTTGGACTGCGCTTGCTGGCGACGGAGCAGGCGTGCCAGAGACTGATGGACCTCTTGTGCCTGCGTGCGATAGAGGTGCAGTCGATAGCGCTTCGCGACTTGGTGTCACGGGTGTCAAGAGTAGCGGAGAGGCATCAAAGGTCGTCGAGTTGAGGCTTGGCGGACTCGGTGGCTGGCTCGAACTCGCTGTAGTCACAAGCGGCAGACCATCGTAGCAGAGTGAGTCAAGACTCGATCCCATCAAGAGAGCGATCAACACAGAGCGCCACACAAGAGCCACGCACCATCGCGTCGAAGCAGCTCCACGACTGCTGTCACGACGAACAAGCTGCTGTTCGCGCTGCTGTCGCACAGAAAGCTCGCGGCGACAAACCCGAGTGCGTACTCGACGTCGCGCTGCTGGATCGTGACGAGCTGGCCGAGGATGTCTTGAGCTACTCGGCACGCTTCCGCACTCGTCCACTCGGTCTTGATGCACACGAGGTCGCTGCCACGAGCCTCGCTAAGGCTGTTGCTGCTTCGCGAAAGCTGCTTGCCCGACACGGCTTCGCACTCGCTCAATGGTTCGACACGAGCTTGTGACTGCTTGAGCACGACCGCTTGGCTGAGATTGTTGGATCTGTCGATGTCGTAGCGCACCAAGTGCTGCTGTCCGCCTTGACTGGAATCGGGAGGACCAAACACGATCGGCGACTTGGCGCGAGACAGCAGGCTGCTGCTCTTGTCTGTCGAAAGTAGAGAGCCCACGGCTGCGTCAAAGCGCCACTTGGTTGCATTTCTTGCTCGCTCGAACTGCGCATGTGGCTCGAGTGCGCTGACACTCACGATCTCTGGACGATGGTTTGCACCAACGAGGACAACGCGCTGGTGCTCCGTCTCGGCTGATGTCGCGCACTGTGCACTCGTCGCGACAGTTTGAGCATCCGGCAGCAAGAGCCCGAGGCACAGTGATAGTTGCTTGCCTGGCGCAGTTAAGGCTTTTGCGATCGCTGGAGTTGTCGCATTGGATGGCAGTGATGTGGCACTTGACGCGTGAGCTGCTGCGCTTTCGCCAGCGATGGCTGCGAGTGCACATGCAAGGATTGCAAAGACGACGACGGTGCTCCGACGACGTGAGCGAGGCATCTTCAGGCGCTTGCGTCGACTCGGTCGAGGTGTTCTCGCTTGCGATCCGTCTTCAAACGAGCAAGTGAGCGAGAGACTATGGACGCGGTCCGCGCGTCAGCTCCACCAGTTGGGAGCGAGCGACCTCTTGTGCAAATGCGCGAGTCGCAGACGACCGACATGGTCGGCTGCTCTCGCACACGCTCACACGCCAAAGCAAGGCGAGACGCACGCGTCTGTCAACGCCGTTCGTCGTCGAGTGACTCCCCACGCTTGGTTGTGAGCTTGCGTCGCACCGAGTGACCACCTCGGTGACCCTCGACCGCGACACACAAACCGACAACTCGAGTCAGAGCCGAGGCGATAAATCATGTCGCCTCAGCGACGACGACGTGCATGCGTCTCGCCGTGAGATACTGCATCCACAAGCCTCGACCGAGCGCTTCAGGTGCTCGATCTCGATCGCCAACACAGCACAACAGCAGAGCACTGATAGCAGGATGTACAACAGGGACGAGTGAGTGACAAGTTAGACTCGTCACTTGGAACATACAACGAGCATCCTGCATCGGTTTTAAATGTCATTACTCAGTTTTTTCACTATCGAAAACGTTAATATTTAGTTCTCAGAGGTTATAAAATTACCGAACAGTCAAAAAGTCATACACTTTTTTACTTTGAGTTTGTATGCAAAGGCATAAATCCGACAGTTTCCGACCGGATAAAAGGGAACGATAACCGCGTCTTTAGAAAGCGCCAGCTTCAGGCTCGGAATCGCTGTTTGAAGCATGGCTCTTTTCTGGCGAATTTTTTGTTCAGGAAACTCAGAAAACCTGCAATACCATATACCCATACAAGCCTGGGTTTGAAGAATCGGATATTATCTCGCCCTTTTTCAAAGCGCTGATGATGATGAACACGACAATGCTGGAGCGACGACGAGACGGCGCCACTGGCACGATGCGCAGACTCACGGCATCACATCGCAACAGACAGACATACCGCTGTGCTGCGCGCGACGACGCCTCCTTTAAATTTGTATACAAACTCAGCAAGTGCCTGTATACAAATTTATATACAAATATATCGGTGGGTTCAACAGTCCATGGATAATATTCATGGACAATAATTTTACCATCACTCATACCATGCATTTTACGGGCATTGTATACGTGGATCATAATCCTAAAAAATAATATTTGTTTTGGTATCGAATACTACTCTGTCCCATAAAGAAATGTGCATAACTTTGTGTATTGGATAGCAATGCAAAGTGCACATTTCTTTTGGTAGTACTCTATTGATCTCTCATAGGCGGCGCCATCTCATTGGCGACGCTCCTTTATTTGAAGCATTTTTGTGGCATTTGCAACTATGCCGGAATTACAAATCTATAAAATGTGAACCACACAAAATACACTCACTGACAACCGACAACCAAACAAGCAGATTACTTCTCGATGGCAAGACACCAAGGGCGCACGAGCATCAAGGGCGTGCATGCGCACAGCAAGAAGTACTCAAGGACCCAGTACAAGTACGAGTTCAAGAATGCTGTCGTCGAGCACTATCGAGTGTTCGGTATTGATGACACGATCGCCCGATTCTTTGCGACTGAGCCTCGCGACGCTGTGCGTAAGCGCGTGAGCAAGTGGAACAAGAGCGCAACAGCGATCGCATCGCTCGCGAGCAGCACCCAAACTGCGTCCCACGAGCGCCGCCGTCCAGTCGGCACAGCAACGGTCCTGTCGCATGCTGCCGAGGAAGAGATCGTCGGCTGGATCAACGAGCTGCGACGTGACGGCGTACCGGTCTCATCCAAGATGCTGCAGCTCAAGGCGCTTGAAGTGGCCGCCACAGCCGGCATCTCGTCTGATCTCTTCGCCGCGTCAAACTCGTGGAAGGCGTCGTTCCTGCGGCGCCATCGCCTTTCGTTTCGAACGAAGAACCGCGCTGGTCAGTCGTCTCCAGACGACGACAACGACATGAGCCGCGCGTTTGCTACCGAAGTCCGCGACTGGATGAAGCAACACGGCGTCACCACTGTCTACAACGCCGACCAAACGGCGGTGTTCTTCGAGATGCTCCCCAAGAAGACGATCTCTGCGCGAGGGGAGCAAACCGTTTGGGTCAAGTGCGGCAAGCGCGAGAAGCAGAGAGCGACCGCGATGCTGCTGGCTGACTCGGATGGCAACAAGTTCCCGCCGTTTGTCGTGTTCAAGACCAAGCCATCATCAAGCGAAGAGACACAGACGATCAACGTGGCAAGTCGCCATGGATTCGGCCGAGTGCTGTGGAAGGAAGTCAAGGAGCTGCAAGACGCAAACGACGTGCAGATCTACGGTAACTCGACAGCTTGGTGGAACAGCGCAATGACGATCGAGTGGATGCGGTACATCTTCGGCGACCGTACGTCAACGAGCGAGCCGATCCTTCTCCTTCTTGACTCCTTCTCTGGTCATTGGACGAGCGAAGTCCAAGCGTACGCCGCGCTCTGCAACGTCCAGCTCAAGTGCGTCCCGCCCAAGCTCACGTGGAAGTGCCAGCCAGCCGACGTCGCGTGGATGAAGCCGTTCAAGGACCAGCTGCGGGCCAAGTGGGTCGAACACCTGCGCGCTCAGCTCTCTCACCACCAGTCAGGAGCGTTCGTGATGGTCCCGCCGGACCGCAGTGACGTCGCCTCGTGGATCTCGCAGTGCTGGCTGTCGACGGCGCCGACAACGATCGTCTCCGGGTTTGCGAAGTGTGGTTTTGTGCAGCGCGCATGCACGATCGAAGCTTCGTCAGTCGTTGACGACATGACGGAGCTTGTCGAGCAACTGCAGGCGTGTGGCTTGACTGACTCGAGCGTCGGTGATGTGTCCATTGCTGCTGATGTTGTCGACTCGATGATTCACCTTTAAATCAGTACACTTCAAGAGTGCCTGAATGCATTTTGGTTTTTTTGTACTGAGTTAATACATTGACGTGCCAATAAAAAGTAATAACCTCGCGTCATATCGCAGCATTGCGAAACAGAATAAACAACCCATCAAATCGCGCGCTGCGAAATCACTCCCGAGAGGGTTTTGAACCCGGCGCAATGGAGTGACCGGGTCAGAGTCAAACCACCAAACCAAAATCCGGACCCGATAGTATTTGCTCACAAAATCATCTCATAGGCGACGCGCCTTTATTGAGAGCAATTTGTTGTCATGTGACCATCGCCAATGAGAGATACAATAGAGTACACTCCGCGCCAAAACGATAATGACACAGCGTCACGAGTTTTGCGAATCAGCCGACGCTATTTAAGTATGTAATTCCCACGCTCATTTGCTACAGAGTGCATCAAACAGCAGATTCAAACGAGCAACAGAAAGAGGGCCTACCATATCCTAACGGTTCGGTCAGCGAAAATGGCTCGGTCACTTTCGGTCAGCAAGGAAAATCCCTGATGATCCCTCGTTTAAACCACAATAGAGGACAATTTGGGAACGGTTAATTATGAACCGCAGTTCAGAACTGCGGTTCAGAGCGGTACTTTTTTACCTTGACTGCCAGTTTGCTTTTCGAGATGGTGACAAAAAAGAGGGCGAACAAATCGTTTTGGCTCGAAGTTCTCCACGTGAGCGAGAGCCTCTGAAACGGCCTGTGAGCCGAGAAAACAGCGAAAAACAAAACTGAGCCAAATCACGTGTATTTTGAGACGAAAGCCATGTGAGCAGGACAGAGCAAATTGAAAAGTGAGGGGCAAGTTCTGAAATCGGGGGCCACAAATAAAAGCAAAGTCAGTGCTTGTGCTCTGCGAGCGAGCTGTCCCAGCCACACAGATATCGCATACAAAAACAAAGTCAAAATTTCATTGGCCAGAGCCGACAGCGCCTCCTTCTTCCTCATTCGACATTTCTACGACCTCGCGCGCACTCGGCCCCTCCTATCCAGCTCCCAGCCACAGCACCAGCACCAAGACGCGCATACAGCGTACAAGGCCAACAGCCCCCCCTGACGGCGCAGCTCACTGGCGAGAGCAGCGAAGCTTCGGCTTTGTGCGTTGCTGGTTCGAATCCAGCCGCCGTCGTTCACGAAGGTCTGTGTTGTGCGTATCGACCTCTGTATATGTGTGCATGCATGTGGATACGTGTATTCGGTGGATCGGCAGTGGATGAGCGATCAGTGAGCCTGTAAAGGCCACAACAGCGAGATCGTCGAATGAGAAGCAGTGTGCATGTATGTATGTGTGTATGTGTGTATGTAGCAATGAACCTGCGTGGACATCAACTGGCGCGACTTACAGACCCGGCGTGCTCGCGAGAGCCAAGATGTCTTGACTTGCGAGTGGCGCCGGGTCGATGATCTTGTTGCCTGCAAGCAGGCGCCTGTACGCCACGATCCTGTCGTCGAGCGCACCTTCCCGATGCAGCTTTCGCAGCGCCTTGAGCACGGTGCCTGCTCCACCTGCCGTGACACCGTGGTCATGGAGAAACTCGAGCGTCGCCGCCTGCGCTGCTGTGCCGAGCGCGAGGACGTCGTCCTTGAAGCTCGTCGCCTTCTCGACGATCGCGAACCCGGTCGGCAGGAAGAGCTTGAGGTACGCCGCCAACAGCCGCGAGTCGGACTTGCGCTGGCGGTCCTCGCTCTCCCAGACGCGTGGTACCTTTGTGTACCATTCGTACCACACGGTGGACAGGTTTGCTGCCGCTGCCTTCTTGCGTCGCTTGGGTGCTGGTGCTTCTGACTGCGCTTGGTCTTCGTCGTCTCGCAATCGTTTCTGCTCTTGTGCCGTGTTGTCTGCTGCAGGAAGTCGAAGCAGCGCGGCCTCACACACGCGCAGGCGGTCGGACAGTGCGCGGTTCATCGCGATCAGCTCGCGGATGATGGCAGCGTCGCGGTCGCGCGCTTGGTCGGCTGGTGCTGGTTCGGCTGGTGGCTCTAGACTGTCTGGCGCGCGCGCTTTCCTGAAGCGCGTTCGACAGCGAAAGCAGCTCAGTCGCGTCGCTGCCAGCCTCCACCGCGCTCGCATCAAGTCGACGAACAAGTGGCGCCTCCACGCTCAGTGCTTTGAGCTGTGGGTAGTCCAGCACGAGCGTTGCGGTCAGCGCTTCGAGCACGCGCGCGTCGGCGTTCAGGCGCGCGTCGACGAGGCCAGAGCAGCAGCTGAAGACACGCGCCTGGATGCGAGCGAGCCGCGAACGCGTGGCACTGTCGAGCTTCGTGGGGTCGGCTGCAGACGGCACATCGTCCGGCGCCCAACCGCTTAAGACGCGCGCAACCTTGCGGTCCTCCCGCGGCGTGTTGAACACGTATGCAAAGCCTTTGTTGGCTGAGCTCATGTTCCACGCGCCGCGGTCGAGGATCCACTGCGACGCCAGCTTCTCCTCGCCGTTCGCGTGCTGCGCTCCGCCTCGACGGAAGGAGTGCGAGGTAAGGTCGCGCGTCACCTTGCCTGGAAGCTCGACGCAGCGCAAGAGGCGGTTGATGTAGCCGTGGATGCCCACCTCGGCTTTTACCTTGCTTGTGCTCCCAGGTTCCGTCGGCGCGCCTGAGGACACCAAGTCGTGCGGCTCCGCGTCGAGGAGCGCATGCAGTGGCACGGCTGCGTCGACGACGACAGCGGCGGACGAAAGCAGCGCGGGGAGCTGGCTCAGGAGAGCATGCGTCGGCATGTCTTGCGCGGCGAGAGCCGCAGCAATCGCGAAGACCGGGCACGTGATGAAGCTTTCGCGGTCCGGGACGAGGGTGAGCCCTTGATCCTGCGACGTCTTCACGCGCAGCAGGCGAAGGAAGACAGCGCCGTCCGACGAGAGTGACACGTGCTGTTTCTGCACGAAGCCGAGGTCGGACGCACGGCCAAAGCAGTGCCACATCAGGCAGAGTAGCACGGCGTCTTGGTAGTCTTTAGAACATGCAGCATTAACATACATCCTCTCTAACAACATGAATAGATCCTCCTTCCTACAAGCTGGCGCTTTGTTGACAAATCCTCCTTCCTCACGCTTTTGGCAGTGCTTCTCGAGAGTCTTACCCTTGCGCAGCAGCTCCATCTCCACGGCAGCTCGCTGCAAGGGATAAGTCTCAAGTAGCCACACCTTAACGTTACGGAAGTAAGACATGACCGAGTTTTTTGCTAGTAGCTTGCCATCCTTTCCTACAGTAAATGCAAGATGAAATCCAAACCTGTCGAGCACTGCCGCGAGGCGAGCGCCTGATGCATCGCTCTTGATGCTGGCGTGGACGTAGTCCGCGCCAACATCCTCCGCTTTGAGGAAGCGAGCAAAAGCACTTAGCGCCGTGCCGCGCGCCTTCTGTGTGTTTGCAGGGATAAGAGAGCTCAGGCTCATGATGAATTGACAAGTGAGCATTTTGAGGTCACGTCAACGCACACACGACAAACGTTGCTGCGCTGCTCGCACCAGTCATTCCTATTGTATGTGGTACACACTGAACAAGCCGTTGAACTGGACACCCTTCCTGTTTGTCCGAATGGTGAGGGTATTTGAGGAGCACACATATCACTTGGTGTTTGTATTCACACATACATATTTTCTAATTTCTACCGACAAAATTTGTGACCGAATCGTCCGAACAGCAAGCTACTTGTAAGCCATTTCTGATTGGCTAAAAAGATGGCTGTGATCAACGCGATTGGATGATAGTCGCACACACATACCGCGCATTATTTTGACGCGACCGAATGGTTAGCATATTCATCCATACAGGATAGTTACTTTGTTAAGATTTCGATCAATAAATATCGACCCAATTAAATTATGATAAGCTAGCACAACACTATTTTGCACCTGATTCTCGTTGTAATCAAAACGAATGTATGATTGGGTTGGAAAGAAGACTATCTACATGATTTTTCACACGACATCGTGATTGATGAAGAACCAGCAAATCGAGTTGGCAAAGACTCCATGCTTGTGCACGTGTATGTGTGTGTCTGCAGCCCAAGCATTGAGGCGAGGCGAGAGGAAGCCAGCCGCATACTCAGCAGAGCCGAGTTTCGGCGCTCACAGTGCGAGCGCTCGGGGTGTCAACGGATCGCGTGCTTGACAGGTCCATCCAACTGTACACCAGCTGATCAACATCTGTGACCTCTGTCAACAGAGTCAGGGCGTGACGGGACCACCTTTGCGTTGCAGCCCGTGAGCTTCGCCCACTGCCGGTGCTCGCTTGTTGTGTGCGCGCACGACGGCGGCGACTCATTCAGTTTTCTCGCCACGACACGCCCTCGCTCGGCGCTCATGCGAGCGTGCACGTGCTGGCTCGCGCTCGTCGCAGCTTTTGCGGCGCTTGTGCGCGCAGACGCAGACGCAGACCCCTCGCTCGATGTCGTGCGGTTCCGCGGCGGCAAGCTCAGTCGCGAGCGCTGCGCGGGCGTGCTCGTCGCGCCGGCGATCGTGCTCACAACTGCGCACTGTGCAGCGACGGCAGACCTCGCTGCTGTCGAGGTCGCTGGTGCTCAAGTCGCTGTCAAGCACACACATGTCCACCCGCGCTATGGCGACGCGCGTCCATTTGCAAACGATGTCGCGCTGATCGTTCTCCACGAAGACAGCAATCCCAGCAACAACGCGCGTCACACAGCGCCAATGCAAGTCTCGCGACGAAGCGCTCGTCTCGCGACGCTGCCAGCAAGCAGCAGCAGTTCCCCTACATCAGACAATGGCGGCGACGCACGCTTTGAGGAGATCCAAGTGCGAGCAGCGAGCGAAACGCGAGTGTCGCTTGCCGACTTCTCATCGCGGTCCTGCGCCAGCTCTCTGGTCTTCCGCGACGACGTGAGCGTCTGGTGCTCGACCGTCGGCACAGTGGCAAACGCCTCGATGGGCTTTCAGACACGCTCGGTCGAGTGTACCGGCACTACCGAACCGGCACTAGGAAGCCCCGTGGTCTTCCAGATACAAGACAACAGCGGGAGTGAGCGACCCGTCGTTGTTGGGCTTCGACTGACCGAGTCGTGCGAGAGCGAGCAGGCGTTCGTGTACATCCCGCGCGTCCTCGACTTTGTTCTTCCGCTACTTGTGTCGCTGCCTGCGACGAGCTCTCCTGCGCCAGCAGTGACGACGAGCGTCGGCTTTGGGTTCAACCGCACCACGGCAGCAGCGCCAGGAGGCGGCAGCAGTCCATCGAGCAGTCCATCGAGCAGTGCGTCGTCAGAGAGCGACCTCCCAGCGACTGTCGCGGCAAGTGCCTTGTCACGACCAACAGCCTCTCCAGCCATCTCGTCAGCCCCTCAGTCTACGCCGTCAGCTACGTCAGCGCCATCGCCATCGCCAACGTCTCATGCTCCCACCTCGACTCCTCCGTCGTCTCGAACGCCGCCGCCTTCCTCATCGCCGTCGATGGTATCATCGTCATCATCGTCATCATCGTCAGGCTCTCGACACTCCAGCGACGACGACATTGTCGTCCCAGCATCGTCGCTTCGAGGCTCCCAGTCGTCGTTCAGCTATACGGACGTAAACATCTCGACCTCGTCGCTGGACTCTTCGTCATCCTCTGGCAGTCGCGCCGACAGCACTCCAGGCATGCTCGGCGGGTGGACTGCACTCCCGACGCTTGGCGCGTACAGCTCGTTTGCGGCACTGCTCGTGCAGAACTCGACCGAAGTGCTCGGTGAGCTCGCTGGCTGCCTCGCGATCCTCATTGCGCCAAGGTTCCTCATCGCCGACGGTCAATGCGCTGGCAGCTTGATCGATCCGCAGGTTGTCGTATCGCCACTGCAGCACAACAGCACGCCGCAGCTGCTCAACGCATCTTGCGTGACGTTGCTCTACGAGAGCACCGCGACGCTTGCAATCATTGAGCTCCCGCACGAAGTCCCTGGCATGACGCCGATCACACTCTCGAGGGCCCTGTCGCGAGAGTTTGACGTCACAGACGCGTCCTGGGAGCTCGTGTCGATGGACAATGTCTTTGTGTCGCAGCGCCAGGACCGGTCCGTGGTCGTGAAGCAGCGCCTCGTGCGCGTCCCATCGACGAGCTGCAGCGTCTACTTGTATGAGCCCGTGCCCCTCACGCTCTGCTTCACGCTCGGGACCGAAGCGGACCGCGCAGACGTCATGGGCTTCTCGCAAGGCATGGTGCTCCACAACAAGCGCCTCGTCGCGCTTCCGCAGTGCTACTCGGCCATTTGCATGGGCGGTCTCTTCCACGACGCGACGTTCCTCGCCGCGAAAGAGGACTGGATCCGCAACCAGACAGAGGACACTACAGTCTGGGACTCGATGCCGCTCGACCTCGCAAGCATCAGCCGCGACACAGTCGTCGAGAACGACTACATCGTCACGCCGCCTGCTGCGACGTACGCCGAGCTCCTGAGCCACGCAGACGCAGACGTCGCGCTCTGCAGTGGCGTGCTCATTGCGCCGACGTTTGTGCTCACAGCGGCGTCGTGCGTCGCGAACGCAACAGTCTCGCACGTTCGCCTCGGACTCGACCAGCACGTTTCCGCGACACGAGCGCACGACATCCAGAGCGTGCGCCGCGTGTACATCCATCCGGCGTTCGGCCGCGCCAGCTCTCGTGAGGCAAACGACCTCGCGCTGCTCGAGCTCAGCGGTATGGCGTTCTTCCTCCCAGTGCTGCTCGCAGCAGACGACATGCTCGAGACTGAGTCAGCGCCAGAGGCGCTACGCACAACGTACACCACGTCGACGAGCAGCAACAGCGGATCTGCCGACT
Source organism: Pythium guiyangense (assembly GCA_003730235.1). NCBI lineage: Eukaryota > Oomycota > Peronosporomycetes > Pythiales > Pythiaceae > Pythium > Pythium guiyangense. The sequence continues at coordinate 78,170 of QXDM01000099.1, forward strand.
CGGCTATCGACAGCGACGACACGATCACACTGCCACTCGCCAGAGCAGCAGCAGCATCAACGTATTCGTGGACCATGGCAGTGTCTCGAACCGACGCATCGGTCCTCTGTGCACGAGCTCCACTGCCACAGAACTCGACTAGCCGCTCCACCACACAGCGCGCAGTGTCCAGCAGCGGCAGCAGCGATGCGCCAAGCGACGATGTTGTTGCGTGCTCGTTGATCGAGACGCTCTCGAAGCGCGCGGTGCCTGGCACTGGACTCCTCGCTGCGTTTCCAGAAGGCAACACGGTGCTTGGGATCGCAACGAGCGCGTGCTCGACTCGCGCTGCTGACACGTGTTCGCTTGACAGCAACGCCTGCTTTGCGCGCGTTGGGACGCCGAGTGCGCGTGCGTTCATCGACAGCATCAGCGTCGAGCACGCGTGGCGAAGCGACTGGAGCGCGAGCGCAATGGAGTTTGGGATCACGTCGAGCAAGAAAATCGCGTCGCAGAGCGCGCTAGTGAGTGCGAAGAAAGCAGTGAGCGTGCTACCAGCAGACGACCCGGGCTACACGGGAAGTCTCCACTTCGACTCGATGCCCGCCGACGCGCAAGTCGGCTTTGTGGTTGGGCTCCGGAAGGACAAGTCGAGCCAGAACTTCTGCGGCGGGAGCCTCATTGCGCCGAGCTACGTGCTCACAGCCGCGCATTGCGTCGCGAGTGGCGATGCGCGCTACGTCTCGGTTGGCTCGCGTGAGTCGGCTGGGACCGAGTCGGAGCTGATCGCGATCAAGAAGAACAAGGTCATCACGCATCCGCTGTACGCCAAGCAGTCGAGCGTCTCGTACGACGTTGCGATCGTCGAGCTCGAGGCGCAAGCGTACCCTGCGCCGATTGTGCTCGACAACGCCCTTGCATTCGACGCGTCGACCGTGTTCACGCTCTTTGGGTACGGCGCGAACAGCGCTCGGAGCGCAGCGCTGTCGCCAGTCATGCGGTCTGTGGAGCTGCCGTTCTACAACCGCGAGTCGTGCCAGAAGTACTTCCCAGAGCTCGACGCCAGCATGCTCTGTGCCGGCGGCCAGCCAGCGCGCGACGCATGCACTGGCGACTCGGGCAGTCCACTCGTGCACTACGCCAACGGCGTGCCGATACTCGTCGGTGTCGTCAGTACTGGCCGCAACGGCTGCGGGACTCCTGGCGTGCCTGGGATCTACGCCTACGTCTCGACGATGCAGCCGTTCATCAACAGCTACGTCGCCGGGTGCGAGTGGCGCGACGAAGACAAAGTCGTGAGTCCGCTGCTGACAACGACGATCGAAGCAACGACTCGTTCGCAGTCGAGTACTCCAGCAGCAGCGACGATGTCCCCGACTGGGATGCGCACGTCGCTCACTGACACGACCAACGGCGTGCCGTTCGAGATCATCCACACTGCCACTGGCAACGACGAGCACCAGCTGTCGGTCGTGAAGCTCGCGTCCGACACGCCTGAGCTGCTCCAAGACGCGATCAAAGCGTACTTGCTCGGCGGCTACGCGATGCTCGGCGGCGCGTGGCAGCGCAAGAGCGACGAGATCAGAGACGCGCGCACGCACGTCACGTTCTACTCGTCGGGTGACATGACTGCGCTCATGACCACGATCGCTGAGCACCGCGCCAAGCCGCTGTACCAGCGCGCGTCGCGCTTTGGCAAGCGAGCCGATGCGTCGGAGCTGCGCTCTGCTTGCTGCACTCGAGTGGGGTAGTGTGCGGATCGTGTCGTATGTAGTGAGCGTGGATGTGGATGTGCCAATGTAGATGAGTGGATGTGTGGATCGATGGTGCGAGGACGTAGCGAGCGTCGCGTGTGGAGAGCAAGAGAGGCGTTGTTGAATGGACGCAATGATGGACAACAGGAAGAAGACTTGAGCACGAGGACGCACCGAGCGAGCGAGTGCTGACTGCGGCGTCTTCTGTAATGGAACAAAGCGAGTCTGTCAACATTCACCATCGACGATCCCATGATGAGCGAGTCACCATGTCATCGAGACCTCGCGCTCGCGAGCCCCGGCTTGCTGCTGGTGACACGCGTGGACCTGCATGGCCAACGCACGATGGTCCATTGTGCGCTCGCTCGCAACCGCGTCCGTCAGCACACGCTGACGTTAGTCTGCTCCGCATCGCGATCGGTGTGACTGATCCAGCTGTTCCTGCACCATCAGCGGGAAAGCGGTCGACTGATCGAGAAGGAGCCTCACAACAGCTCCTTTCGTGCACTCGACAAGCGAGCTGCGCCGCTGGCGCAAGCGCTCTCATAACAAGAACGCTGCACACAACGGCAGCGCACGAGGTCAATGGCTCGCACGGGCGGCGCACGTACGCGCAAGCTGCGGCGCCGCGTCGCACTCGCTGTACTGAGCGCTGCTGCTTCGGCAGTGCTCGCTGGTCATACCAGTCACGCACTCGCCGTCGGTACCGAGCTCGCAGCAGCGAACCAAACAGCACGACCACAAGGGTCAACACTCGACGTTGCGACTACGACTGCGAATACGAGCACGAGTGTGACGGCTGCTGCCCGCTCGTTGCTGTGTCTTGGGTTCCTACTGCCGGACGCACGCTCTGTCGTCACGAGCGCCGAGTGCGCACAGGACACAAGCGCGACCAGCGCAACCACTTCGATCGACGCGCAGCGCCAGAGCGTCGTGCTCGTCGGTACAGACCACCACCCGATCGTCGCAGCTGTCAGCGCACTCCAGTCACCTGTGCAGTACACACCAGCACTAGCGTCCGCGAAGTCGCGCGCTAGCATCGCAGTCGGCTCGCTGCTCTCCGACAGCAACAAGAGCGATGGGAGAAGCAGCGCGTCGGTCGCATCAACAGCGAGCGCCAAGTCGGCGATCGTGTTCAGTCATCCGAAGGCGAATCCCAATGGCCAGCAGCCACAGCCGCAGCGTGCAGTGCGCTACGACCTGCGCACAAGCAGCGACCAGACGAGCGACCTCGCGACGCACGCTGACCGCGCACTCGTACTCTCCCAGACGGCCGTTCAGTTCGTCGCGAGTAACGAGTGCGCTGCAGCGATCCCAGGCTTTGGTGTGCACTTGCCGCTTGGTGACGACATACTGTGCGGCAAGAGCGAGTGGTCGAGCGCCGCTGCGTGTCGAGCGGCGATAGACAGCACCGCTGCTTGGACTTTGGACTCTGGCATACCTGCCAGTCAGCTCGTCACGATCGAGCAGGACGGCGTCGAGTACGCACTCGGCTTTGTTGTGGCGAGCTCGCCGTGCAGCATGAGCGCCAATGGCAGCAGTACCAGCGCGTTTGTCGTGACACCAGTCGTGGATTTTGTACTCGGTACGTAGCAGAGCAAGCCGACCGTGTGGCGTCCAGCGCTCGCGTCGCGTCGTGATCTGGCGTTGAGACTGACCTCTCTCCATCGCTCTCGCATGACTCGCCATCGTGTCGATGAACTCTTCTCACTGCAGCTTCCCAGTCAGCGCACGACAGCAGTTCGTCCGACTCGCCACCGCTACTCAGTGCACCAAGTCAAGTGGCGACTGTAGTGCCATCACCACCAGTAACCGCAACACCACCGTCAGTGCCAGCACCAGTGCCATCGGCACCATCATCAGTGGTGAGCGCTGTCACAACTCCGCAAAGCCAACCAGCGTCAACCGCTTCGTCTGGTACTGGAGGGCATGACAAGAGCGAGGCAGCAAGCAACACAGTCGTACGACCAAGCGCCGGTGGCGACGCTGGCAGCGACCACAACAACGACACCGACAACGCCACGGTGATCCCAGACGCAGTCGTCGCCGCGTCTGTGCAGTACCCGTTCGCGTACCTCTCGCGCAGTCGGAACGTGACGCTGTCGTCTGTGGCGGCGTACCAGATCACGCCGACGTTCCTCGTGACAAGTGGCGAGTGGCTTGCTGCCGTGCGTCGCAGCAACAGCAACAGCAACAGCAACAGTGATAGCAGCGGCAGTGGTGGAGATGGCGATGTCAGTGGCGACGGCGACGGCACAAGCATCAGCAGCAGCGAGTTCAAGTTTGTGGTGTTTGCGGACGACAAGATCGCGGTGAAGAAGCTCTGGTTCGCGAACGAGACGCCGTTGGTGGCTCCTGGTGGGCCACACTTCTTGGTGCTGATCGAGCTGGAGCGAGCGTACAAGCACGCCGGCGGGGAGCTGCTGAAGACAGCGCTCGATGCTGCTGAGGTCGATCCGACTGGTATCCGTCTGCGGTTCCTCGACCTCGCTGTCGTCCTGCGCGGCGGCGACGCGTCCAGCGAAGCGAGCGTGCAGTTGAGCACAAGCGCCGACTGTGGACTCGCCGGCATGGCGTCGGCTCAAGAAGGACTCGCGTGTCTCCAGACTGAACGAGCACAAAGCGACGCTGATGGCTCGAACCGCGCAAGCATGGGGTTCGTCACGTACAACGGCGAGCTCGCTGGACTGACGCTCGGATCGGCGTCACAGACCGGCGCTGCTACAAGCGCGGCGTTCATAAGCTTGGCGTCAGAGATGCACCGCATGTTCATCCTCATGACGTTCATCACGCAGACCGAGTTCGTCGCGTACTCGCCTGAGGAGACCAAGATCCGCGCCAGCACGGCTCGACTCTTCGGCGATCTGATCCCAGTCGGGTGCGGTGGCGTGCTCGTGGCACCAAACGCGATCCTCACAACGGCGTCTTGCGTGCTGGACCACGACATTGTGAACAACATCTTTGACCGCGGCTCGGAGCACCGAGGACGACAGATCACCAGCACGGTGTTCCACCCGCTCTACGACCGTCGAGTCGGGAGTATGTCGCGGTACAACTTTGCGATCCTGACGCTGCAAGACGCAGTCGAAGGCGTTGATGCTGTCGCACTGGCGCCACCAGCGTCTTCGTCGTCGTCATCGTCGCCGTTTCCAGTCGGCAGTGAAGTCGTTCGTCTGGATCTGAGCAGCGTGTCCGGCATGCACTCGTACGCAGTGCTCGACAGTGCGGCGTGCAGCGAAGCGTGGAGTGCCGCGCCATCGCAGACACCGTCAGCAGCATTGTCGATGGACGCCGCCGACTCGAGCGAGCTCATCTGTGCCGGTCCCAGCGCGCCTGGTACAACGGATCGGACGCAGACAAGCAGCGCCGCGCTGTTCGGCGTCTACAACGGCAACATTGTCTTGCTCGGACTCCAAGTGAGCCAGAGAGACGACGCCAGTACAAGCAGCTCAAGCGGCCACACGTCGTCTGGTAGCGTGTTTGCCAGTGTCGAGGACGCGCGCGCATTCATTGCCGGGACGGTACAAGATTTCACGACTCCGCCACCAAGCGCCGGTGGCGACGCTGGCAGCGACCACAACAATGACACCGACAACGCCACGGTGATCCCAGACGCAGTCGTCGCCGCGTCTGTGCAGTATCCGTTCGCGTACCTCTCGCGCAGTCGGAACGTGACGCTGTCGTCTGTGGCGGCGTACCAGATCACGCCGACGTTCCTCGTGACAAGTGGCGAGTGGCTTGCTGCCGTGCGTCGCAGCAACAGCAACAGCAACAGCAACAGTGATAGCAGCGGCAGTGGTGGAGATGGCGATGTCAGTGGCGACGGCGACGGCACAAGCATCAGCAGCAGCGAGTTCAAGTTTGTGGTGTTTGCGGACGACAAGATCGCGGTGAAGAAGCTCTGGTTCGAGACCGACTGTCGGTCAGTGGCGACTCCCTTCGTCCTCATCGAGTTGGAGCGGTCGTATCCAAGTTCCAGCGCGCATCGACCATCGACATCATACAGCGACAGTGCGTTTGAGCTTTTCTATCACGACCCAGTGCTGTTGCTCGACAGTGTCGCTCGTGCCAGCTACGAAGCGCACCAGTTGGCAGTCGACGTCTGCGGTCTGAGCGCCGACTGTGCTTTGGCCGAAGGACTCGCGTGCTTTGAAGCGTCAAGACCCAGTCCGACAGACGCACAGCAGCGCTCACAAGCGATGCGCATGGCGTTTGTCTTCGAGAACGGCGAGTTGGTTGGGCTCGGATCCGGCGACCACACGCTGAGCGGCGACGTGATCGCGACTCGCGCGCTCATGTTCTCTGCGCCCGAACGACAAGCGTGCGTGTACTCGATCTACTCGAGCGCCGCGACTTTGATCGCGCACTCAGACGAGGACTACGCGTACCATGAAGACACAGTGCAGTTCTTCGTCGGCATGTCTGTGCTTCCATGCGGCGGCGTCCTCATTGCTCCGAGCGCAGCGCTCACTACTGCGTCCTGTGTCGCTGGGAAGAACATCTCGAAGGTCTCGTGGCGAAACAACCGCGGTCTTGCTCCAGATCTCGTCGATCCAGACAGCGTGGTGTACCAAGTCGATCCAGCTGTGAGCGACGCGACCGCGCGCCAGAGCGGCTTTGCGATCGTCAAACTGCGCTTCTTTACACCGCGGTTTGTGACGGTGTCACTGGCATCCGTCAAGCTTCCAGTCGACGAAGCAGTTACCCGAGCCGACTTGAGCATCGAGTCCGGCATCGACGCTTGCGCTGTGCTCGACGACGCAGTGTGTACCGAGTCGTGGAGCGCGAGCGCACCTTCACTCTCGAGCCGCTCGATCTGCGCTGGGACTTTGAGCGCCGCGATCTCAAGGTCCTCGAGTGCAGCATTGTTCTGGGTCGCAGACGGCGTGCTGAGTCTTGTTGGACTCCAAGACGCCCGTGACGACAGCAAGCCGAACGCGGACAGCTACATGAGCGTGCTGGGAGCCGTCGAGTTCATCAACGCCCATGCACTCGGCCGCAGATGGGGCAACGAGCCATCGGAGATCGGCGATGTCTCGACCCAAGACCTCCGAGCAGCGATTGCGTACCCGTTTGCGTACTTGACGTCGAGTCCGAGCGTCGCAGCGATGGACGCGGTCGCTGTCGTGCACATCGCACCGCGCGTTGTCGTGACGAATGCCAACTGGCTCGACGAAAGCTCGATGATACCGACGTACGTCGTGTTCAGCGACGACGCAATCGAAGTGGAAGCGATTCAGTCTGAGCGCCAGTACCGCGACGCACTGGGCTTGATGCCGACACTGGCATCGGCGACTGACTTGATGTTGATCAAGCTCGCGCGCGCGTACGTCCCGAGCGCTTCAAGCACCGATGCAAGCAGCGCTGGCTCGCTCGCAGAGTCTGGATTGGTCTCATCGTCAGGTTTGCCGCTGCTCGCGCGCTCGACGGTCAAGCCATTTGAGATGAAGTTCCTGGACCCAGTCCTGCTCTGGCGCGGACTTCCAGTGGATCGCTCGTCGTACGTCGACTCGAGCAGTGCGTGCTCGCTGAGCGACGCCGCAGCGTTTGCTAACGGCATCGACTGCTTCCACACAACGCTGCAGAGTGTGAACGCTCTTGCTCGCGGCACGACGGTGCGCATGGCAGTCGCGCTGCGTGATGGCGCAGTGTTTGGCTTTGGCATCGGCTCCCAGCAATTGACAGACGAAGCGCACGTTCGAGTCGCTCGACTCGACTTTGCGCCGCGACAAGCGTTCGTGCAAGACATGGTCCGGCAGTGGAGCGAAGACACCGATACGTCGGCTGACGATACAGAGCTCTACCACCGCCCAGCAGTTCGACTCGTTGCAAGTGGGGAGATCCTCGACTGTGGCGGTATGCTCATAGCGCCGCAGTACGTGCTCACGACAGCGTCGTGCGCTCAGCAGCCGCGACTTGGCAGCAGCGCGATCTCGGATGCGCTTGTTGGGCCCGAGAGCAATGCGACGCTCGTCAGAGTCATGATGAACGAGACAGCAATCCATCCGCTGTACCAGCGCAACGACACCGCTACGCTTCGGTACAACCTTGCAATCCTCAAGCTAGCTGCACCAGTCACTGCAGTGCCGGTTCCGCTCGCAGCGTTCGATGTCCCATTCGGAGCCGGCGTGACTCGCGTCGATCTGAGTGGCACATCACAGGTCACACTGGGCAGCGTCCTAGCGAGCAACAGATGCAACAGCGGTGCGTCAACGTGGCCGCCTGAGGCGCTCCAGAGCGACATCATCTGCGCTGGCAACGCAAGCGTCACGATCGAGAACACTGGCTCGGCAGCGCTGCTCGTCCCGATCAAGAACGGACTCGTGCTCGCAGGTCTCCAAGTCGGTCCAGACAATGACACACATGCGGACACCTACGCCAGCGTCGTAGGAGTCGCCGACTTCATCGACGCAAACGCTCGAGGACACACGCGGTCGAAGCTCCCGTCGAGGAATCGGCGACCTGCCGTAGGCGACTTCAGCTACGTCGTCAAGCTCCGCCTGAAGAAGACTGGGCAGGTGTTCTGCGGCGGCGTCCTCATTGCGCCGCAGTTTGTGCTCACGGCCGCGCACTGCGTGTCGGACGGACTCGTCAAGTGGGCGTCGGTCGGCTACAACTCTGTGACGAAGGAGTCGAGCGAAGACATCGCTGTGCTGACGGATCGCATTCGAGTGCATCCGCGGTTCGGAGTACCAAACGTCTACTCGAACGACGTCGCGATCGTGGAGCTCGCGGCACCAGCGTACAGTCGTCCGATCGGCGTCGAGACCGCGACGCAGCTGAAGAGCTACGATGAGTCGAGCGTGCTCTCGTTCTTCAGCGACGTGACTGCCACTAGTGTCCCAGAGCTCATGAACCTCCAGCTCCCCGTGTGGCCGCAACGAAAGTGCGAGTCGGTCGTCGCTGACGTCGACAACAGCGCTATGTGCGCTGGTGGTAACGCTGGCGAAGATGCCTGTGCAGGCGACTCGGGCAGTCCGCTCGTCGTCACAGAAGACGGCGTTAGCTACGTCGTTGGACTCGTCAGCGCTGGCTACGGCTGCGGACGCGTCGGCAAGCCAGGACTCTACACGCGTGTGGCGGCAGTTCGAGGCTTCATCGTCGCCAGCACAGTCTCTTCGTCAATCAGAACGACGTCGCCGATCGATTTGGCGCCAGCACCAACCTCCGCATCGCCCACAGCGCCACCATCATCTACTTCGCCCACAGCGCCACCATCATCTACTTCGCCCACAGCGCCACCATCGCCACCGTCATCTACATCGCCGATGTCACCGTCAGCAGTGGAAGGCGGCGCTGGCTCCAAGTCCAATGGCGACGGCACCGTCACAAGACCATCAACTCCCAGTGCGACCAACCGCCCTGTCAGTACCCCAAGCCCAAGCACGACCGAGTTCCCATCCACGATCGTCGCGCAGCCATTACAAGTCACGAGCGGCAGCACGCGCGACAAAGTGCTGGCGTTCGTGCTCGGGGACGACACGCCGCTTGTGCTCTCAAGCGGACTGCGCAGTCGACTCATGAGCCGCGCCACTGATGTCGTGTTGTACTCGAGCGGGGACATGAGCGGCGTGCTGCGCGTCATTGCAGCGCACGACGCACTGCCTCTGAACCAACGATCGGATCGCTTTGGGTCAGTGGCCGCGCGCGCTACTGGAAAGGAGGAACTCGTAGTGACAGCGACAGAGGTTTGTCGGACTAGCCGTCGGTAGTGATCCATGGCGTCACGTAGATCATAGAGGACGCATGAAGACATCGCCAAAGACATCGAGTCACCAATAGACGGCAGTGAAGATAGTGTGATACGCCGCAGTCAGCACTCGCTCGCTCGGTGCGTCCTCGTGCTCAAGTCTTCTTCCTGTTGTCCATCATTGCGTCCATTCAACAACGCCTCTCTTGCTCTCCACACGCGACGCTCGCTACGTCCTCGCACCATCGATCCACACATCCACTCATCTACATTGGCACATCCACATCCACGCTCACTACATACGACACGATCCGCACACTACCCCACTCGAGTGCAGCAAGCAGAGCGCAGCTCCGACGCATCGGCTCGCTTGCCAAAGCGCGACGCGCGCTGGTACAGCGGCTTGGCGCGGTGCTCAGCGATCGTGGTCATGAGCGCAGTCATGTCACCCGACGAGTAGAACGTGACGTGCGTGCGCGCGTCTCTGATCTCGTCGCTCTTGCGCTGCCACGCGCCGCCGAGCATCGCGTAGCCGCCGAGCAAGTACGCTTTGATCGCGTCTTGGAGCAGCTCAGGCGTGTCGGACGCGAGCTTCACGACCGACAGCTGGTGCTCGTCGTTGCCAGTGGTGCATCATGACCAGGTGGACGATCACGAGTGAGTTGGTAAGACGCCGCTCATCTCGACGGTCTCAGTCGTAGTGCTGGTGTAGCTCATATTGAGCACGTCATTCGGATCCCTGACTTGTCTGCTTGTCAGCTCGTACATGTACGATCCTCTGAAGTGTGCGAGTTGAGGCGACGTCTTCCATTCGGCGACACCTGTTCGATCTATTCGTCGACGACCTTCGTGACGTGTTCTGAACGAACGAGTCACGCGTCGCGCGCATGCCGACGTCGTGAATGTCTGGTGCTCTGCGTGTTCGTTGTCCGGCGTCCGAAGCAAGGCGAGCGAAGCAAAGAGAACAGGGCACACACACATGCACACACACGTGAATGAACGGGCGAGCGAGTGAGTGAGCAAGCGACGGCGTTGGCCTCCAGGACAAGTAAGCTGTCGACATCCGAAGCCCAGAATCGAGATGACGGCTCGACGACAGATTCGAATGGGATCCGCTTTGGGGGTATGGACAGGTCGGCTATTCGATATTCGCGCGAGGGAAGGGCGAGGAGGAGGAGGTCGCATGACCGCTGCTTGACAGCTTTCGTCGACTGCGCTCGAGCGCCACTTGCGCTCTCGCATCACCACCGCGCGAGGCGAGCAACAGCGCACGGATCGAGTGGCAGCGACGTCGTGCCGGCGCGCCATTCGGTCGACATCCCCACGCACGCGCAGTCATTCATACAGCTTTGCGAACTCACACACGCCATGACGCGCACAGTCGCGAGCGTCATCACCGCGCTCCTGCTGCTCGCTGCAGCGCCGCCGAGCGCGCATGGCGCGATCTACCAAGCAGGACGCACACTCGTCGCATCGACACAAACGCCGCGCTTGCGAACAAGCAGCGGATCCAGCAGTAGTAGCAGCGACCATGACGACGCTGTCGGCACTGCGCTCCCTTTGCCAGTCATCACGACACCACCACCAACACGAGCACGCTCGACCAGCGCATCGGCAGAATGGCTCGTTGAGATCAGCAGCACATGTGCAGGCGTGCTCATTGCGCCGACAGCGGTGCTTACGACCGCGACGTGCGCGACGCAGGCGTTTGAAACAAGCATCCAGGCCGTCCACGTGTGGCAGCACGCCGACTCGCACACGCCGCTCGTCCCCGTCCCGATCGCACACAACAAAGACGCAGCGCTGCACGAGCGGTTCATGCGCGGAGACGCCAAGTTCGACTTTGCAGTCATCCAGCTCGCGCGTGCAGCCCCCGGTCGCCCGGTGCTGCTGTTCTCGTCGGCCTGGGACGGCCAGATCGGCGATGGCCGCACGTGGCAGAGTCCGCTCCAGGTCCATGGCACTCGAGACGTCCGGAGTGGCGAGAGCAAACAGGTCGCGTTCAACGCCAGCGACGCGACCGACGCGAGGCCAAGGCAGCAACAGCAGACACGTCCATCTCCTTTCGTGCGCGTGACTGTGAACGAGTCGTGCGCGACGGTGCACCCGCTGAGCACCGAAGCTGGCAAAGGCGCAGGACCGACGTTCCTCGTCGCCCATACGCGCGGCAACCAGCTCGCTGGGCTCGTCGGCTTCGCTTCTGGCCACGCGCGCGGGTGTCAAGATGTGAGCGGCAAGCGTGCGTCGCTGAACCGGTTTGTTCGCGTCTCGAAGCTCCAGAAGTTCATTGACGCGAGCTCCAGCGGCCACCACTGGTTCCCCGCTGTGAGCAACAACAAACACAAGAGCAGCAGCGGCTCGAGCGCAGACGGCGCTTTCAGTGGATCGAGTGCAAACGCCACCGATGATCGACCCAGCAACAGCACCAGCAGTAGCAGCGGGAGTCGGCGGGATGCATCAGACAACGCTGACGACGATATTCAAGTACCAGACGACCCAGTACAGCCAAGTCCACCTGTCCGACCAAAGACAATAGGTCCCATCGGCGTGATGAGTGTCGAAGGCACGGCGATCGCTCGCTTCGGTCCGCCGATCGTGCTGATCGCCCCGACGTTTGCGCTTACGCGCGGGCACTGGATCAACGAGACGCGCGTGTTCGAAGGCGGCAATGGGACGAACGCGACGATCTTCGCGCTGTTCGAAGACGAACATATCCCAGTCAAACAGCTCATCTATGAGTCTGAGCTTGGACTTGACGGCTACGAAGGCAAAGGCGGCGACTTGGTCGTGCTCGAGCTCGAGTCTACAGCGTCAGTGGCGCCGATGCTGCTCTTCGGCTCGGAACCGGTGCTGAACGTGGCGTTCACGCGTATGACCCTCGAGATCTTTGACTCGCTCGTTGGACCGGATGACGCTATGGACGTGGTCGAGACGCTCCGCCATTTGCCACTGTCGTACTGCGACGCGAACCGGATGCTGTTGCCTGGCGCGATCTGCGCGAACGTCCCACGCATCAGACCGTTCTCGCCTACACGCCGGCTCTTGGCGCTTAACCAAGGCATCGTGCTCATTGACGGACACCTCGCTGGCTTCTCGGGCACGAACGAGAGCGTGGCGTCGAGTGAGCTCTACGACCAGTTTGAAGTCTTTGATCTCGCAGAATCGGGTCACGTGAAGTTCCTCCTCGATGCGACCCGATCGACGTGCAAGTGGCCCGGTGCAAACAACTCGAGCGCGGAAGGCGACGCCAGCATCACCGCTTCAGCTGACGATGATGACGACCCAGGCGACTCGCAGCCGTACATCGTGTCGTTCCTGACGCCTGAGAATGGAGACGTCCCCGACTGCCAAGGCATCCTCGTCGCGCCAAAGTTCGTCCTCACGACTGCGTCGTGCGCGCAAGAGAACAGCATCGCAGCGATCAGCTTCTCGGCTCTCGGTTTCTTTGGCATCCTCGCTCCGTACTCGCCGAACGCGACGATCATCCACCCGCGCTACAACAAGACCGCCCCGCCGTCGGGGCGCTTTGACGTCGCGATCTTGCCGCTTGCGTTTGCGACGGACGTCACGCCCGCGAAGCTCAGTCTCAGTGGCGCGAACCAGAACGACTCGCTGCTGGCGTTCGCCAAGCCGATGAACTCGAATTCTTTAATACGTGCGTCTGGGCCACGAGGTCCAGTCCGACTGCACCAGACGGCCAACTGCTCAGCAACACACCAACACGGCAACGCAACCCACCCGCTCTTCCAGACGTCGCTGTGTCTCAAGCCTGTACCATCGTCAGGCGATGTTGTGAAGCCCGAAGGCGGCAAGTTGCCGTTGAAACAAGTTGCTTATATTGGAGACGACCTCGAGCGCGATCCTCCCAATCCATCTCCACTCGACAAGTCGGTGATCGGCCGTACGCTCGATGGCAACGGCAGCAGCAGTCGTCGCGGCTACTCGGTCGTTGGCTTTGCGTTTGCCGACTCGGCAGGCGACGGTAGTGAAGTGTACTCGGTCTCAACGCTCGCGGACGCCGCAGTCTTCATCAACGCGTACGTCACCGGGTCGTCGTGGGAAGCTGGCGGCAAGCCAGTGAACGGACCTGCGCAGATCGCCAAGCGCTTCATCGTCGGCCTGCGCGTCGCGCAAGCGAGTCAGAACTTTTGCGGCGGCAGTTTGATCGCGCCGACGTACGTGCTCACGGCGGCACACTGCGTCATGGACGGACTCGCGAACTGGGTCTCGATCGGCGCGAAGCTCTCGAGCGGCACGGCGCCAGAAGCGATCCAAGTCGTCAAGCGCTCGGTCGTGATCCACAAGAACTACGGGAACCCGTCCAAGTTCTCGTTCGACGCCGCGATCTTTGAGATCTCGTCCGCGGCGTATGCGGAGCCCGTGATCCTCGACCAGTCGCCAGACTTTACGTCAGGCGAAATGGCGACGATGTACGGCTACGGCGTGACAACGACCACTCTGTCGACACTGGCGACATCAGGTGGCAAAACGGTGAGCTCGGGCGAGAAGGAGCTGACGACGGAGATCCGCGCCGTGGACCTGTCGCTGATGTCGCAAGAGCAGTGCACGCAGACGCTCCCAGAGATTGACCGGAGCATGCTCTGCGCGGTCGGCAAGAACGGCGCCGATGCGTGTCAAGGCGACTCGGGCGGTCCGCTCGTGCTCCCAGACCAGGGCGGCGGTGGCGGCAAAGACGTGCTCGTCGGCTTTGTGAGCGCTGGCTACGAGTGCGGACTCAAGAACGTCCCAGGCATCTATATGCGCGTCAGCTCGCTCACGAGCTTCATCAAAGACAACACTGCTGGCGCGCAGTGGAGCTCGTCGATCGCGTCGTCGCCGCCACCTCCACCACCGTCTCCAGCGTCGTCGCCGAGCAACCCGTCGCCGACGATCGCCAACCCAGAGCTCCGCGACTTGGACAGCTTGACGCCGCGCGAGTCAGTGCCGTCGACTGCGAAGAGTGGCGACGGACGCTCGACGACAACGCCAACTGGCGTGAATGTGCCGACCAGCAAAGCGCCGATTCGCTTCACGGACCTCCCGAGCAGCGTGAACTCGCAAGTGCGCGACGCACTGCTGCTCTTCCTGCTCGGCGTCTCGGACATGCGCAACATCTCGCTCGAGCTGCTTGAGCGCCTCACGTCCAAGTCGAACACGGTCCGGTTCTTCTCGACAGAGGACCTCTCAGCACTCTTTGCAACGATCAAGCGCCACAGCGACAAGCCGCTGTACGCACGCATGGATCGCTTTGGACGCCGGAAGAACGCACAGGCGCTCCAGTCAGCAGACGCCATGATCTCGAACGTGTGCTCCGTGTAGCGACCGTATGTAGCTCCCGCCATTTGTATGTATTTATGCGATCGCCTTCTTCATATGTATGTATCAATGGGCTCTTCGTACTTGTCCTGCTATGTCGACACAAAGCTCCGAGACTGGCGAACTTATTGGCCCGGTGCAAGTACGTCTCAGTCTTCCATGTCGGGAGACTGCGGGTTGGCTGTACCTGCGCGCGTCTCGCTTTCTGATTGCGCCGCACGATACTTGATGCGTTCGCGTTCGGTCCAGGTCGTCTCGCCTTTCAGCTGTAGAAGTGCGTAGCTGTCCGAGTGTAGGTGTGCGAGAATCGCGTCTCGAAGTGCCGCGCAAACTCTTGTACGATGACACCGCCCTTGAAGACAACTCCGACCTCCGCGTTCGATTCCATTCCCGACTCGCTCCAATTCATGGAGCCGAGGATCAGGATAGCGCCGTCCACGATGCACATTTTCTCGTGCATAAGCTCCTTCTTAGCAAAGTAGCGCACAGTACAGTGCTTTAGCAGGAGAGTCAGTACTTTGAGTTGAGTACTTTGATTTGAGTAGTCGATGGTCACTCAGTGCTCGCTTTCTATCTGCGTCTCAATCGCGTGCACGTCTCTTCACTCGTACGGCTTGACTCTCATCTGACGGCGAGCATTGACACACGCTCGTTCATTGCCTCGTGTTACACTGGTCAACAGAGAGAGTCCTAGCAGCGCCATGACGCCGGCACTAACGACTCTCTTCCACCTCGATGATGCTCCGATAGCGCTCAAGTACCTCGAGAACCTCATAAAGCAGCCACAAGATGATCGCGTGAAGAAGATCCTCGCAACGAACGCGTTCTTCACAAAGCACATCGGAACACTAGGAGATGCGCCGTGCCGTGCGTTCATGCGCTGGTGCGGCTTTGCGCCTGTGGACGCAAGTGGCGAGGACGCGGCGACGGACAAGACGTACTTTGTGCTCATGGAGAGCAGCGACGTGGCGACAGCGAGTGGTGACATCCGATGCAGATTGGACCGTGCAGCCAAGGCGACTGAGCAGCTCGTGGCGGAGACAGCGCGTCGGATGCACTTGCTCAAGCGCTGGAGTCAGATGTGAGTCAATGAAGGAATGCGTTGTGTCGAAAACGACCAACACTCCGTGTCCGAACGATGGCAATGAATGAATAATGGGAAGAAATGAATATGCAAATGCGCGCGTCGCACGGGACAGAAGCCAAATACGGGATATGGCTACACTTTGTACCATCCAGACACTCCCTCCCTCGACTTCGGATTGTTTGCACCAACATTCGTCGCTCTTGTCGTCGCCTTCCTTCTGTTTGGCAACGCTGCTGGCTGTGAACGTTGCGTCCAAGTAGCGTCACTTGCAGACTGCTGCATGTACTCGTTTGAGTGAGCGTGCGCCTGCCTTCACATACAGAGAGAGAGAGAGAGCTCTTGGCGTCATAGAATGCATCGCGATGGCTCCTCGACACCAGCGATCGACACTGTCAAAGACTTGCTGAATCCACTTTCTGTTCTTGAATGTGTCTATGCGTCACGCTCATACTCGCTCGTTCACCTACCAGTCTAGTCGTCGTACGCTCTTCGCGCTCGCAGGCTTCACTTGCTGCTCCCACTCGGACTGAGCTTGCGCGTATCTCGCTCGTCGATGTCGTCGCTATCTGACGCTTCGCCATCGTCTTCGTCGCTCGTGCTCTCCATCGCGAGTGCGGCGAGGACAGTCTCCCACCGATGCGCGCGCGCGAGCTCGTAGATGAGCCACTCGAACGCACTGGTGTGCACGAGCCCGCTCCTTTGCTGCTGTTGTTGTGACTGTTGTGCGAGCGATGGACTCGCCATGCGACCGCCCCACGTCACAGACACGACGTTCTCGATGCCGTCGATATCGTCGACGCCACTGCCACTGCCACTGCTGACGTTGTTGCTGTTGCTGCCGACAGCGGCATACGAGATCGTGCACCAGTTGAAGACGTCGATCCATTGCGGAGGCGCCGTGCTCCGCGACTCGAGCTCGTAGTGCTCGTGCGGGATGCTGCGGATCACCACGACGTACTTGCCACTCGCGCCAAGCAAGACGAGCGAGACTTGCAGGATCGCTTGCACGATGCTGGTCGTCGGCGTCGGCGTCGGAGTCGGAGTCGGCATTGCCACGCCGTGGTTCATCGGGTCGACTGTGCTCTCGAACGACGTGGGCTGCTCGCTCGTTTGCTCGCGCTCAATGGTCTGCAAGACGATCCACGTCGTGTCGCCGACGTACTGGAGCACGCGGAGACTCGATGACATGTTGTTCGGGAACAGCTGCGCATGCAGTGCGCTCTGTCTCGCGTCCGCATCGGTTGCGTTGGGACTTGTGGCCGCAATGCCGCTCGTGCCGCTCGAGCCTGTCCAGAGCGCGAGCGTGCGCTGTGCCAGCGTGTGCGGATCTGCGCCACAGAGCGGATCGAGATGCTTCGAGGCGATGAACGCCGGACTGGACTTGTCCCACGACCCAGACAGGTTCATGCTGTCGACGCTCGCATGCGCATCGAACTGACACGTCCAGTCGCCAACTGGGAACGGCGCAGTCCCGACGCCAGTTCCTGTTGGCGTGGCGCTTGCTACGCCACTCATGCTCGCAGAGGCGGCGAACGCCGACTCGAGCGCAGCGATCTCTTGGAGCGAGTGCCCGATGCGCTCTTCGCACTCGCGCTGCGACGCGAGCGGGATGAACTCGAGCGGACAATCGACTGGGATGGCGCCACTGGCGTTCGAGTTCTCGAGTTGCTGTGGTCGCAAACGCAAGTCGATCGACAGACACACGTCCTAGGTAGTGAGTGCGTGCACTTGCATTGAGACTCGGAGTCTTCGCAGAGCAAAGCTAGCGTGAGACGCACCTGGACTTTGGAGTGGAAGCGCCGGCCAAAGTCTTCAAAGAGCTTGCTCTGAGACCCGACCATGCGCTGCAGCAGCGCGTTCTGGTGCTGCAGCGTCTCACGGAGCAAGACGAGCTGTGTGAACTCGCTCTGCTGATCCACGACGGTGGTCTCGCGCACGCGCTGGCTCAGCTGGCTGAACTCCTCTGCGAGCTTTGCCTCCTCTTCGCGCAGACGTTCGAGCGTTTGCTGTAGTGCAAGTCATTCATGTGCGTGAGCCATTGCTTGAGCAAACGCCGTGTGTGCGTGACTGTGAATGAGAGTGGCGTGAGTGGCAATGGACGCACCTTCCTGCGGTAGTAGAAGCGCTGGACCGTCAAGCGGTTCTGCTCGCGGCGACGGTCGTCATTGCGTCGACGGCGCGCTCGAGGTCGCGAAGACGCGGCGGCGCCACGAGTCGCTTGCCCGTCCATTGCTGGCGACGTGCACGCGTCGTTTGCGTCATCTGTGCTGCGCGACGACGTGGAGCGCGCGGCTTCCGAGTCGCTGCGTCCAGTGTCCGAGTGCAGCGGCACGACGAGGTCGACGATCGCAGCAGTGAGATCGGGTGGAAGGTCAGAGCTCGGCGATCGCATGCTATCGTCTGTGGGCCGTCGTCGTTGTTGTGTGTGAGTCGGCTCTCTCCTCAACGTGTGCTTTTGAAATGTGGTCCTTGTGCGGCTGGGGCGCCGGCGGCGTCCGAGTGAGTGAGCGCGCGAGTGTGAGTGCGCGTAGACACTGGGAGGCGACTGGCGCGGCCGACGCGAACGGCTCACGCGGCCAAGTGGGTGAACTCGATCGATCGCGCGCAGCAACAGGACGACGTTGGTGCGTGCGACTGCCTAGAGTTCTCTTTCGAGTGCGAGCGAAGCAGAAGCAGAAGCGCGTGCGCGCGTCTCTCGATCCGACCGCGGCGAGAAGACCAAGGTCGTCAATCAAATGCAGGCCTTTGGATGAACAACGGACAGGCGAGCGCTGAGCAGCGCGTCGTCGCCGCGAAACCAGCAGCCGCCATCGTGCTCAGCACACATGTACGCAAACGTCGCGCGCGCGTCGACAGGCGCTCTTCACAAGAAGCTGAACCGCGATTGGCAAAGTGCGTCGGCGCTCACCAAGGCAGCGCGACACCATAGCAGATGGCGATTGTCATTCTGTTTACAAGACCTCCGCTGTGACGTCGAAACGTGACGCCTCACTGTCGAGCGCTTGATCACGATCGAGTGGCGATCGCGATCGCCATCGCAGCAACACGCTGCTGTCCAAGCACCGCGGCGCGCAAATCACAGGATCCGACACGGCAGTCACAACGGGCGCGATTGCACTCGCTGCTGCGCGCGCGAGTGCACGAGTGTCCAGGTGTCCTGGAGCCAGAGACAGGGGAGCGTTGCGCTCGACCGTAGCCATCTCGCCATCTCAGACAGCAAACTCGCCACCACTGCATGCGCTGGGCAGCAGCGCACTCAGATATCGAGAGCGACTGTCACGCGAAAGCCGATTTGGCACGACGCGCGCGCCGATTTGTTTCACGCTGCGGCGCCGATTGCTTGTCGCGCGCTTCAGATCGCGCGAACGACCGAGCTCGTTCGTCTGCACGCGCACAGCAAGCAAGCAACGTGCGCGCGCGTGAGTTCGTGATTCGCTGGTGTCACACGCGCGACGCACCACCGCCGACACGGCGCGGAGCAGCGCAGGCGTCACGCAACCGATCCAAACACGCAGCGGGCGGCACGAACGACAGCAGCGTCACTACTCAATCGAGCGTGTCGATGGCGCCCAGCGATCGCAAGCGAGCACCACCGCACGCGCACATCAGACGTCGCTCTCGTGTATTCCCAGTACAATGGCTCGACTACGAATGGACTAGCGCGACCTATGCAGGCGAGCGAGTTGACTTGGCTCGTGCACCAAGAGCCACGTACGCGACGTGCGAGCGACTCAGCAGCAGCGCGAAGCGACACGACGCGAACGTACGTAGCCGAGCGCGCAGAGCTCAGATCAAGCGGCGAGGACCGAGTGCGGAAGCGTTCAAGCGACGGCAGCGACCCCGCCTCACGCCCAGACGCCCTCGCAGACCCTCGCGGTCCCAGCTCACTGGATGCGACGACCATTGACAAGTGACAAGACGAGCGTGACGACCACACGAGTCTCTCTCACTCGCGCCCTTTGTCCTTTGCGAGCTCCTGCTGCGACTCGCCGCCACTGCCAGCGCTCCGCTCGCTCGCTCTCTTACGTGTCACTGCCGTCGTCGTCACTTGCAGCCCGAGCCGCCGGCGATGCGGTAGCACGCCCACGCCGAGTTCACGAGCATGATGTTGACCGCGAGCGAGTAGAGGACGAAGGCGGCGACGAACGCGATGAGGAGCACGGTCGCGCCTTTCGTGAAGCCGCCGTACATCCGGAGCTGCTGCGCGTCGAGCTTCTGGTTCGGCAAGAACGCGAGGCCGACGACTGCGAGCGCCTGGAGCCCAAAGCTGAGCAAGAGCGAGAGCAGGACGTCCCAGCGCGCGTCCCTCGTGTCGCGCGCGACGGCTGCGGCCGAGTAGAAGTTGTCGCCGCGGAAGAGCCCGCGCGCGTTCGTGCTCACGAAGATGCCGATCACGCGCTGGAGCGTGAGCACGAGGCCGACGGTCACGCCCTCGGAGCCCTCTTGGATGATCTCCGTGAGCGGCACGAGGTTCACGAACGCGCTCACGCCGTCGCCCACGAACGCGAGCGTCGTCATGGCGCGGTACAACGCCCGGCTCCGGACGACGTCGAGGCACGTGAGGACCGCGAGCAGGAGCCACGGGAGGATGAGGAAGAGCGGCGCACCGGCGAAGAACTGGCGCCACGGCCGGTTCATGAACACGTAGCGCCAGACGAGGATCACGACGAAGATGACGGTCTCCTGCACGGCGCGCACACCGATGGCGCTCTCGGTCGTGACGCCGGACCAGCGCTTGACCTGCGCCGTCGAGTCGTAGAACTTGATCGCGAGGAAGAGCGAGAAGCAGCAGATGAACGCGAGCGTGCGCCACACGGCCTTTTGCTGCAGGACCTTCCAGAAGATGCGCGCGCGCGTGCCGAGCGTCGTCGCGAGCGAGTACGTCTCTTCGTACCAGTAGCGCACAATGAGCGGCAGCGGCAGCACGCACGCGGCCACGAGCACGA
Organism: Pythium guiyangense; assembly: GCA_003730235.1. Taxonomy (NCBI): domain Eukaryota; phylum Oomycota; class Peronosporomycetes; order Pythiales; family Pythiaceae; genus Pythium; species Pythium guiyangense. The sequence goes on from QXDM01000099.1 coordinate 98,942, forward strand.
GCATGGCTTTCGAGACCGAGAGCTTTGGGTGCTTGGCGTCGTCGCCGATCACGACCGTCGTGTACAGCGTCGCGATGTACCCCGCAAGGCGCCGCACGATCAAGTACGACGCCTGGATCGCGCCGCGGCGCCGCAGCGACTCTTGCTGCGACAGCTCGATCGTGCGCGTGTGCACGCAGAGGTACGTCATGAGGCACCCGAAGCTCGCGATCGTGATCATCACGATCGCACACACCACGAGCACGTGGTTGCGCGCGCGCACCTCGAGGCGCTCAAAGTGCGCGCTCAGCGCCGCGAGCCCGAGCACACCGAACGCGTTCACGAGCACACCAATGATCAGGTACGACTTGCGTCGCGTGCCGCGGATCGGGTAGCAGTCCGACACGAGGCCGACGACGAGGCTCAAGAGCATCGGGAGCTCCACAAGGCGCTGCACTGCCGTCACCTCTGCAGCCGTGAGGTCGAGCTGGTACGACATGAGCGGCTTGAGGCAGCCCTGGAGCGCCGAGTACGACACGACGGACGAGAAGATCGCGGCAATGAGACCGATGTACTGCTTCGAGAAGAGCTGCACCTCGCCACCTTTGCGAAGACTGCCGTACATTTCGTGGTTGTAGAACTGGGTGCCGGCGACGAAGCGCGACTCGCTCATGTCGAGCGCGGCTGTGCCCATCGGGAGTTTGTCGCTGCTGCGCGCGCCGGCGTGGTCTCTGCTGTTATGGCGGTGGCTGTGATGTTGTTGTTGCTGCTGCTGCAAGTGGTGCGGCAGCATGCTTGGCGAGTCGAACGGGTTGAAGTCGTGATTGCCGCCCTTGGACGTCGGCACCATCGCTGGTGGTGCTGTCCTGTTCATCGCTGTCGCCCCAGTCTCAGAGGTGGCGCTGGCGGCGCGAGAGCGCGAATGCGGTCGTGCAGCGCTGACTCCATTCACGACCGTGTCGAGTGTCGAGCATCCACGCCATCGCCACTCGAGTCGCCATGATGACCTTGACACGCATGACACAGCTTCATGCTGAGGTCAAGCGAATTTGACTTGATTGCTGTATGCGTCATACAAATCCGAAGGTATTTGTAAACTGATTTGTGCAATACAAAAACAGGCGTGCGTGATGGATTGCACGCTTCGAAAAAGCGACTGTCGTCGTTGCTTGATATCAAGTCCTTCCTTTGTTTGCTTTGCTGCTTGTTGTTGTTGTTGTTGCCTTTACTGACGCAGCGATGGTCCAAACAGTGAGATCGCTCGCACGCTCATGGTCGCTGTTTGCTTTGTCCTTGGTGTTCTGCAACATGGACGGCGTAGAAGTGCATCCGAGGTCGGTAGCACGACCGATGGCGTCGAGTGCTGCTCGAGGGACCTGCTGGCAAGGCGAGCACACATCAAACATGCTTAGCGAAACCACGTGGCTCGCACTTCCGTCCAAACAGGTGGAGAGCAATAAGCAAGCGCGAGATGGAGAGGCTCGACGCGTTCGGACTGCGCTCGATCGTCAAAGCCGACACCGAGGACTTCAAGCGCTGCTGACCTTGCGTCGCGACGCTCCTGTTGCGTTGGCAATGAAAATGTGGTTTGCGCAGCGTGGAGCATGGGAGCAATCGCAAACAAGCGCGACGTTGATGCCTTCACAACCACACGGCTTCTTCGTCGTCGTGACGCAGCGAGTCCCGTACAAGGTCGTGAAAGCTGGTGAAGAATCGTTCAATGTGTGTGAAACAACGACTCCAAGTTGCTGTGGTGATGACACGGTGCTCATTGCACACCTGGAGCCCTTGCTTGCCACTTTCGCTAACATATATTGGGCAATGTATGAGGCCATGAGAAACTCTCAACTGGTTGCACCGACTCAGTTTCGTCCACACAAGCAACTTCACACGAACTCGAAGTCACGAGTTTCTCGTATCACTCATGTACATGGGTGAGTCTTCTGGACCAGCTCAAGCGCTCGCGCAGCTCGATAGCACCAGCACCAGGAGCAGCGACTCCTATCAGTCGCACATGCACGCGCGCTCAGACCCTGCAATGAGCTATCGCATCGGCTTTCCCATACACTCGTACACTCGCGTCTGTTGAAGGTCGCGGCTCCAGCACGAATCGAGCAGATCGATCCGACTCGACCACGGCACTGCACCATCCGAGTCGACATGTGTCACTGACGCACTCGCTCCTCGATGTGAAACGGAGGTCGACCACATGTGTGGCTGGTGCACTCGTTTGTCGCTCGCGTGTGTTAGAGATACAGAATCCGCACTCATTCCAATAGTCAATCCCTTTGTCCGAATGGTCTAAACACCTCTGTCACCGCGTGCGTGCTGCCTGAACGATTTGCCCTCAACATCCCGCTGCCTCCCGCGGTCCGTGAGCAACGTCGTCCACACGTCTGGTCCAACGACCGCTCATTGTCGAGCGCTCAAGCGCTCATGCTCATCGACAACGCGAGCCAGTTCAGGATCGGAGGTGCGCAAGCGTCGACAAGCAAGCAGCCGCGGCGTCTCAAACCTCCTGGCGCCGAGCTCAGGTCTCCGGCAATGCTCACTTCCGAATCTGCCGCTGTCTGCTCGACAGCCTCGCCGATACCAGCTTCGCCTCCACCTGACCCTCGGCCATGCGCATCGTCCAGACCCTCGTGCTGCTCGCGGCTGCGATCGTCGCCCATGGCGCAAGCGCTCAAGTTGACACTGCGAACCTGGCGCTGAGCAACAGCACCAGCAGCAACAGCGGTGGCGCCATCGAGAGCCTCGCGGCCGAGAACAGCGCGTACACCGATACCGAGAGCGCGAGCATCGAGAGCAGCGGCGAGAGCAATGTGCTCATGTACGTCGGCGCGTACACGCGCGACGAAGGCTGGGTGAACGGCACGGCAAAGGGCATCCGAACGTTCTCGCTCAACACGCGCACTGGCGCGCTGACGTTTGTGAGCGAGACCGAGGTTGGGATCAACCCGACGTTCATCCGCGGCACGGCTGTGCGCAAAGGCAAGAAGCAGTTCCTGTACGCCGTGAACGAGTGCTACGACCTCTCGGTCGACATCCCCGGCACACTGACGGGCTACGCCGTGGCGATCCAAGTCCAAGGCAAAGGGCAGCTCAAGGTCCTGAACCGCCTCGAGACGCACGGCATTGCGCCGACGCACATCTCGGTGAGTCCGAACGAAGACTTTGTCGCGGCGTCGATGTACGGCGCTGGCGTCGGCGGCGTCGTGCTCTACCCAGTGCACCAAGCGAACGGCTCGCTCGCACCGATCTCGGACGCGCACTTTTACACGAACGGCAGCAACGTGAAGCCGTCGCAGACTGCGGCGCACTTGCACAGCACGACGTGGGTCCCTGGCACGCGCAACGTCTTTGCCGCGGACCTCGGGAACGACCAGATCGTGCAGTTCAAGCTCGAGACGGCCGCGAAGAAGCTCGACGCTGCGTCGTTGCCGATTGTCAAGCGACCGCCAGGCTCGGGACCGCGCCACATGGCGCTGCACCCGTCTGGCAAGATCGCGTACGTCGTCGACGAGCTCTCGAACACGATCGGCGTGTTCCCGCTGCGCGCGAACGACAAGTCCCTCCCGAACGCTGCGATCCAGAACATCTCGACGCTCCCAGCCGGCTTCACCGGTGCGTCTGCGAGCGCCGACATCCACGTCTCGGACGACGGTCAGTTCGTGTACTCGTCGAACCGCGGCCACGACAGCATTGCGATCTTCCGCATCACGTCGCAGAAGACTGGCGCGCTCGAGTGGATCGGAAACGAGCCGACGCGCGGGTCGATCCCGCGGAGCTTCGTGCTCATCAAGCGCTTCCTCATCGTCGCGAACCAGAACAGCGACAGCATCGAAGTCTTCTGGCGCAACGCGAACGGCACGCTCACGCACACCGGCAAGTCCGCGAAGAGCAACACGCCCGTCTCGCTCTTCATCCCGCGCACTGCCTGATTGTGAGCGCGCGAGGATACCACACAACTGTGAGGCTACACGTCTTGTCGTATTGAATCGAATAATCATACAAACAATCACGTGATTATTGCTTGACGCCCTTTCACTTTGATCCACGTCTTGATTCTTGAGCGAAAAGCAGTCGAGCGATCGGCTCGCTTGTTCACTCGCTCCTTGCGCCGCTATACTAGCCGGACGACAGCCCCTACTACGTGTCTGGATTGTGCGTCGGACAGCCTTTGCACTTGCACAGCTCGCCACAGGTGCACTCGCCGCCCCACGTCATCGCGCAGCCTGGGACCGACCAGCCGATCGCGAGCGCCGCAGTGTGCGCAACAGTTGCGCGGTATTGCTCGCAGCCGTTGCGTGGACAGACCGTGATGTCGCACACGTGGCTACTCGCGTCGTCGCTGTCGTCGAGCAGCAGCGCTTGTAGCGACAGTGACGGATCAACTGAACGGCGTCGACGCACTCGCATGCTCTGTGTCGCGGACACTTCGACCATTGCGATGCCGTGCTCGAGCGCCGCGTGTAGCAGCGCGGAGGCGTCTTTGAGCATTGCGACCGCGAGCACTTCTGCAGCTTCGACGTGTACGACGACGCGCTCGACGCCGTCGACCTGCTGCAGCACGCGCTCGAGCATCTTGCCTGCAAACGCGACGCTCACGAGCTCTGGTACTCTGAAGCGAAAGCGTCGTGGCAATGGCGTCACTGCCACCACGTGCGGCGTAAAGCCAACTGCGTCGACTGCGTCGCACAGCTCAGTCGGACTCATGTGGCCGCGCACGACGACGTGCCGCGCACCAAACGCGAGCGCCGCAGTCTCGACGCCCACGACAGTGCGCACGGCAGTCACGACTGTGTTGCCGCAGTTGCCGGGACACATCATCTCGGGTACGTGCAGCACGACTTCTTTGTACGTCCAAACGCGCTCGGTCTGCTCCAGGACGCGCCAGACTGTGCCAAAGTGCTTGAGTGGCGCCATGGCAATCGAGAGGTCCAGCGAAGTGTCGCTCCGGAGGATCACAGTGACACTGCGCGATGGCTGAGAAGTAGACGCGAGTGAGTCGTGTGATAGTGCTGTCGTTTGTGCTGTCGCGTCGCTGCCGGGCTCAGCTGATGGAGCTGGAGCTGTTGGATCTGGCGCAGTCGCCGAGTTGTCGTGGACGCTCCGAACGCCGTCTGCAGTGCCTAGCAGTGTCACAACGGCGTCGGAGCCGAGCCACGACAGCGTCTCGCTCGACAGCTCAATCGCGACAACGTAGCGCTGGAGCGCCAGCTCTGCTGCGCTCTTGACAGACGAGTTGGCGGGACTGCGTGCGAGTGCAGCTGCAGCCGAACTCAAGCGATAGCAGTGACAGTCAGCCGAGCAGCTACAGCCTCCGCCACTGGCGAGGCTTCCACCGCACCCGTTGACACTGCGGATCGATGCCATCTCGCTGCCTCGCGTACTCTGCGCAAGCGCTGTGATCGCCGAAGACGCTCGACCACCAAAGTCGCTTGACGAGCAAAAGTCGAGCGCGCTCATCGGCGGCGACACGGCGAGCCTCGCGAGACTCGCGAGCGATGCAGCGACGATCTGCTGAGCTGAGTATCCCAGACGGCCATCGGTCTGCATCGCACTGCAGCTGGATACGCGTCTCTCCTTTGCGCACGTCGAGCACAGCGTGCTGTCGGTGCCATCTGCACTCGTGCGCGCGAGGCGTCGGCAGTTTGCGACTGAGCAGATCTTGGCGCCGCCGTGGTCTGGACAGAGCCCAGACGCGCCGCGCGCAGTCTGGTTGCAGCCATCGGCGTGGCGACAGCGCTTGGCGCCGCCGTGTGCCCGGCACTTGCCGCCACCTTGGTCGATCTTCGTACAACCTGGCTCGGCGCAGCGCCTGCCGCCGCCGTGTGCAGTGCACAGACCGCCGCCGACGTCAGCTTTGTGGCAGTCTGGCGCCTGGCACCGCTTACCACCGCCATGGCCGCGACAGAGCCCTTTGCCAGCGTCGACTTTGCCGCAGCCGGGCACTTGGCACCGCGCGCCGCCGCCGTGCTTGCGGCAAAAGCCGCCGGTCTGGTACCCTTTCTCGCACCCTGGGAACGCGCACTTCTTGCCGCCGCCGTGGCTAACGCAGAAGCCGCCGCCAGCGTCCACCTTGATGCAGTCCTCGACCAAGCAGTGCTTGCGCACGCGGCGAGGCGTCGTGGAGACCGCTGCTGCTGCTATCTCCATCGCGAGGGCTTCTGCTGCACAGATCGCGCGTTCGGGTGTGTGCGCAGTGGCCAGAGCAGCAAGAGCTGGTGCTGGAGCTGGAGCAGCAAGAGGCGTGACTGAGCTGTGGTGATGGTCTCATTCAATAATTGCGGGTGTTGTTGAATGGTCGAGCTTGTGCTTGTTGCTGCCTGTGGCGAGTGACGGGGGTCGAGCTCGCGACGTCGAGAGAGACAACCGGAGTCAGTGCTGGGTGTCCGCGCTACGAGAGGTCGACGGCGTCGTCTGCGCTGGTGTGAGGATCCCGAGCGCGACGCTCTCGCTCAGCTCCTTCGCTGATGATGATCACACGAACGCGTGTGAGCGTCAACAGTGAGAGCATTGGCAATGAGAAGAGGATTCGGGTGGTCCAACTCGAGCAGATCAGACCCACAGAGACGTTCAGACTGACGCAGCAGCGAGCACGCACACTCGTCCAGGTTCAGGCGAAAGTTCCAATTCTCGAGCTCGCGGATCTTCGCATCGAGCTCCTTTGGGCTCAGCTGCATCAGCTCTTTCACACGAGACACAGCAGAGCCTGCGATTGAGTGGTAGGCACACGCACAAACGCATGTGGTGCATATGCGCGACATACCGCGGAGCTCGCGACCGCTTGTGCTGTGAGTCGCTGTCGGCTTCTGGTGCAGCAAGACGTCATAGAGCGCCTCGAGGTCTTTCGAGAGCGGCACAGTCGGCGCAATCGTCTGCAGCAGCAGACACAAGTGATGTGAGCTCATGCGCTGCTATGAGCGTTCGCACTTTGGCGTTTGCGCACATACACACAAAGACAATGAGAGACACAACGCACCGCTGCGAGTGCGCCGGACGAGAAGGCGTCAACTGCACAGCACAATACCAACAGCAGCAGCAGCAGAAGCTCGAGCAACGTCAGCTCAGCGCCACTCGCGCCACGTGGATGCTATCATGTAATGCAACGTGCACACGAACACGTAGTTGCAAACGCACCTCGACTTGATCGCGAGACGTTGCTGCCGCTGCCGCCGACAGCAGATCTGCCCGCGCCGCTCAGCATATCGACCGACCAATTGTCGGTAATTGATCGTATAATCACGATGGAATTGATACGTGATGTGGACCACAGAGACAAAGATATCGCTATGATTTAGAGGAAATCTTGAGTGACGATTCAGCCTCACAATTCCCCTCAAACAGCTCATATCGAATCAAAGGATCAGGCAATCACCTGAGTATTGTTCAATGTCCTTCCACTTTGATTCACGTCTTGACTCTTGAACGCAAACCAGTCGCTTGTAGCGCAGCGATTCTGGCCTGACGACTATGTCTTCTACGTGTCAGGATTTTCCAGCCGCCTTCATCGGTGCGTCAGCAAGCACCACCATCCACATCCAGAGGCGGCAAACACACCAAATCTACACGGCTGGTCCGTCGGCTAGCTTAACAAGTGCTGAACGTTAACAACTATACCAACCACAACCTATTCTGAAAAGAGCGACCAAGAAAATGCATGACGCAGCTGTCAAAGCGGCTAAAGCCAGCTTCACCACCAACACAAGGCGCAAAGTGAACAAGGTGAACAAGGTGAGGTGCGAAAACATGTAATGTACGAGTACAGAGCAACCAAGTGTTTGTAGTCGTCGATGATACGAGAGACTGATGACGCACAAATACTGGAAGGGGTTTAACCAATCGAATGTCTGCCTGCTGCAAACTATGAGGATCCTCACGGCCAGAATGCCACAATGCACTGCGGTCGATACGCACGCTCGTGTACATAAGCAGTGCTCATTCATGACGCTTTGTGTCCAGTTGCATCGTACTTGCTCCTGTATGTCAAAGTGTCTGCAGCATACTCTGCCTTGCGCAAACGCGCTTTGGAGATTGAGGTCGTGGCGAGCTCGAGTGACGGGGAGTATGTAAGGGATGTAGAAAATCAGGACGTGGGCGACACTAGTGCGGACATTGACGTGGGCGGTACTAGTTCAGAGGACGGCGAGGTCACTGCTGCCAGCTTCAGTGAGAGCGCTGCCATCGTCGAAACTTCTACCATCGACAGCGCCAACAACAGCTCCGCTCTCGCCGAGGCTAATAACTACGATCACTTCATTGTTCGCACAAAGCAAGAGGTGCATGCTCCCTTCAAGGAGCGCGCGTATGAGCCGTGGAAGGATCTCACCACACACGAAGCTGCGCATAGCATCCGCTTTCGCGTGCGAAACTCATGCCTGGCGCTCGTCTCCATCAAGCAAGTGTCTGTGTATGCTTCCTCCTAAATATTAGAAAGGGTTTTGTGGAATTTGTCATACGTGGAAAGGAGAGCCTAGCTACCGATCCCGGAGCCCTCCTTACACACGTTCAAAGCGTTCGCGTGTCTTCAAGGTGCCTTCCAAAACAGCCATGAAGCGCACAAGGCAGGCAGCGTTCAGCAACTAACTGCAACTGCACTGCGCGTTTCACAGCCAAGATGGTCAACTTGAACAAATGTGCCAAGATCATCGTGACGTACCTGGTGCGAGACTATAGTATGCAAACCTGCACTTCTCGACAGGGGTTGACAACTGCTGTGTCTTTCAGACGCACAAGCACGAGCACTGAACCGAAACTCAAAGGTGAACGGCGCATGGCAGTGAGGCAGGCGTCAGTTGAGATAGGTGAATATCTGCACTATCGAACATACACTGTCAGGATGCGCTGATCTAAGAGTGCACTGATCAAAGAGTTTGCAGTCAAAATTTAGTCCTATTAATAGGGTGTTACTTTATGAATATCGCTATTTTGCCGTGTCGGGTGGAGATGCTCTAAGAGTGTTGCAATAAGAGTGTGTCGCGAACAGAGTGTGATTTGCTTTGACACACAACACGTCATACAAACCGAACACGAGTATCTGCATCGACGACGACACAGCTAGATCTATAGTATACACTCTTGGCCAAAATGATACGGCCACGTTTCTCAACATAACTTTGCAATCACTATGAGTTATTTAATGCTGTTTGCAGACGGATCTGATGATACCGCTCGAACTTCCAAACGAGCAGATCCGATGGTATCTCTCATACAAAAAAACGGATGTGCCGGCTGGATACAATTTACGGCCACTTGACTCACATACAAATCTCAATATATTGCGATGGGTTGAGTTTGCTGATTAATAGTGTGTCTTTCCACCCTTGTTCTTGATGACCTCGATGCATCTGTGTGGCATCGATGCAATGAGCTTGTTAAGCGTGTCTTACGAGAGTCGACTCCAAGCTGCATGGAGAGCGACCTCAAGCGAAGCGACAGTGTCGTATTGTGTACCGTTTGAATGCACATCCCTTGTCATAATAGCCCACACGTTCTCAATCGGATTGAGAGCAGGAGAACGTGCAGGTCAGTCAAGCGTGTGCACGCCGTGCTCCTCAAAGAAGGCACGCGTAGTCATGGCGGTGCGATTAGAGGCGTCCTGTTGGAAGGTATAGTCTAGGACATAGTGCAAGTGTGCAAACGGAAGCAAGTACTCAGACAGTGTGTACACGTAGTCATCCGAACTTTGCTTTCCACTGAGCACTGCTAGCTAAGCACTAAAGCCTCCCACACCATGAGAGAGCCTCCGCCCGTTTGGCGCCTGTTGCTCTGTCGCACTGGCTTGCGCAAGTCGCACCAGTAGTGCTGCAGACCATCAGGTCCATCTAGTTTCCACTTCTCTTCATCCGAGAAGATGAGTGACGTCCACTCCGTGGAGCGCACCATCATCTCCTCGGCCCACAAAAGGCGGTGCGCTTTGTGTGCAGGCGATAGCTGCAGGGTGTTTTCCATCTTGGTGTATTGCAACCAGTCAACGCCCTGCGGCTCACGCCGCACCGTTCGCACGGGGCACGCAAGAGAGAGCTGCGAGTGCAGCTGGTTGAACGAGAGCTCGCCCTGCGCAGCAGTCCGCACAAGTGCGCGAACGTCGCGTTCGCCAAGTGCGCACGGACGCCCTGCCGTCCAACACCCTCTGCACTGGGTCGCGCGAGCGATCTGCCGTACGCTCACGCTTGCGTCGCGCATGCCCATTGCGCGACCGCGCTCCTCGTCAGTCAGTGCGCTTCCTCTCCCTATCACAAAAGAGAAGTGTGTGCGCTTGACAATTGCACGACCATATCAGATGGTCTTTCTGCCATTCATGTAATATAGCGTTTTGTATGTGAGTCAAGTGGCCGTAAATTTTGTCCTACCAGGACATTCGTTTTTCGTATCAGAGGTGCCATCAGATCTGCTCGTTTGGAAGCGCGAGCGGTATCATCAGATCCGTCTGCAAACAGCATTGAATAACTCATAGCGGTTGCAAAGTTATGTTGTGAAACGTGGGTGGCCGTATCATTTTGGCCAAGAGTGTAATTATAGTGCACCAATCACGCCACAACACTGGGGCCATCATGACGCGTACTAGAACAAGCGCAGAGCAACGGCTCATTCCGACAGCTGCAGACAAACACCCAAGTGCATGCAATGACTTAGAGTCAAAGCGATCGAACGCGGCTACACCACCGACTCATGTGAACGTAGCACTAGTTCGAGCATTAACAGCTAAATCGACATTCGCGATACGTGGACGTTCTTGAGTGATGTAGGATGTATACGAACAGGCGCTTAAAGATGCACCTCGACTTGATCGCGAGGCGCTGTTAGCAACATGATCTGACATGCGATCTGGCATGTACATAAGTGAGAATACGTGGTGTATGAAGGGGCTAGGAAGGGGGCTCTCTTTTCTTACATACTCTAACCCTTACCAAGCATTCGTCATATAACGGGTCAACGGATGAAATAGGTAGATTGTAGTACAATATCAGCATTGCAACATCCTTACTGGTACTGTAAAAGCCAAAAATATATCTACTTCAAATTGTTATGACTGTACGACAATACTTATGATCATAGAAAAGTATTTTATAAAGTACAATATCGTAAATGTAGAGGTAAAATGCCATTTCACAACAAGAATTTATTGAATGGTTTTCCGACTGGAGTTGTCAAAATTATGCAACTCAAGGGTATGATTGTTTTGCAACAAAAGGGTACGATTGGTTGTTGCACCTCCTGCTTCTTTTTGTACGGTGTATGAGACTACATGCAAGTGCACGCACTCACTACCTAGGACGTGTGTCTGTCGATCGACTTGCGTTTGCGACCACAGCAACTCGAGAACTCGAACGCCAGTGGCGCCATCCCAGTCGATTGTCCGCTCGAGTTCATCCGCTCGCGTCGCAGCGCGAGTGCGAAGAGCGCATCGGGCACTCGCTCCAAGAGATCGCTGCGCTCGAGTCGGCGTTCGCCGCCTCTGCGAGCATGAGTGGCGTAGCAAGCGCCACGCCAACAGGAACTGGCGTCGGGACTGCGCCGTTCCCAGTTGGCGACTGGACGTGTCAGTTCGATGCGCATGCGAGCGTCGACAGCATGAACCTGTCTGGGTCGTGGGACAAGTCCAGTCCGGCGTTCATCGCCTCGAAGCATCTCGATCCGCTCTGTGGCGCAGATCCGCACACGCTGGCACAGCGCACGCTCGCGCTCTGGACAGGCTCGAGCGGCACGAGCGGCATTGCGGCCACAAGTCCCAACGCAACCGATGCGGACGCGAGACAGAGCGCACTGCATGCGCAGCTGTTCCCGAACAACATGTCATCGAGTCTCCGCGTGCTCCAGTACGTCGGCGACACGACGTGGATCGTCTTGCAGACCATTGAGCGCGAGCAAACGAGCGAGCAGCCCACGTCGTTCGAGAGCACAGTCGACCCGATGAACCACGGCGTGGCAATGCCGACTCCGACTCCGACGCCGACGCCGACGACCAGCATCGTGCAAGCGATCCTGCAAGTCTCGCTCGTCTTGCTTGGCGCGAGTGGCAAGTACGTCGTGGTGATCCGCAGCATCCCGCACGAGCACTACGAGCTCGAGTCGCGGAGCACGGCGCCTCCGCAATGGATCGACGTCTTCAACTGGTGCACGATCTCGTATGCCGCTGTCGGCAGCAACAGCAACAACGTCAGCAGTGGCAGTGGCAGTGGCGTCGACGATATCGACGGCATCGAGAACGTCGTGTCTGTGACGTGGGGCGGTCGCATGGCGAGTCCACCGCTCGCACAACAGTCACAACAACAGCAGCAAAGGAGCGGGCTCGTGCACACCAGTGCGTTCGAGTGGCTCATCTACGAGCTCGCGCGCGCGCATCGGTGGGAGACTGTCCTCGCCGCACTCGCGATGGAGAGCACGAGCGACGAAGACGATGGCGAAGCGTCAGATAGCGACGACATCGACGAGCGAGATACGCGCAAGCTCAGTCCGAGTGGGAGCAGCAAGTGAAGCCTGCGAGCGCGAAGAGCGTACGACGACTAGACTGGTAGGTGAACGAGCGAGTATGAGCGTGACGCATAGACACATTCAAGAACAGAAAGTGGATTCAGCAAGTCTTTGACAGTGTCGATCGCTGGTGTCGAGGAGCCATCGCGATGCATTCTATGACGCCAAGAGCTCTCTCTCTCTCTCTGTATGTGAAGGCAGGCGCACGCTCACTCAAACGAGTACATGCAGCAGTCTGCAAGTGATGCTACTTGGACGCAACGTTCACAGCCAGCAGCGTTGCCAAACAGAAGGAAGGCGACGACAAGAGCGACGAATGTTGGTGCAAACAATCCGAAGTCGAGGGAGGGAGTGTCTGGATGGTACAAAGTGTAGCCATATCCCGTATTTGGCTTCTGTCCCGTGCGACGCGCGCATTTGCATATTCATTTCTTCCCATTATTCATTCATTGCCATCGTTCGGACACGGAGTGTTGGTCGTTTTCGACACAACGCATTCCTTCATTGACTCACATCTGACTCCAGCGCTTGAGCAAGTGCATCCGACGCGCTGTCTCCGCCACGAGCTGCTCAGTCGCCTTGGCTGCACGGTCCAATCTGCATCGGATGTCACCACTCGCTGTCGCCACGTCGCTGCTCTCCATGAGCACAAAGTACGTCTTGTCCGTCGCCGCGTCCTCGCCACTTGCGTCCACAGGCGCAAAGCCGCACCAGCGCATGAACGCACGGCACGGCGCATCTCCTAGTGTTCCGATGTGCTTTGAGAAGAACGCGTTCGTTGCGAGGATCTTCTTCACGCGATCATCTTGTGGCTGCTTTATGAGGTTCTCGAGGTACTTGAGCGCTATCGGAGCATCATCGAGGTGGAAGAGAGTCGTTAGTGCCGGCGTCATGGCGCTGCTAGGACTCTCTCTGTTGACCAGTGTAACACGAGGCAATGAACGAGCGTGTGGCCACGTACCTGCTGCGATCGCATTGCGACGCTTCGTCGCGTTAGCGTCCTTGAGAGTGTCCTGCAATTGCTCGAGCTCTTTGCTGTTCTCGTCAGCATCCACAGCATCGTTAGCCGCACGCCAAGACCACGCGAGGCTACCAGACAAACGAACAGGTCCACGTACTTCTCGCGTGCTTCGCGAGCTGCAGCAGTCGCGTCGCCGACAAACGCGATCGGGTCGACCAAGTGGTCGCCGACTGCAAACGCCACCGCGCGCACTTCACTTCCACGCGACAGCGTCACGTCGAACGCGCCGCCGCCCCCTCCGCCACACGTGACTGACCGACCACAGTTCGTCTCGAGCGTGAGACTGTCAGTCCACGCGCCTTTGCGGCCGCGCACGGCTGTGACGACTTCGCCGCGCGCGAGTGTGAGCGTTATCGTTGGCGTCGCTGCAGCCTCCAGTGCGAGTGCGTTCCCAATGAGCGGACCCACGACGACCGTGCCCGACACAAACGCGTTCCTGTGTTCGAGCGCTTCGTACTCGAACTGGATGCCGTCAAAGAACTCGCGGCCCCACACTACGCGAGCAAGACAACGAATGCGTCCGTGAGTATGTGCCCATGAGTGAGTGTTAGAAAGAGCACAGACAGCACGTACGCTTGATGCGCGCGACGCGGTACTGGAGCTGCGCGTTCGCAGCGTCAACGTCGCAGCGCTTGTCTGCAAATGCGCCATCTGCGCTGAACGCCAACAGCGGCGCTGTCGTCACAAAGCGCTGCTTCATCATGGCGCAGAACGCCGCAAAGTCCGGGTCTTTGGTGTCGGTGTTGCTGACAGTTTCGTCAAAGACTGCGAGGTGGCTGACTACTGGCGTCACAGGCGCTTCGGTACGCTCGCTTGCGGTGCTGCGCTCGGGGCCACACACTTCGAGCGCCAATGTGCCGTCAGTCGCAGCCGAGGCGGCCGCACACGTGGCTGAGATGACCTTGACAGCGTTCACAAGAGCGCCACCGTGTCGAGCGAGCGCACGAGTCCAATGTGCGCGTACGCTCCAAGCGCCAGCAGCGCTTTCGGGACCTTCGCTGCTGCCAGTTGCGTCGGCGACGCATCTGTCGCTCGGACGCGGCACATCACGTCATAGTCGCGCGTCGCTGACGTCGTGAGCGAGACGACCGTGCGTCCGCCGTCGAGCACAAGACGCAGGATGTCGACAGGTTCGCTGCGAGCAGCGGCGTCAGCGCTACTCGCGTCGATGCGCGCGAGGAACGACAGCGTGTACGCGCCAGTGCTGGACGCTGGCAAGGCAAACGCCATCTTGAGCGCCTGCCCTGGCAGCAGCTGCACCCCAAACGACGCGGCACTTGAGTGCGTGCGAGGCTGCGGGATCGCAAATGGCTTGCGCACTGGACAGCGCAACGCGTTCTGCGTGTGGCGCTCGTGGCCTGAGCTGTCGACGAGCCAGCACTCGCTGCTGCTGCTGTCTGCGTCGGCGTCCTGGAGCGGCAAGTAGAGCACTGGGCCACGCGTGAGGACGCACCACGCCAACGAGGACTCGCTGGACGGACAGAGCAGTGACGCGAGGCTCTCGGGCGAGAACCCGCGCTGGTTGAACGACGCAACGAGCTGGAGCGCACGCGCAGCGCGGTCAGTCATGTCGGGTATCGCATCGTGCTCCTCCTGCTGTGGCTGGCGCCGGCGCTGACCATCGATGCAGTGCGGATTCGGACACGCGGACGACCCACAGCCGAGCACCAGCCTCGTGCAGAGCTGCTGCGAGCGCTCGACAGTCAGTGCCGCTCTGTCCACTGCCGCTGCCGACGAGGACGCGCGCGCGCCAGTCGCCGCACTTGGCGCTTGGCGCTGCTGTCCGTCTTCGCTCCGCTGACTCTTCCACTCGACCGAGCCCGAGACGCGGCCCTGGACTTCGCCTGCTTGGACTGCGCGGCCGCGTGCGAACTCGTCGCGCTCTGCGACTGCCCGTGCGCACACGACTGCGAGACGCGCTGGCGGCAACGTGCGCTGGAGCTGTGCGTTCATTGCGTCGATCGTCACTGCGAGCCAGCGCTCGCTCACGTCCTGACGCCGCGCGCGCATCGCGTCCCAGTCCTGCGTGTACCGCCGCGCGGTGTCGACGACGTCTTCACGCGAGACCGCAAAGATGTACGAGAGCTGCTTGCCCCAGCCGACTTCGTACGTCAGTGGGCAGTCGACTTGGTCTTCGCACGCGTCGCAGTGGAGCCACCGCTGCGCTGCGCGCGAGTACACTTCGGTCCAGACGTGGTCGGTCACGTCGAGGACGTACCGCGCGTCAAAGCTCATGGCGCGGCAGCACAGCGTGAAGCAGTTGGCCCACTCGCCGCAGCGGCCCGTGCGCGTGCGCAGGAGCGTGAGCGGGTTATTGTACCGCGGGAAGCGCGTCGTGGCGCGGCACTGGCGGCACGCGTACACTTCAACGCGCCCTGCTTCGCCTTGGACTTCCTCTGGCGTCTGCGGTCCGTCAGTCTGGACGAGCTGCGTGTCTGGCGCGCGGCACACGGAGCACGCCGGCGCGTTCATCCACGTGAAGAACTCACGCTTGAACCAGTGCACGAGCTGCCGCAGCAGTTCGTCCTCGTACTCGGGCGACGCTGGCGCCAGCGCGGCGGACTCGGCGCGGACGCGGTCGTGGAGCGTCGACACTGGGATGCACTGGAGCGCAGCGTCCTGCAACTCTTGGCGCTCGTACATCTGCACACGCGCGAGTGTGCTTTCGAGACGGCCGATCATCGCGCGCTCGCCGCGCTTGTACACGGTCGCGAGCATCGCATTGTCGTGCGCGATGCGCGTCGCAGCGACAGTCGCTGCTGCGGATGCTCTCACAGCGTCAACGGCGCTGAAAGAAGCGTGGCGCAATGTAAAGAGACACTCGCCAGCGCCACTGTGGCCGCCACTGCGCGCGTCGCAGACAAAGCCGCCGAGCGGCGCGAGCGCGTACCAGACGTGCACTGGCGGCGCCTCGGCGCCTCCGAGGTTCACTGGGAGCTGGATATGTCTCGGGGACGGCGCAGGCTGCGCAGCGCCAATCACGACGCGGACGTCAGTGACTGCGAGCATCGCGAGCGCTTCGACGCTCTTGCGGTAGACCGACTCGGTTGTGAGCACGACACGGTCCGCGACGTGCGGCGACGCAGCAGCGCTGGCGTCTTGGAGACGAATCGACACGTGCGTGATCGCACGCGCGCTGCTGCCACTGCGCTTCACGCACAGGAACGCGTGGTCGCCCGACGCACCGTACGCAAGGTCGCCAGGCACGCGAACAAACCCTCGCGGCGGCGCGACGTCCCGTGCGCCAGTGACGACGCAGACGTCGGCGATGAACTGCTCGCTGATCGCGTCGGAGCTGAACCAGTCGAGCGGCGAGAGCGGCTGCGCAGCTGCAGAGATCAAGCGATAGAGCGTCAGTTTGGACTGTGGGTTCATACATAGTACAGTTGGACAGTGAGTGAAGGTCGAGTGTACCTGTCGTGCACGTTGTGGCACAGGCGTGGCAGAGGAGACTGTTGTCGCTGCTACTCCCGACGACTTTGAACGCTCGCTGCACGACTGGCGCGCTGCCAAACACACTCGCAGAGCAGATCTGCTGCCAGTCGGACGGTAATGGCGCGCTTGTGGCGTCGTGCGCGAGCAGGAACAGCCGCAGACGGCGGTCGTCTTCGAGACGGAATACGAGCTGCTTCTGCGAGTCCGCAGCGCCAGACACAACTACGTCACCGTGTGAGGAGAGCAGCGTCTGGTCGTCTGGCGCGACGCCGACGAGCGAAAAGAGTTGGAACTGCAAGAGCTCGAGCGAGAGCGACGCAGTTGATGCGTTCGTGTCGTGACTCTCGACCATCGCGTCGACGTAGAGCCTGGTACCGAGCAAAGGGCGTCACAAGAGAGAGATGTGAGTCTCGTGTAGCAGCAGTAGCAGAGGCAAGCGTTTGACGCACTCGCGCTGGTCATAGACGACTGCGACCTCCATCGTCGACGTTGTCGCCATCGTCGCCACTGTCTTTGGTCGCGTTGATGTGGATCTGTGTTGATGAGGTCGAGGATCTGTTCGATTCTCACTGCCATCTTGCTATTTGTATGTTGCATGCGAAGAATGAATATGTTGATACTAATATCATGAGTTGTGTCGCTGTCGCGCTTTTTTCACTATCAGCATCAACAGCACTCAACCCACTACATAGACAAATCAAGCTTATTTAGTTCACACTCAGTTTTAGCACTATCTAGCTAATCGCTTGATCCGTTCACATACAAAAACCAAGTTCATTTTGGTCCAAACTGATCATCTATACTAATTGTGAAGCGCCAACACGACCTACCTGTTCATGACCGCGAAGATGGCAGCGTCAACACTCGCGTGCGACCCGATCGCGATGCAGCAGCAGCTCGCAATCTTTGTGCGCGACGGCGTGCTCGCGTCAGCGCAGCTCCTCGGCGAGCTCCTGCTTGCGCTCGCAGCGGCGCCGCCAAGCGACGCGCTTCGGACGCATGTTACAGCGCATTGCAGCAGCAAAGAGCAGCTCGCAGCCGGCGACAAGAGCCGCAGTCACACAGCCGATGCAAACGTCCTCGTGCACGCGTTCCATGCGCAGACGCACTTGCTCTTTGCCGACCTCTTGGTCGCAAAGCGCGAGTTCAAGCGCGCAATCGTACGTGTCACTGCGACTTGCGATGCATGCGCTCGACAGTGACGCTCAGGAGCTCACTACGCATGACGTGTGAATGCGTGTCTAGCGATACTACAAGCGCCACTGGAAGCTCCTTGCTGGCTCTAGTAGCAGCACCAACAGCAGCAGTGATGTCATGACGCCAGAGACCGTTGCTGTCAAGACTAAGATCGCGCAGTGCTGGCTCGAGCTCGAGACGCCGCACCACGCACTCGAGATCGTACGTTGGACCGTCACTCTTTGCATGTGCATGGTACCTTCACTCAACGTCTTCTTCACGTACGCAGCTCAACTCAATCCCGACGCACGCGCGGACGCTGCGCGTGCACCTGCTCTTGGGCAAAGTCTATCGCGACGAAGGCGTGCTGAGCCAAGCAGAAGAGTGCTACACGCTCGCACTGCGGTGCGTCACTCATCGTCTTTTACATTCACTCTCTATCGCACGTGTCTAGCTCACAAGCGTCGATCTGTCTGTATGAGGAACGTTGCAGTCTCAATCCGTACGCTCTTGAAGCAGCCGTCGCGCTCGCAGAGCTCAGTGTCTCGAAAGACGCGAGCACCAACACTCACGACCCAAGCAGCGCTGCTGCTCGACCGCGCGAGATCGAGACGTTCTACACTACGCTTGCAACACAACAGCAATCACCATCACTCGCTGTCCCATCACAACAAATCACAGTCGCACCGTCCGACACAACGTGGATGCACATGCTCGTGCGCGCGCATGTCCACTCTGCACGTGGCCGGTACCGCGGTACGTGTATGCGCGTCTGTGAGTGATGGTCAACCGCACAGCCTCTGACCCACTAAACCTGTTGACAGCATCGCTCGACGCGTTCGAGGCGCTCGAGCGCGTGTTCCCAGCGAACCTCCACTGCCTCCTGGCGAAGGCGCAGGTCGAGATGGCGCACGAGTTCTACCACCAAGCGCACGTGCAGTTCCACCGCGCGCGGCAGGTGGACGACCAGAGCCTCGCGCTCATGGACCGCCACGCCGACTGCCTCCGCAAGAGCAACGCGCGCACGCAGCTCAGTGCGCTCGTGCACGACCTCTTTGACACGAGCGACGCACATGCCGAGGTGTGGCTCGCAGCGGCGTACTACAGCGACTTGAAAGGCGAGCACGAGACCGCGCTGCAGTTCTGTGAGCGCGCGATCAGCTTGGACCGGCGCCACGCGGCAGCGCACCTCTTCCGCGGTGCGCTCTTGCTCACGCTCCAGCGTCCCGAGCACGCGCTCGTGGCGTTCACGACGTCGTGCAAGCTCGCGCAGTCGCTTGACGCGTACGCTGGCATGATCTCGAGCTACTGCGACCTATGTGCGAAAGGGAACGTGGGCAAGTACAAGGACGCCGTGGCGACAGCGAAAGCGGTTGTGAAGCGCTACCCGCACAAGGCGCATAGCTTCACGCTCCTCGGGAGCGTCTTTGCGCTCCGGCCCGAGAACAAGGAGCACGCGCGCAAGGCGTTCCAGCGCGCGCTGACGCTCGAGCCGCGCAAGCTCGCGGCGATCTTCGGGCTCGTCGACTTGCTCGTGCACGAAGGCAACTTCTCGGTCGCGATCGACAAACTCGTCGGGCTCTCGGAGCAGTTTGCGCGCGAAGAGGTCTTCACGAAGCTCGGCGACCTCTACGCCATGACCAAGCAGTTTGGCGACGCCATGGCGCAGTACCACCGATCGCTGAGCCTCAACCCGGCGAGTGCCGATGCCTTGCGCGGCCTCGACCGACTCGAGAAGCTCATGCGCGGCGAAGACCCAGACGAGCTCAACTCGACGATGGACCACTTGGACCCAGACGACGGCGACGACAGCATGGAGGCAGGCGAGTACGTCAACGCATGAGAGGCGTCTATTGATACAAGGTACAGCCCTACAGAGACACATCCATACAGACAAAGACTCACAGACAGTGAAGGACGCTGGTGTCCTCCTCAGTCACCAGTTCTGCTTGACGACCATGTAGTCGGCGCCAAAGACGTGGTCGAGGTACTGCGGCGTCTGCGCAGGGCAGAGCGCGATCGTCGAGCCAAAGTCGCACGGCGTGAGCGGAAAGACCCAGTCTTTCGGGATCGTGAACGCCCAGCCGTCCGCGACGCGCGGGCAGTGGACGCAGTTCGCAAAGCGCGCCGAGTGGATCGGTCCAAAGAGCGGCGTTCGGTGCTCACGCTGCTGGCGTCTGGTCGGATCGCTGGCGTCTGCTGTCGCTGTGTTGTTTGCCGTCTCGCTCGTGTCGTCCTCGTCGAGGAAGACAAAGATATTGGCGTAGAGCCCTGACGCCTGGTGGATGAAGCGCGCTGGGATGCCCGGCGTGCGTGTCCCTGGCTGGTGGAACTTGCCTGCGAGGACCTGGAGGTCGTACGCGTGGTCGAACGCGAACTTGCCGTCGCGAAGCGCCTCGTACCCCGCGCGCGTGACTGCGATGTCGGCGTCGACGTCGTGCGGAATGGCCGTCTTGTGGCGATACGAGCCGAGGAGCGTGCCGCCGTGGAGCCAGTACGGGATCTCGTGGCGATGCAAGAGGTCCGAGACGTTCCCGACGAGGTCGACCATGATCTGCTGCACGTCGTCGCGCGAGAAGCACCGCTTGGGCTGGTAGTACGCCATCTCGAGGTGCCGCGGCGAGAACCGCTCGCAGCGCTTGCCGTTGACGTAGCGCACGGAGAAGAACTCGTGCACGGACTGACACGCATGGTGGACGCCAAACACGAGCGCGATCGTCGCGAGGACGACGCGATAGAGGCGCTGGCGGCCGACGCAGCGCATGGCTCGGTACATTGCGTTTGTCTTGCTCTTGTTGCTGGTTGTATCCGAGTGGTGCCATGTCGATGCCGACTTGGCTGGCGACGACGACGAGAAGAGCAGCGCCATGGTTGCGGTCAAGAGCGGCGAGGCGAATGGCAGGACAGCGACGACAACGGCTCAGATGTGCGGGCAAGCGAGCGAGCGCGCGAGTGACTGCGTGAACGACGAGCAAGCGTGTGAGCGATGCATGCGAGCATGATTGCGCTCATGAGGTTGACGTCAAGTCAAGTTGACGCAGATCGGATTGAGAATTTGCAATAGGAAAGGTGCGGTGTAATTCTCGTTGTCGCAGATGCTACGACCATCGGCACCGGCTGTCGAGCTCTGCAAAGCCGCGAGCTCGAACTCGTGCGCGTTCGTCTCTGTGTCTTTGTGTCTTTGTGTCTTTGTGTGAGAGAGAGCGAGATGTGGGTGGAACACCTGGGCCTCGCAACGACGGCGTAATCGCACGCTCTCGCCATCATCACGTTCACGATGCGCTGTCAACGAGGTCGTTGGTGGTCTCCAGCACCTCCGACGCAGGACGGACCTCATGCATGTGTTTGGCGCAATGCACAAGCGTCAAGCGTCAAGGGCACGAGCTGGTGGAACACCAAACTTGACACTAGCAGTCACAGACTTCCTTAGTCAGAGCGAGAGCGATCGAGCCTTGGTCGTGGCTCGGCACCAGCCACAGCACCGATAGCAGCAGCATCGGTGTCTCGCTCCAGCAGGCATTGCGACTGGGAGGCGATGGCAACCGGCTATCGCGTTTCGCATGGTCTGCCCTCGGCGAGCGGCTGCGGAAGCGGGTGAGTGCAATGAACGAGTGAATGGATGAGCAAAGGTGCGTGAACGAGTGGCAGTGGTGGCTCTCCTGTCTGATCGAGTAGGTGAGAGCAACACAGCGCAGGAGCTCGATGTGGCGTTGGTGCATGCACTCGCTGTCGTGATGAACAAGGAGGCAGACGACACGTATTTGGTGCGCATGGTGTGCAGACGTGCTGCGCCATCGAAGCTGTTGTCCTTGATCTCGCGTCGAGAGTGCTTGCTTGAAGAGTGCAGTCCGTAGCGATGGACACCATGCGGGCAGTGGCGATCGGAGCGCGATCTTGGCAGGTCGTCCTGGACATCATCGCCGCCGAACTTGCCAGCATCCACGAGGACGCCAACCTCGTGCACGAGGTCCTGGCGGATCTCGACGTCGTGTTCTCTCGCGAGGCAAGTGCAAGTGCAAGTGCGGACAGCCGAAGCGCGCGAGTCGCCGCGATCGAAACGGATCGCGACGTTGAAGCTGTCGCGCCTCTTCGATCGCGCTGGAGCACTCCAGGTCTGAACGACCTACGCGTACGAGATCAGCGAAAGTGCGCGTGTGTGTGCGAGAGCACTCGCTTCTCTGTGAGCGCTCCTCTCGCGCTTCGTACTACATGCCATCACAGCAAAGGCACTCGAGCTCAAGCGCGCGAGTGACACTCGCTTGCTCGATCTCGAGAGGCAACGAATGCGTCGTCCTTGCAGTCGCGTTCGCTCCTTGTCCCTGAGCATTCGGCACTCGCACTCGCATCAGGACACGCTAAGTGCTATCGAGTCAGCACGAGTGAACGAGCGAGTGAGTCTATGCGTCGATGACTCGGGACTGACTGCCTGAAGACGCAGCTCATGGCCACACGAGTGCTGCTGCTCGTTGGTGAGCGCGCCAAGGGGCAACGTGGTCAAGTTCGCAGCATAGACACGCAGCATCGACACCCGTCCGCTTGTTTGACAACTTGGATCCGGTCGTCTACGAAGTGGCCGAGTTCAGATGCGATGTGCATGCGATGCAGACTCGCGACCCCAGTTCGCGTCCTTGGACACTTGGCAGCGCGAGAACCTGCAGCGCTGCAAGGCGTGCTCGTGACCTCGCAATTCTTGTGTGCGCTTGCGCGCTCGAGTCTTTGCTACCTCGGTTCAGGTCCCAAGCTCAAAGCTCGGACCGTGAAGCATGAAGCGCCAGGAAGGCGAGCGAAGTCAGAGGCACTAAGCAAAACGGTTCCTTGGCGGTGCCTGTATGCACCAAGGGCGTGTCTGATTGCTTTGCTTTCGGAGGCCCAGCGACACGGCGACCTCACTCGGGACGAGCGAGTTGGTTGCGATGGGGCAGCAGCGACAGCTCCTGCATGTGCGCATGCATGTGCTGTTCACCGACTCGGAACGGAGGTTTCGCGTGGCCGCTTTGCTTTGCAATCTATTGGAGCTCCAACAGAAGCGAGGCGTTGTTGGTGGCGAGCAGCTCCATGTGCAGCGCACGACAACGACGACGACGGCAACAGCAGCAAGAACCAAGACGACCAACAGCACAACCAACACACAGCGTCACACACAGATGGTGGAAGCCCATTGCGTTCGGCTCGCAAAATGGATCGGGTCTGCGGCTCGGATACAAAAACCAAGTGTGGCGCTGACTTGACGCGCCACGACCAAGTCGGTCGGTCCCAACACAACAACGAGTGCATCGAGATGTGCCTTGTGCGCGGGAACGTGAGGTCGAGAAGCGCTCTGGACCAGTCATTCGGTCCGCGCGTGCGCTCGCGAAGGAGGATGCGCAGTCCGTCCGACTCGCGCGTGTGCGCGTTTTGTGCACAGCGCTGCTGTTTGTGTGTTGTCGCGAGTGTGCGCTGGGCGGACGACGCGCCGAGAGGGGGCAACACGCCAAACGAACCGGGTGCCCCCATGTGCGCGCCGCACCGACCCGCAACGACCGAAAGTAGAAACCCCAGCGCCCCATGGTTGTCGTCGCCGCGGCACCAGGAGCGCGCTGACGCTGCTAGCTACTGCTGCTCGCTATGCACGGCGAGCTGCGGCGCTGGTTGGCACGTCGCAGCCCCGTTTCTTTCGCTCGCTCACTCGTGCGCTCCACGATCAGCACCAAGAGCAGCAGCTCCCACACAACAACAAGAACACACACACACCCTCACTCTCTCACGCTCGGCCGTTGTTGTTGACCGAGAGTGAGTTGGTGGCGTTGTCTTGGCCACACAGCAGCGCCTCTGATCTGCTGCACGAGCGCCATCATTTTTCGATTGGACGCCTCGCAGTGAAGACGCCTCGCCTGCCTGCCAGCCAGCACCGACCGCGACACCACACGCGAGTCTGCGCTGCTCTGGTCGACTGCCTCTCTTGCTGCTCGTGCGCTGCCGACGACCACCTCGTGCGCACACGCAGCTTCGCTTCGCTTCTTCGCTCTCTCTCTCTCTCTCGCACACGCGCGACTCGTCACGGCAAAACCGGCGCCTCTTGAGTCGGGTACGTCGCGTGCATCGCGTCCCTCGTGCAGTGCTGCGCGCCGCCTGCCATGCGCACGCACGCACAGCACGCTGCTCGCGCGCACACAATCCGAATCCCCACGCGTCTCACGCCTGTGCTCCGTGCGTCGTCTTCCCAAACAGCAGCAGCAGCTCGCAACACATCGTCGTCGCACTCGCTCAACTGAACTCGCCCATGAGTTTCTTATTCCGCAGCACGTCGCGCTCGCGCAACTTCGCGCTGTTCAAGAACGCCGCGCGTCCGTCGCCGCGCTTAGCCAGTAGATTCGGCCACGAGCGATGCGCGTTCGCCACGGCCGCACCAACGGCGCCAGACGAACGCTGCATGGTGCTGTCGCCGGACGCGATCACCGGTCGCGGCTCGGACGACCTCGCAAAGCTCCAGCTCAGCACCGGCATCTTTGCGCAGATCCAGCAGCAGATCCAAGCTGGCGAGCAGAACGCGTTCTACGTCGTCGACACGGCGGCGGTGGAGGAGAGATATAAGTTATGGCACGACTACTTGCCGCACGTGCGGCCGTACTACGCAGTCAAGTGCAACCCGGACGCGCACCTCTTGAGCGCGCTCGCGCGCCTCGGCGCTGGCTTTGACTGCGCGAGCCTCGCGGAGATCAACGCTGTGCTGAGCCACGGCGTTGCGCCGACGGACGTGATCTACGCGAACCCGTGCAAGCAGCCGTCGCACATTGCGTTCGCAGCGTCGCACGGCGTCGACACGATGACGTTCGACTCGCAGGACGAGCTCACGAAGATCAAAGCGATCAACCCGCACGCGAAGCTCGTGCTCCGACTGTACGTCGACGACACGAAGGCGATCTGCCGTCTTGGGACCAAGTTTGGCGCGATGGTGCACGACGTCCCAGCGATCTTGGAGCACGCAAAGAACCTCGAGCTCGACGTCGTCGGCGTGAGCTTCCACGTCGGGAGCGGCTGCTTCAGCGTGAGCGCGTACTCGGACGCCGTCCTGCGCGCGCGCAAGGCGTTTGACATTGGCCAGTCGCTCGGCTTTGACTTCAGTCTCCTCGACATTGGCGGTGGCTTCCCGGGCACTGAAGGCGGTCCGATTAGCTTCCAAGAGTGCGCGATGGAGCTCAAGACGTCGCTCGCGCAGCACTTCCCCGAGTCGAGCGGCGTGCGCATCATCTCGGAGCCCGGCCGGTTCTTCGCAGCGTCGACACACACGCTCGCAGTGAACGTCATTGGCCGCAAGGTCGCGCCGACGTTCGACATCCCCGGTGCCGGTCCGAGCGCCGCGGCGTCGAGCGACAGCAGTGTACCGAACTACATGTACTTTGTCAACGATGGCCTCTACGGCTCGTTCAACTGCCTCGTGTACGACCACCCGACGATCCAGCCCGTCGTTGTGACGGACGCCGTGACGCCGGAGCGCAGCGACGCCGACTTGCACACTGCGAGCATCTGGGGCCCGACGTGCGACGGCATGGACTGCATCATGAAAGAGGTCAAGATGCCGCTCATGGAGATCGGGCAGTGGATCTGCTTCCCGAGCATGGGCGCGTACACGTGCGCCGCGGGCTCGGACTTTAACGGCTTTGCGCCACCGCAGAAGATCTACTTTGACAGCAGCGCGGACGACAAGCAGGAGGCGCAGTTTGTGCACTAGCACGTGAACGACTCGGCTCAGCTCAGCGATCGCACGCACTCGCACACGCACACATACGACAGCACGCGTCCTGTCGAGACCGACCGCAATCAGCCACGAGAGCCAGCCAGCCAGCCAGCCATCTCAGACAGACAGACAAACTGGTGTGGGTGGGCGGCACCGCAGGGTCGGCGTCGGTCGCAGTCGCGTTCCTTTGCTTGGACTTTAGCTCCCGCACACACACGGGCGAGCGAGGGCTCTAATCGAGGAATAGACTGCGATTGAGACTGCTCACTCTGCGACGCACTCGCTCGCCACCCGCTCGCTCGCTCCTCTGCTTCGAGGACCCACTCGTGCTCTTCTGTGCTCTCACGTCATGCTCACGCTTGTCTTTCTACCACTGCACTACACTACACTACGCACTGTACGACTAACGAATACCAACGACCGACTATTTAGCATCATCCCCATGAACGTCGTCCTGAGCTCTTGCTTGTCATGTCCATGCCCCAGCTCCATCGTCATGTTCATGGTCTTCTGTGTATCCATGGGCCACGCACACGACCTCTCATGCGCGAGTCAATGGAAAAAGGAATCCAGCTACAGAGTGAGTATCGGCGGACGTGAAGAGCCACCGAGGCTCGCGATCTTTTGCCACGACGCCGTACTCATAGAGCAGCAGCAGCTGGTGGTGCCTGCGCAATGCCATCTGCGACTCCAGCTGCTTGAGCTCCGGCGCTCGAAGAGATCCCTGATGTTGTGTGTGGACCACAGCAGCAAGTCCTCTGACTCATCCAAACTTGCCGTTTGGATACGCTGGTCATCTTGTCCATCTTGTCTTGACAGACGACCGACGACGATTGAGCTCCTGCCTCTCGACGCACTCGAGCATTTGCCCCACACTAGAACAAGCACAAGTACAAGCGTCTAGATGGTGCGCACGACTCAAGAAGCGCTCGAAGAGAGCGTCGCGACGACTGCGATCGTGCTCAGCACCGATTGCATCAGTGACACAGCGCAGTATCCGCCAGCACTGCGCCGCATGGACGTCACACCGGCAGCGCTGCGCAAGGTCCAAGAGCACAGCGCGAGTGCGTCGGATGCGTTCTTTGTCGTGGACTTGGACGCTGTTGCTGCGCGCGTCCAGCTCTGGACGTCGCTCCTGCCACAGGTCGAGCCGTTCTACGCTGTCAAATGCAACCCGGACATGAAGATCCTCGAGCTCCTCACACAGCTTGGCTGCGGCTTTGACTGCGCGAGTCGCACCGAAATCGACGACGCTCTGCGCGCTGGCGCCACGCCTGACAAGATCATCTACGCGAACCCGTGCAAACAGGCATCGCACATCGCGTTCGCTGCGGCAAACGACGTGCACTTGATGACGTTCGACTCGTTCGACGAGCTCGACAAGCTTCAGCGCGTCGCGCCACAGGCGCAAGCAGTCCTGCGTCTGTATGTCGACGACTCGCAGTCGGCCATGCGTCTTGGCACCAAGTTTGGTGCGCTCATCGACGACGCTCCAGCGCTGCTCGCACACGCAAAGGCACTCGGCGTCGCGGTCGCTGGCGTGAGCTTCCACGTCGGTAGCGGCTGCTTCAGTGGCGCAGCGTACACGGACGCAGTACACCACGCGCGCCAAGTGTTTGACATGGGCGCTGCGCTCGGCATGCGCATGAACGTCCTGGACGTCGGCGGCGGCTTCCCGAGCATCGACGGCGACCCGATCTGGTTCCGCGACTGCGCACAGGCGCTCACAGCAGCGCTGCGAGAGCACTTCCCAGCACCGAGCGACGTGCGCGTGATCGCCGAGCCCGGTCGGTTCTTCGTGGCGTCGAGCCACACGCTCGCAGTGAACGTGATTGGCCGCAAACGCGCGCCGTCCGGTGCTCCCATGTACTTTGTCAACGACGGGCTCTACGGCTCGTTCAACGGCCTCGTGTACGACCACCCAGACATCCAGCCGGTCGTGCTCGCGAGCGCCTCAGACGCACACGCTCCGTTAGAGCACGCGAGCGTCTGGGGCCCGACGTGCGACGGCTCGGACTGCGTCCTCAAAGACGCAAAGCTGCCGGCGCTGAGCGTCGGCGACTGGATCATGTTCCCGGCCATGGGCGCCTACAGCTGCGCTGCGAGCTCGCACTTTAACGGCTTCGCGCCGCCTGCGAAGGTGTACCTCGCGCGCCAGTGACGTCGTCCGAGGTCATCTGATAGTGAGTGCTACCTCATACATACACATCCACTGGATGCATGCTCTCCCATCATCAGATACCTGCACTGTCCGTCTGTATGTGCTGTCTGTCTACGTGAGGCGCACGCTCGTGGCGTCCCGAGCGCGCGTCCTAGAGGATGTGCTGGTCGTCGAACTGCACCGACATGGACTTTTTCCGGCGCACGGCGTTCGCTGCGGCGCTCAAGCCGCCGGCGATGTCGAGTGCGAGGTCCGCCGACCCGAGCGTCGGTCGCGAGCCTGGACCTGGTCCAGAGCTACTGCTACTCATTGAGCCACTCGCTCCTCGCTGCTGCCGCTTGCGGTGGGCGTTCCACTTCCAGAGCCCGCCGAGCGCCACGATCGCGCCGCAGAGCACGAGCGAGTACCACGTCTGGTCGGCCTGCGTGCGGTATACGCGCGCTGCTTCCGCCTCTGCGGCTTGTTTGCTCAGGACCTTCTCTTCGATCGCAGCAATCTCGGCTTCTTCGGCCTTTGTGAGGAGACTCCGACCTTCGATCGAGAAGTGGATCGCTTGCTTCTCCACTTGCGGGTACTTTGTGCCGTCGAGGCTCTTGATGAGCAGCGGCGTGACGCCGCCGTCGATCGTGCGCGGGTTGATCCGGAAGCACACGTACTGCCCGAGGCGCCGGACTTTGCACTGGATGCGGTACTTGGCGAGGTCGCGCGGGAGCGACGACGCGTCGCCGTCGCCGCCCGTGAACTTTTGAAAGTGCGTCATGAGCACGCGCTGGTCGCGCCGCCCGCTCAGCTTCTCTTGGTTCCGATGGATGAAGACGATGTCGCCTTGTGGATCGCGCTGGATCATCGCGACGCCGCAGAAAAAGTCCTCAGTCTTGTCGTACAGGCCGCCGAGAGCGAGCACGTGCTGGACAAAGTGGAACGGCGTCGACGTATTGAGCCACGCAAGGCGAAATAAGTCCTTGTCGCCGTACACGAGCTCCCAGTCTGTGAGCAGCCGCGGGACGTTTGCAGAGTAGAACATGAGCTTGTGCATCGCTGCAGCGCTCGCAGTCTTGTTGATCAGCACTTGGCCACTCTCCTGTTCAAACATGTCGATGAACGGCATGTCGAGGAGCTGCCACAGCGCGCTCTGCGGCTGGACATTGAACGCCGTGTCGAGGCTCGGGCGCCAAAAGTCTGGCCAGAACATCGCGCCCGTGCGTGTGAACTCGGGTGTCTCGAAGAGGTACGTCGGGTCCCGCACGGGGATGTTATCCGAGTCGAGGAACAGCACGCTCTCGAAGCGACTGTGGTAGATCGCGTACGGCTTGGCGTGGAACTTGCTCGCGCTCGGGTCGTCGATCAGCCGCAGTGATACGTCGTGGTTCGTCGCGAGCTCCGTGAGGATCGAGTGCGACGGCCGCATCTCGCTCGGGTCGATCCAGACTTCGACTGGCAGTGCGCACCCGAGGTACCGCAAGAGCCGCACGATCGCGTAGACGCCAGCGATCGCTTTCGGGAACGCAATGAGCGCAATCCCGCGCGCGTACGACGTCGGTGCGCGTGCTGATGCGAGTGCAACAGCAGTCACTGGTGGTTGCTTCTCGAGATCGATGTCTTTGGGTTTTTTCGTTTTCGCCTTGGGTTTGGCAGCAGCTATCGTGGGTTTTATACGTTCGTCGGACGCACCGAGCGACGGTGTGTGCGTGTACTCGACTGCGCGGATGCTAAAGTCCGTGAAGTACCGCGCGTCGCGGCACGTGAGCGACTTGACGAGCCACCAGCGCCAGGACTTGCACGTCGCGAGCATGACGTGGAAGATCTCGCCGGACGTTGCATTGCGCACTTCGCAGTAGCCGCTCACGCGCGGCATCGGCTCGTCGCACGTGCGGTCGCGGCTGCGGTCGCGCGCGCCAAACGGGTCGCAGCCGAACGTTGCGCGCCAGCCGAGGCACTCGAACTCGTCGTCGCGCCAGATCGCGCGGGGTCGGTGGCCGCGCAAGTCGAGTGCGTCAAGAGCTGGTGCGTCGACGACATACTGATGCGGCCAGCCGCCGTCTGTGAGCTCGTACACGACTGCTGCAACGATCGATGCGCTCACGACGAACGCTACAAGCGCTGGGTGGCGCTTGACAAAGCGCAGTGTGCGCTGCTTGATCGCGTCCATTGCGACGCGAGTCGGCTCTGTGCTGTGTGGTGGTGCGTCGGATTGCGATGCGACTCACGCGCTTGCTGGCGTGTATGTGAAGACAAGGAGCGCTCGCGGGTGTATATGATGAGCGAGCGCCTGGAGCTTCGTCTGCAGTCGCAGCGACCGTCGCGTGTTGCTCGTCGTCGTCGTCGCGGAGTTGAGCCGCGTGCTTGTTGCTCCGATCGAGAGATCACACACACTCGTCAAGTCAGCACTGCAGTGGTCCACATGGCCCTTTGCAGATTGCATACACCTCAGCAATGAATGTAGAATGTTTCATACTGTAGTAAGGGAGTAAATACATCGCTAGGCCTTTTTGTTTTCAATGAAGCCTCTAGATGTCTGCTTCAAATGCTTCATAATTCAATAGCACGATCAAGAACAACTACAACAGCAAAACTCGACTTGTATTAAAAAGCACACCACGCTAAGCGTGACAAAAACAAGGGTGCGACCCACCGGACTTCCACCACTCAAATCGACGAGCGCCGCCCAATCCGCAAAACTAAAGCTCGCCACTGGAGACTCGGAGCGCTCGCGTGCGTGTGTGTGTGCCTCTCTTCTCTCTGCGTCCTGCCATGTCTGCGTACCGCTCCGTCGTGCGCATCGCCGCAAAGAAGGCGCTCGCGCAGCAGGCCCCGCGCGCTGCGACTGCGCTGCGTGTGTCGCGTCCAGCGCTCCAGCACGCTGTTGCGACGCCGTTCGCACGCGTGCACGTGCGCCAGTGCTCGTCGTCGCGCTTCTTGAGCCTCGCAGACGACGACAGCGACGACAAGAAGTCGTCGAAGAGCTCGGGCGACGATAACGATGGCGAGAGCGACGACGTGTCGGACGCTGTCGAGGGCGACGAAGCGCGCGAAGAGGAGGACGGCGACCTGAAGCTCGACGAAGAAGCCGACATTAACGAAGGCGGCGTGGACATTGACGAAGAGCTCGACGAGCAGGTGATGGCGCTGTTCATGGAGAACCCGGCGAAGTGGACGTCGGAGAAGCTCGCGCGCAAGTTCCACCTCACGAAGCCGCGCGTTGAAGCGATCATCTACCTCAAGGGCGAGGAGGCAGGCTTGACGCCGAGCGAGTTTGCGCTCAAGGTCAAGGCCGCAAAGGAGGCGGCGCAGGCGCGCATGGACGAAGAGGCTGCTGCGCTCGAGCGCGCACAGGCTGCGGGCGACGAGAAGGAGGTGCGCCGCCTCGAGAAGCGCGCGCGCCAGGCGCTCGACCAAGAGGAGAGCGAGTCGCTGAGTGCGCACGACGAGGCGCTGCTGCTCGGCATTGACGATGAAGCGTACCGGAACCCGGACTTCTTCTTCCTGAACGACGAGTTCGACGGTCTCCCGCCACTTGTGCGACGACTCGGGAAGCACGGGTCGACCGACAAGTTGTACCCGGAAGAGGCCCTGACGCTCCAGAAGCTCGCGGTGAACAACGTCGTGACGGAGCACAAGAGCTTTGCCAAGCCGACGGCCGTCACTGGCAAGTGGAAGATTGCGCTCAAGGACATCTCGAAGAAGAAGAAGCCGCTGTACATGCGCGACGAGAGCAAGACGCTGCGTCTCGCGACCGACGCCGAGACGCTCCCGCGCACGTGGGTGCGCCGCCCGAGCTTCTTCAGCGGCTTGGAGAACTAGATCAATTGACTCACACGTGACGACGATCGCAAGTGCGAGACGGTGGGGCTGCAACGTGGGATGGACGTGACTGCAGACTGCTGCGTGGTGCAGACAGCCCAGCCGTTCTCGTTCGCTGTCGCCGCTACTCGCAGTCACAGTCGCCGCCGCTGCAGTCAGTAGAAGGATATCATAGCAACCACCAACCCGAGGTCGCCCTCAATACACCCCAGCTCACTCACACAAGGTCCTTGCTCAAGATGTTGCAGCTGTTTGCTTGTTTTGCTGATTGCTTGTTTTGCTTGCTAGTTTGTTGCGCAGACTTGACAAGCGAACACGTACGGGCACGAGTTGCATGGACAACACTCGCAAGTGCGTGCAGAAGCAAGTGCGGAAGCAAGTTGCCAAAGACAGCGAGAGTGAAGGTGTGCAAGCAAGACCTTGTCATCATCGTCGTAATCGCTGCAGCAGCAACTGATCAGATCCGCGAGTGTTTGGATGAGCAAGACCACGAGCAGGTCCAAGACCAAGAGAGCGAGATGGCAAGTGGAGGTCTTAGATAACTTAGTGGCATGTGCGGAGGTCTGTCTGTCTGTTTGTTTGTAATGTACTGGTTGGCGTCGCGCGCGTTCAAAATCGGCTCAGGGGCGAGAGGAAGAGGAGGAGCAAGGCGCGCCGCCGCCGCGGTCTTAGATAGTGTGAGTAGTCGTACGAGCGTGTGCCTCGCGCAGTGCGCTTGGTGTAGTGTACCGTGGTCGTCGCCATCATCATGATCATCATGCGAGCGCGCGAGCTAGCAAAACAACTCGCTCTGCTGCACGCGCTCGACCATCGCGAGCGCAAACTTGCTGCACGGCGCGTCGCGCTGGCGGCTCCGGACGTCGTCAAGCAAGAGCATGAACGCGCTCTTGTCGAACGGCGTCTCAAAGAGCGACGCGTCGGCGCTGCCGCTGCTGCAGTCTTTGGCAAACTGCGCGAGGATGAAGACGCCAAAGCGCGCGCACTCGTCACTGTCACCGAGGAGCCACTTGAGCGTCTCGAGCAAGCCAGCGCGGTCCGACTGGACAAACAGCTTGCGGTTCTGCTTGACGCGGCAGTGGTCCTTGAGCGTCTTTGCAAACTCGTACAGCGTGTCTGGGTGCTGGTCGCTCGACGTGAGCGTCGCAAGGAGCTCGCGCGCGGCCTTGTCCTTGATCACGTACTGGCGGCCCGTGAGCTCCTGCGTCGCGTCAAACCAGGCGTCGAGTGGCTCTTGGAGGCACAGTGGCAGCGCGTCGTCGTCAATGTCGGCGCAGAGCGCGCGGAGGTGCTCGGCGATGTGCACAAACTTGGTCTCGTCGCCGCTGCGGTGGAGAAAGTCGACTTCGTATGCGTCCGTGCCGACGCGCGCGAGCGAGAGCGTGAACGCGATCTCCTCTGCGACGCACAGCAGCGTCGCGCGGATCGTCCAGTGCTGCACGACCTCGAACTCGCACTCAAACTGGCGCAGCGCAGCTTCGAGCGCCGCCATGATCACGCTCGGCGCCGCGCGCGACGACAGCACTGGGTTCACGCAGAAGTAGCTTGCGCTCTCTTTCTGCGGCACGTCGACCTTTGCGCTGTACGACGACGGCGAGAGCGGCGACGCCGAGACGAGCGGGAGTGCGAGGCTCGCGCTCTTCTGCTGCTTGGTCACAGTCGCGGCCGACTCGAGCACAAACGTCGGAGCTTTGCCCGCGTGACTAAAGACGCTCGACTCGAGGAACGCGTCCGAGTGGAAGACCTGATTGAATGAGAGAGGGCGCGCGCATGTCAGAAAGCCGCGCGAGTACTGCTCGTGTGTGGTTGCTAAGCTATCGTGACGGCGTCAAGCGCGACGTACCAAGTCGCACGGGCCGTTCGCAAACACGTGGTGCGTGTCGCGGTACGTCGTCTTGGGGACAAAGAGCGCGTCGTCATCGTCGTCTTCGTCGTGGTGATGCGCCGACGCCGCCGCCGCGTAGCTGAACATCGGCGGCGCAGACATCGTCGACGCAGGGATCGTCGCGGCGTTTGACGCGAATGCGATCGTGTTCGCAC
This sequence comes from Pythium guiyangense, assembly GCA_003730235.1. NCBI lineage: Eukaryota > Oomycota > Peronosporomycetes > Pythiales > Pythiaceae > Pythium > Pythium guiyangense. The sequence continues at coordinate 132,743 of QXDM01000099.1, forward strand.
TGTGGACGTGCTCGGGCGAGAACTCGAGCTCGTCGTCGTCGAGGTCGTCGCCGTAGCTCGAGGCGTAGAACGCCGGCACAAACGCTGGGAGCGCGCTGCTGTTGCTGTGTGGACTGTTGCTGGAGTTGGCGTTCATCGTGCGGGGGTGTTTGGGGAATGCGTTGTCAATGCGGTCGCCGTTGTCGTCGAACTGATGTTGGCCATGTGCTGTTGCGAGCGAGCAAGAAGAGCAGAGTCGATTTTCACTTGAGGTTTCTATGCCACAGAGAAAGTTCCCTCAATCGCATGCGCGGATTGGCTGGCAACAGGAACCTAAATATACTTAATTATATCACTATTGAGTTTATATGTGCTTTGTGTGAGTGATGGTCATTTCAGACGATTTTTCCGACATTTGCAAAAAATCAACTGAAAATGTTGCAACTTTTGCTTGTTCGCGTTGGTGGACGCTCGATCGATCCATTGAGAAGACGCAAGCAAGCAAGCGACACTCTTGCACTTGTGGCAGCACCTCGTATGCGCTCACTATGTGTTTGTGTATGTATCTGCATTGGAACGATAGCAGCACTGTGTGAAGAGAGCGCCTCCAAGGTGCATTTCATCAACTGCAAGACTCTGCGAGAATATCAGAAAATCAACCTTCATCTATCGCATGAATGCAAGTCCAATCATAAAGGCAGCCAGCAATAAAAACCGCTGTAATCTGTTTTGAGCCAATTTGGACAGCATTTTGGTAGAGTGACAAAAGCGAGGGTATGAACCAGCACTCACACATTCTGAGCTGACTCCTTGTCTGACTACCGCGCCTGACACTTTGCACCAACACTTGCACCAACACTTGCACTTGTCTGCTGCGTCAGACGTCCTACCAACACGCACCTCCACTTGCGATCGACAGCGAGCTTCGCGATACACAATCACGTGGCCAGGAGCTCATGCAGGTTTACTCACGTCTAGCGCACTTCGGTCAGTCAGTCAGGGCTGCTCACAAACTCGACTGCGAACTCCAAGTCCCAGCACCTGGAGCCAAGTCCTCTTCCAATCCAATCGCGCCGCCACGTTCACGATGCGCATGCGCAATCGCAGACGAACGCACGTGTGTGATATGTGCTTATCAGGTCTTACCACATCTGATGTCCATCGGATCAACCCAACGACCAGGACGGCAGCAGCAGCATAGGGCTGAACACATACGTGTGTATTGATATGATACAGCACTACTTGCACTCCGACCTTGCTCCTGTCGTTCGTCCACGCACCCACGCACGCACACTGTCTGCGTGCTCTGACCTCTCTCCACTGACGACGCACCTCTTGATCACCTGTCTTGTCTGCCTGGCCGACTGACCGACTGCTCTACCGGAGCCACACGACAATGACCGAGACGTTGTCGGACGTTCCGCGATAGAGCGCTTCTTGCACGAGGTAGTTTGCGATCTGGAGCTTGCGGCGCTTCCGCGCAGCTTTGATCATCCCGCGGTCGCTCTTGTACTGGTGCGACCACTCAAAGATCGGCACGCGCGTGTCCGAGTGCCCACCACTGCGCCACGACTCGCGACCGCCGACTTCGCCGCTCATCACGTCTTTCACAAACGTCACCACTTCGTCGCTCGAGAAGACGTCCCAGAGCCCGTCAGACGCGATCACAATGAACTCGTCGCGCACGTCGTCGCGCGTAAACGCCTTCACTTCCGGCTCACCAGTCACGTACGGACGCAAGTCGCGGTCGCCAATCGCACGCGCGACCGCAAGGTTCCCGTTGATCCGGTACGCACCGTACGGCTCGATCGGCTCGCCTTGTGCGTCGACGTAGCCGTGCCACTTGACGGACCCGCCAAGTGACTCGACGCGACTCTGCTCGCTCGGGTCATTCGGTTTGTGGTCGCGCGTGAGCTCGAGCGCGTCGCCACTGCGGCACAGCACTGCGCGCGAGTCGCCGACGTTGATCGAGTAGATCACGTCGTCGTAGAGCAGCACACCAACAGCCGTTGAGCCCTGGTACTTCCACTCGTTCTTGCGCACGACGTCGGCGTCGAGCGTCTCCATGGACGTCTTGAGCAGTTCGAGGACTTCGTTCCGTCGCGCGGCGCTCGTAACGACACGTGGCACGGGCGGCGCAGCGACTGCTGGCGACGACACCATTGGCGACATTGCGACGGGCTGCTTTGCGTACGCGAGGAGCGCATCGGCATGGCGCGCTGCGCTCTCTTCGTCGAGCTTTGCGAGCGCAGGCGCGAGGAGCGTAAAGTAGTGCTGCCGCAAGTACTCGGCGACTGCAGCGCCGCCGTGGCCGTCAAACACTGCGGCAAAGCGCTTGCAGCTCGAGATGAACGACGTGTCTTCCATCTTGGCGCGGTCGCCACGCACAGCGGCGCTACTGATGACAAAGCGCTCGTTCCCAGTGCTCGTCTTGCGCTTGCGCAGGGCTTTGCTCGCGCTTGCCGTTGTTGGTGCAGTAGTAGCAGTCGGTGACGATGCGTCTGGTGGCGTACGTGCCGACGCATTGTCTGCTGGTTCTGCGTGGGATGTAGCGCTCAGGCTGCTCGTTGTGGCTGCTGCGACTACTGCTGCTGCTGTCGCGGCGCCGCAGCCGAGAAGCACCGACCACGGCCAGTACATGCGCTCACTCGCGCCATCGCTACTCCCACTTGCGTCGCGAGCGAAATGGCTCGAGCTCCGCTTTGCAAGCGACGGAATGAGATGGGAGCGAAGCGGCGGAGGGGACGCGGCTGCGAGTGGTCGAGACGGCAGCATCGACATCGAGCGTCCTGCTGCAGTGCGCGTCTCAGTGCTCAGCGAGCTCGAGCGCATCGAGCGGTCACGTGATCGCCAACGCTCGCATCGCAGCGGCGCGAGTGCCTGTGCGCGCGAGCTCCGGAGCGCCGTCGCGCCTGCTGCGTGCATCGCGCTCTCGTCGTCTCGATGGGAAATGCTGGTGTGTGTGAGAAGGGGTCGTGGGATCCAAGACTTCAAGGAAAGTATACAGAAATCCGGATACGGTGTTGTGTTGTTTGAAACTGGTTCTCTACGTTGGATTGCAAATTTTGGAGCGATCCAGCGCGTATAGCTGGATACTCTTCACCAAACACTTCGTATACCTATCACCATCACACTGGAATGGCTCCATCACGACACTCAAGCTGCACCTCACCAATGTTACAAATAGTCACAAATAAGACTGAGCACACGTACCACGGCGCTCGTGATCAGGAAGATCGACACGTCGAGCGTCTCCACAGCACTGTCGATGAGCGCCAGGTACTTCGCCACCGCGACGTTGTCAGGGAAGAACAGCAGTTCTTTCACCTCTGAGTGCGGCGGGATGATCGATGGTGCTCGTGACTCGCCACGGTTGATGCGATTCTTGTAGCGCTGCAGCGTCGAGTAAGAGATCGATAGGAACGTCGACACTTCGTCGAGCGTCTTGCCATAGTTGAGTAGGAAGAGCGCCACGAACTGGAGAGCGTATCTCGATCTCTACCTATCTATCTGTCACAGTCCTGTTCCTCCTGCTACTACAAAGTGTGAGTGCGAGTGCTGTGTGTGTGCGTCGTGCCGACACAGACTGTCATAATCAATACTCGAGCAGCGCGAGCGAGCAGTAAGGTCACCGGACGCACTCTTTGGACGATGATGAATCGACACACTTGTGCCTGTGTAGCAAGCGATGTGCTATTGCACCAAGCACCACGCCGCGGCTGCGACTTGGACTGGACCGATGTGACGCGCGAGATGCGCGAGCGCATCAGTCTCGCAAGCGTCACAAGGTCAGGGCTCGTGCGCTCGATGTCGCTGTGAATGCGTGTTTGATTCAAACTTGCAAGCGCGCGCGAGTCGAGCGGGCAGTCAGCTGACATGTCAGTCGCAGCAGCTCGAGCCTCTGGCGACTGACTGGGATGGATGCATCTTGTGTGTTCTGAGGTGCTGGCTTTCTTTGTGTGTCAATGCTCAGACGCTCAATACTCATTTTCGTCACTATGACTATATCACCAAATAACAATGCAACCTGCAGTAGTGATGCTGCAAGGAAGGACGTCGAGGTCGGTCGCGTGACTTGTGCGCATGCAGACGACGCACAGGCGCCACACATGCACACACTATCAAGTACCAAAGCGTGCGCGACGAACAACGACAGTCAATACATTCGCGGAGCTCTCTAATACTAGCAGTTTGGATCATCTACACTGCGCATCGGCCGTCGCGCGCACGAGCTCGCACGTGCAAGGGCGACGTGCTCGTGCACTCGCGCCATTGTGCGATGCGATGGATCGAGTCGCGTCGCTAGCTCTCTTTTGACTCCATGGGCTTCCAGCGACTCGGTAGTCGCTCGCGCGCAGGACGGGCTTTGCACCATACAAAGAGCATGATGAGCGCGACGTACGAGAGCAAGAAGAGCGCGACGATGTGCTGGATACTGAGCGTCCCTGGTCCGCCGTCGCTCGAGTTCATGCGATGCGCCGCGGCGTCGTCGAGCAAGAGCGTCCGCGCTTCGATCGAGAACTGGATCGCCATGTCTTCGATCGCCGCGTAGATCGTCGTGTCGATCGGCGTGATCGCTGCGGCCGGGCGACCGTCTGGGAGCGACTGCGTCCCAATGTAGTAGCAGCACTCCTTGTGCGCATGGACGGCCTGGAAGATCCGGTAGTCCTTGGGGTTCCCGTCGAGCGCGTACTCTTGGATGTGCGTCATGATGCGCGGCTGCCCGGGCTTGCCGTCGAGCTTGATGCTGTTGCGGTGGAAGAAGACGAGGTCGCCCTGGACGTCGTGCTGGATCATCGCGAGGCCGCAGAAGATGCCCTTGTCGGCCGTCAAGTCCAAGCCACCGACCGCCGGCGGGAACGCAATGTAGTGGTACGGCTGACTCGCATTGAGCCACGCGAGGCGGAAGAGGTCCTTGTCACCCCAGATCAAGTGGAGCGACTCCATCAAGCGCGGCTCGTGCGTCGAGTAGTACATGAGCTTGTCGAGCGCGCGCTTGCTCTTGAGGCGGTTGATCAGCACTTGTCCGCTCTCTTGCTCAAACATGTCGACGTACTGGACGCCCGTGAGCTGCCAGAGCAAGCTCGTGTTCGTGAGCTGGAAGAGCGAGTTCGCTGGCTGCCAGTAGTCGGGCCAGAAGATCGCGCCCGTGCGGAGGAACTCGGGCTCTTCGAACAAGTACGTTGGGTCCTTCGCCGGCAAGTTGTCGGCATCGAGCAGCAGCACGTTGTCAAAGTTGCTGTAGTACACGGCGTACGGCTTGACGTGGAAGCCCTGCGCGCGGGCGTCAAAGATCGGCCGCATGCGGACATTCAAGTCCGCCAGCAGCTTGTGCACGATCGGATTGTCGATCGACATCTCGTCTGGACGGTACCAGAGCTCGACTGGGAGCTCGCAGCCCTGGACGCGGAGCATCCGGATCGTCGCGTACGCCGACGGCAGGACCTTGTCGTACACGATCATGAGCACGCCGTTCGTGGGCTTGCGCTTCGCAGCGTACGGCGGCAGCGCAAGTGATGGCGCCACGGGCGAGTGCTCGTAGTCGACCGAGTGCAGACCAAACTCGGAGAACTCGCGCGCCATCTCGCACGTGTAGTGGCCGTTCGGGAGCGAGTCGCACGAGCTGATCATGAGCTTGAACAGGTCGCCGGACGTGCGGTTCCGGACGATGCAGTAGCCCGCCATCTGCATCCCGATCTCTTCCGAGCACCCGAGGAAGTCCTTCTCCGGCTCGCGCGTCGCGGCCTCGGCTTCGAGCTCTTCGGCAGACTTGCTCCCGTCCTGGACGCACGTGTGGATGCGCTTCCAGCCCACGCACTCGTACGTGTGGTTCGTCCACGGCGCGAGCACGGGCGTCGGCGCCATGTGCACGCCGTCGTCTTTCGTCTCGGTCATGAGCGGATTGATGTGCAGCGGACGCGCGGGGCCGCCGACTGCAGGCGAGAGTCGCCCAGTCGCACGAAGCACGACGTACACGGCGGCAGCGACGAGCGCGATCCATTTCTTGTACTTGACGCGCGTGTGCAGGAACGCAAAGCACGAGTAGAGCAGCACGAACAGGCGCTGCAGGAGCATGATGCGCGTGTTGAACTCGCTGGATGGCGGAGGGGCGTGACGTGTGCGGTTGGATACGCTTGTTCGTGTTGCTGATGCGGATGCCGTCGAGCTCTCTGCTTGGTCTGTAGCACTACGCAGAGCTGTTCGTGCATAGCGGAAGCGTTTGTGAGCGTCCAAGTATGTTGAGACTCGAGCAAGTGAGTGAGACCACCACACACACGTGGCATGGATCGGACCTGCTGAGGGGAACGCTGGCGCTGCTGCGATGGAGGAGGAAAAGCGCACGAGCGAGTCCAGGCTCGAGACGCACGCGCCGATGCGAGCGTGGGTAGGAACGAGCGCGTGTGCGCTGGGGTCAAGAGCGATTGGAACTCGGCGCGAGCGGATGCACGCACAGGCAGCAGCAGCAAGCGACAGCAGCAGTGAGCGAACGAACGCGGACGACGCGACCTTGTGTTGTTGTTGCGGCTCCCTCGCTCGTGTGGCGCACATAGTGGTGTAGCGCACATCGATTTTCAATTTGTGGCGTATTAGTAAACCGATTAGTATTATTAGTAACAGCTCGCAGAAATTAATTGCGACAGACGTCCACTTCAATTGGACACTCACTTGTTGTGACCTCCAGCGATCGAAAGTAAACTAGCACATGCACACGTTGGATGGTTGGTGATGCATTCACGCACAACACGCAGCGTTCCAGTCTTCGGCCGACTCTCACTCATGCTCACGCACTATCGCTCGCTCACTTATGGCGCTTTCGCCTTGAGACGCTCAGTTGCCACTGCGCTGGTCGTGCTGCCGCTCGCACTTCCGTTCACGACAAAGCGCTGTGAGATCGCAGACGCCGCGGCGCCAAACATCTCTTCTTTCTTCGACACGCTTATGTGCGCGCGCGAGCTCGCGTTCGACGTCGTGCGGCGCAACCGCGGCTGGAGCTTGTCGACCGAACGCGAGGACCCGCTGGCGCCAACAGACGACGACGACGACGCAAGCGACGCTGCGCGCATGGCTTCGCGCGACGCGAGCAAGTCGTTCTGCTCGCTGCTGCTCGTGAGGCGGTGCTGGTGCATGAGCGACTGCACGGACCGGCGCATGGCGTAGACAAAGTGCGTGACCCAGAGGAACGGCACGGTCCACTGCACAAAGAGGTAGACCACGAGCGCCAGGAGCAAGTACCGGTTTGGCACGACGATGTGCAGCACGCAGCTCACGATCAAGTACAGCAGCACGCGCGCGGTGTAGAACGTGTCTTCCCACGAAAACATGAGCTCGAGGCTGTTGATGACGCTCGACCACCACGCCATGTTGTTCTGCACGGACTGGAGCGTGCGCTTCGTCTCGTGGTCGATCGTGACGTGCGTCATCTTGTTCATGAGGTGGTTGAAGCCCGATGGGAGGTTGTACTGGCGAAACTGACCGTTGTTCGGTTCTGGCTCGGTACCGGTTGTACCGGTACTCGTACCGTCTGGTCGCACACTCGCACTCGGGTCTTTACCATCGGCGAACGAGTGGATGTTGAGCTCAAAGTAGTTGCGCAGCACGAACGCAATGAGCGCGAGGTGGACAACGACTGGGAGCCACTGGAGCGACAGGCAGAGCCAGACTGCGAGCGCAAAACACAGGAACGAGTGCGTCGGGTACTCCCAATTGAGCGTCGGGAGCACGTGCCAGACGACTTCGAGGTACGGCCAGAGGTTGTCGAGCAGGACCCAAAAGTTGCTGTACAAGTGCGCGGCTTGGAACTCGGGCCAGTCGTAGACGTAGTCCTGCTCCGCGGCAAAGTACGAGCAGAACTCGGCCATGCGCGAGAACTTGTAGTGCAGCAGGACGTGGATGCGCCCCGCGCGCGCGTCGTTGTTCAGCCCGGCGCGGTGGAGCTTCTCGGGCAAGAGCAGGTCGAGCCACTTGTTGTGCCGGCGCTGGTCCATGAGCTGCGTGAGCGGGATCGTCGCTTCGCCGAGCTTCGTCGGCTGACTCAGCTGCCCGTAGTTGTAGACCTCAAACACGAGCTCCGCGCCGGGCGCGCAGACGTTGAACACGAACGTCTCGTGCCAGCGCGGGTTGAGCGTCCGCGACTTCTTCTTCGTGCACTTGATCGACTTGAGGTCGTTGCCCCACTCCTGGCCGTGCGACCACTTGCCCGTGAGCATCACGCGCACGAACGGGTCGCTCGTGATCGAGTCCGTTGACGGCAAGCCGATTGCTTCGACGACTTTCACGTACAGCTGCCCAATGTGCACGCGGCCGTCGATCACAGGGTCGGCTTTCGACTGCACGTCGTGCGAGACGTCGGCCGCTGAGTGTCCCGACCACTCCATCGACGCAAAGTGCTCATCGACCGCTGCGTAGCACGTGTTGCATACGCGCATGGGCTATCGAGCCACGCAGTAGCAGAGAGACAGAGAGCATGAGTGCTTGCATGCGTGACGAGGAGTCGATCGAGCACACGCTTGCGGGACGTACGAACGGGTCCGAGACGGATATCCGGCGCTTGTGCGGCGAGCAGTTGTGGCAAATGACGTTTCCGCAGCGGCGGCAGTGGTGCTGCGCGCGTGAGAGGCGTCGATCGGCCAGCGATACAAGTAGAGAGCAGTCGATCAGTCAGTCCATGCGTCCAGTTGTTGTCGCTGCCACTGCTGTCACGAGAGTCGAGACCGACGATGACGATGCAACTACACAAAAGGACGCACCTTGCGCGTGAGCAGCGTGAACGGCGTGTTGCAGTGCATGCAGTTCGAGGTCTCTTCGTCGTAGACCCACTGCAGCGCACGCTCGCTTCCTGGATTTGTAGCGACGAGCGCGCCGCCGACTGCGCTTCCGCGACTCGAGCCGGTGCTCGCGCGCACGCCAACAGACGGCAGGTTCCCAAAGAGCGTCGCCATGCGAACGTGCTTGGTTGCTTGTGCTGGTTGTCGTCGAGCGTCGAGCACACACACACGCGCACACAGCGAGCTTCTTGATGCGCTTCTGTGTGGTGGTCCCTTCTTGGTTCTTTGTCAAACGCCTCGCAATAGCGGTTGCCAATAGTGCAATAAACCAGTAGTTAATCGAATGAGAACACAGAAAATCATCGATGTCGGTCTGCCACACAATGCCACACTACACCACACCAGTGCCACACATGATTCAATACTTATTGAACAATACTATAGTTCAATCAATAGTGAAGATTGACTTGATCTTTTTCACTATGCATTTGTCCTATATAACGTTCGCTGTTCACAGATCAAGTCAAACACCGATGACGACGTATTCTTGGAATAACTTCAATAAATATTTATTGTTATTTGTAGTGGACCACACAGATTGTTAAATCTTGGAACGGTGACGTGGCTGTCGATCGTGAACACCAGCAGACGCCATCGAATCAACATCCTGTGCACACACCGCACCTCGTCGCTCGCTCGCTCGTCTGCGCTCGCTACGTTGGACGCGCACACACATCCAGTGAGTCCAGCAGCAGCACAACCCACACAGCCACTGCCTGCAGCAGCTGCGCGAAAGAAATTGAGAAGCAATGGCGGAACTCAAGCAGCGCAAGAACGCGGCGTCACCAAACACGCAAGACGCCGTCGTCAAGACGGACGATGCATCCAGCGCCAAGACCACGTCAGCGAAGGACGAGCCGAGCGACTGGCCGTCGATCCTCTTGCTCCTGCTGCTCTACACGCTTCAGGGCATTCCCATGGGTCTCTCATCGAGCATTCCGTTCATTTTGCAGGAGAAAGTCGGGTACGCCGACCAAGCGACGTTCAGTCTCGTGTCGTGGCCATTTAGTCTCAAGCTCCTCTGGGCGCCGATCGTCGACTCGGTCTACAGCCGTCGCTTTGGTCGGCGCAAGTCGTGGCTCATTCCCGTGCAGTTCATCTGCGCTGCGCTCATGATCGGCGGGAGCACGTTCATCGGCGCGCTCTTGGGCGAAGAGCCTGGCGAGAAGCCGCACGTCGTGTACCTCACGATCTTCTTCTTCGTGCTCTACTTCATGATGGCGACGCAAGATATCGCAGTCGACGGCTGGGCGCTCACGATGCTCTCAGAGAAGAACGTCGGTCACGCCTCGACGTGCAACTCGGTCGGCCAGACGCTCGGGTTCTTCGTCGCGTACGTCGGCTTCCTCGCGCTGCACGACCCTGCGACGTGCAATGCGTACTTTCGATCGGCGCCACTGGACGACGGGATCATCAGCTTGCCGGGCTTCATGAACTTCTGGGGCTGGGTCATGTTCGTCACGACGCTCGGGGTCTGGTTCTTCAAGCACGAGAAGCAGGACGTCGAGGAAGAGAAGATCGGGATCCGCGAGACGTACAAGCAGATGTACGCCGTGCTGCGGCTCCCAACGGTCCTCTCGCTCTCGGTCGTGCTCTTGACGTGCAAGATCGGCTTTGCAGCAGCCGAGTCTGTCGCGTCGCTCAAGCTCGTCGAGTACGGCATGAAGAAAGAGAAGCTCGCGCTGCTCTCGCCCGTGCTGATTCCGCTCGGGATTGTCATTCCGATCTTCCTCGGTCGGTTCATTCAGCCCGACAAGCCGCTGAACCTGTTCCTGCTCGGCTACCCACTCCGCATGGCGTGCGGCCTCATGTACGCTGCGATTATCTACGCCACGCCGTCGGTCATGGCGCACGACGAGTACGTCCACGTCTACTTCTACGGCTTCATCCTCCTCGCTGGTGCGTTCCACGAAGTCACAGCGAACATGATGTACGTCCCCCAGGTATGTCCACTCCACACGTTCGTGTCTCTCTGTGTGTTTAGTGCTAGCATGTGATGACAGAACCACAGTATTGACCTGATCATGCGCGCTCGCACTTGGCAGATGGCGTTCTTCGCGCGCATCAGTGACCCATCGATCGGCGGCACGTACATGACGTTCCTCAACACGATCACGAACCTCGGCACAAAGGTCCGTCCTGTGTCTCGTGCTCTCTCCATTGTCATTGAGACGTCACACTCACACACACTTGTACTCGTATGCACCTGCTTGACAGTGGCCCAACTCGGTGAGTCTCGCAGCAGTCGACTACCTCACGACGCGCGAGTGCCTCGGTCACGACGAAACGATCCTCGCGATTGGCTCGCACACGTGCTCGAACGTCGACGAGCGCACGGCGTGCACTGACGCCGGCGGCGCGTGTCTCATTGTCACTGACGGATTCTTCATCGAGATCGCGATCTGCACGGTGCTCGGCGTGCTCTGGCTCGCGTACTTTCACCGACGCGTCGCGCGGCTCCAGAACCTCACGATCGACAAGTGGCGCATTCGCGCGACAGCAGACTAGCGGACACGCTGCGTTGGTCATAGAGCATCCTGTGTATGAGTCAGCAGCCCGTGCTTCGAACCACCGAATCGCTCGATCGAACAGCCCGAGAGACGTCTGTGTGGCAAAATAATACGTTGATTCGCTCGACTGCCAGGTCGTCCGTCCATTGTCCTCTGTGTGTGCGGCGCATGCGTCGATCGCAAGCTCCACGCGCGCTAGATCGCAGCCGACACGCGCTGCGACGTGTGCCGCTGCGACGCCACGAGCGTAGACCGAAAGACGTCTTGCGGCGCAAACTGCACGCGCGGCCTCGGCTTTGCGCGCGCGCTCGAGTCCAAGTGCGCCGACTCGAGCGCGCGCCGGAACGACTCGATCTGCGCTTGCATCTCTTCGTCGTCCTCTTCTTCAAACTGCGACTCGCAAAAGATCGCGCTCGGGTTCTGCTGCGCGAGGCGCATCTTCTCCTGCAAATCACGCGGCAGTGCGAGCGACGACGGCGCACTTCGAGGCTGTGCACTCGTCTCGTCTGAGCTGTCAGTCTCGTCGCTCTCGTCGGCATCGTCGTCGTCGTTCTCTACGGCTGTACGACTTGCAGGACTCGCGCGCAAGGCACCAGAGCGGCGCTGACTGCTGGCGTTGCGAGTGCTGCTGTTGGTCGATTGCTGCGTCGCTTTTGCTGCTTTCGAACTTGTTGGCGTCTCCTGCATTTGGCGCGACGCAGCAGTGCCAGGTGTCTGCACTGTTGTGCTGCTGGTCGACGCACTCGCCGCTTTTTTCTTCTTCTTCTTCTTGTTCTTGCTCTTCTTCTTCCCAGCGGCGCTGCTGTCTGTTGGATCGAGCGCTGCGAGCAATGCGGCGCTTGCTGCATCTGCAGCACTCGCTGCGTGCACGAAGCACTCTTTCTTGCCAGCGACCGACGATGACGGTCCTTTTCCACCGCCAAGCACTGATGCACCCGCGGGTCGCGCGCTCCCACCGTTGATAAAGCTCACGAGCTCGTCCACACTCGGCTGATCAAACTCCACGAGCTCGTACTCTTCGGTCGAGAGGTCGTGGTCGAGCGAGTTGAACATATCAAAGTCGAATCCCGACATGCCTGTGCGGAGCTCTGAACGTATAAACCATCGAAACAGCATATACACATTGTCAGTGCAACGTATAATCAAGCACGAGAGCAAGAGTCAACATGCCGATCGTACCGCAGCTGCACTCCATTGCGCCAGGCGAGTCTTCGAGACCAAACTTCTGGCGAATCTCGTGCGCTGCTTCCGTCGCAGACATGATCTGCGCGATCGAGCGACACGTGAGGTCCACGAGCGGCTGGATGTCCAAGTGCGACGCGACCTGTTCAATGCATCGCAATCCACATACGTGTCAGTGCGCCACATTGATAGAGCAACGTATAAAATGCTCAACGTATAAAACGGTCAACATATATAAATCGCCAAACGACGTACCTTCGCGAGGTCGCACAGCGTCTTCGAGTCGAGCTGGAGGAAGCGCTCATCCCACGCATGGAGCGCCGACTCTTGGCCTTCGACTTGCTGCTTGTACAGGCAGCTGCCGTGACGATGGATAGAATCGAGTCAGACGTGACGAGTCAATTGCGCGAGAGAGACTGATGTGAACGAGCGACAGAGCGTACCGGCAGTAGAAGAGCGCGAGCTCGACGCTATTGCTCGGGACGTCGTAGATCGGGATCATGTGCTGCTTAACCATGGTCTTTACTTTGCTATCGGCGACGTCTGTCACGACCAATCGCACAGGTGAGCGAGCGAGCGTGAGTCTTGCGCTTCACACAGAACGCGCATACACGAGACACCTAATGCGCACCTTGCAGGAGCATCCAGAGCGTCGACGACATCATCGCTTCTTCGTGCGTGACGTCGAACACGCGGCCGTCGGAGCACTCGAGCTGGAGCTTCGACCGGCCGCCGCTGCTGCTGTAGTTGTACCGTGACGACACGAGCTCGTCTTTTGTTGATGCTGTTGCTGCGCTCTTGCTCGTCGCGTCAGTGCGCGATGCTGCAGTCGTGCCTGTCTTCGTCGGTGCGTCTGCGAGTCTGCGCTTTGCGCTCGCGTCGTCGCGCGCGACACTCGCTTTCACGCGCATAATGCCTAGTTTGGTGTTGCTGCAGCTGCGTGTGGAAGGCGCGACACGAGTCTCGCGTAGCGTATGCGCGCACTCACTCACTCGTGTGTGTGCGACTGTAGACCGCGGCGCAAAGGCTCGTAGGCTCGGGTGCTCGCTCGCGTCGAGACGATTGATCGGACGGTCGATCGATCGGTCGGTAGGTCGATGCGTGTGACTGGATTGCGGAGAGAAGCTCCGACGATCAAGCGCGGTCCCGAAGTGTGTTGGTTCAAAGCGGGACATAGCAGCCCTCTCAATACAAGGCCTTCATGAACTTGCATTCAGTATGCGAGCGTTTTCACGCGAAACGACAGAAAGCAACAAAAGAGCATACAAATAGTAGTATGAAGTACGTCGACAGGCAACAACAAATACTAAACCGACTCTTTTCTGTCACACACAAAAACACATTAAAACTATCTACGTTTGAATTGTGATTGATATCAAAATATAGAATTATTGTTGACTAGTCAGACATTTCAAGACCTCGCACAGACACGCTCAGAGAGCAGCTTCAAGCAACGAAAGCAAGACACACGAGCACGCGCACCTCTGCTGCTCGCAATGCAAGACACGCAGGCACATGTATAGGACGAACACAAAAGGACGCAATGGCTGCTTTATACGATCTTGCTTATACGCAACAACAGCAGCAGCCGCACGGACCTTAGAACTCGCTCAACATCCAGCTCTCGGTCAAAGACGCACTCACGCTCTCTCGCGTGCTCTCACTCTCTCTTGCTCGGTCGCTCTTTCACGAGCTCGGACATACATACATCACGCGCTTGGGTGGGGACGTGGGTGGGCGTAGGAGCTCACACTCAGTAGATCGGCTTGCAGTCGACCTTGGGCTTCTTCGTTGGCTTGCCCGTGCTCGACGACGGCGCAGGCGTGTACGGCTTGTTCGCCGACGCCGGGTTGGGCGTGTGCGGCTTGGTCGCAGGCGTGACGGTCGGCGAGCTCGTGGCCACCGGCGGCGACGTCGTCACTGGCGGACGCGGGCGCTGGTCGATCGGCGCCTTCGTTGCAGGCGACGACGTGTACACCGGCGCCTTGGTCGCTGGTGCTGGCGTGTACACTGGCGTGACGCTGTCGTCGCCGTCGCACGACTCACCGTCGCCCGTGGCAAAGTTCTGCGTCCAGTAGTGCTTGTACGTGCTCGAGGCGCTGTAGGCGTAGCCCGTACCGAAGAACTTGTACTTGCCGAGGATGTTGGCGCGGTGGCCGTCCGACTTCATCCACGACTGCATGACCGACGTGACGTCGTTCTGGCCGGCCGCGACGTTCTCAGCGATGCCGCTCCACTTGAAGTTCTGCGCCGAGATGCGCTGGCTCATGGTCGAGCCCGACGAACCCGTGTGGTCCATGAAGTTGTTCTTCGCTTGGTCGTCCGAGTGGCCCTGCGCCGCGGCCTGGAGCTTCTTGTTCGTGCAGAACGCCGAGAGGCCTTGCTTGGCACGCTCGGCGTTCACGGCCGCGAGCATCGCTGCCTGGTACTGCGCCTCGATCTGCGCCTTGAGCTCGCGCGTCATGTGCATCTGCTCCTGCTGCTGCTCCTGTGCGGTCGTGGCCGTGGTGGCGCACGCGACTGCGACGAGCGCAAGTGTGATCGAGCGGATGCTGAACGAGACCATCGTGACTGCTGCGTGTGAGAAAGGTGTGAGGTGGTGGTGCTGCTGTGCTGTTGTGTTGCTGCGGTGTTTACTGCACGCGGCGGATTCGGGAGTGAATCGAGCGTCGAGAGGCGAGCGTGCGTCGATAGTCGATAGCCGATAGCCGATGCAGAGCACACGGGCGAGAGAGGCGCGGCGGCAGCAGCAGCGCAACCAAAGGACAGGGCAAAGACAAAGACAAAGACAAAGGTGGCGGCGACAGCAGCAGGCACACAGCACACGGCGTCCAACTCTCCCTCGCTCGCTGCTCACTGCTTGCTTGCTTGCTTGCTGAGTGCCCGTGAGCCTGTGGGCGTCCAGTCACTGCGCGTCTGGGTTCAACGGTCGACGCAGTTCCTTTCCACACGTGGAACGCTCTCTGCGACCAGCTGCTTTCACTGAATGAAGAGCTCGCCTCGCCTCAAGGTTGTCTGTGTCTGTGTGTGTGCTCGTCGCCAAAACAGCGGTCATAGCGTCTGGAGGCCAGGCGCGCACGCGCCGCGAGTCAGCCGATGCATTGTGCGTTTGTGTTGCCACAATACCGGTCGGTGCGTGCATGCTCAGCAAGTCTGCAGAGCTGCAAGACTTGCCAACAACAACAACAACAACAACAACAAATCGATTGATCGATCGATCAATCGCTTGGTTGTTTCTTGTTCGCTTGCTTGATTTGCACACTCGAGGCAACTCGCTCACGCTAAGACGCAAAGCGGTGCAGTCAACGACGCAAGTTGGTGGCATTGGCGCCGCAGAACCAGGCGGTGTGCGGCGTCGCGAGTTGGCTGGAGTGCCTCTCGGTTGCTTGGTCAGCATCCTGTCAACAACTCTCGCTAGCAATTCGACTGATTCTCCTGTCGGCTACTCTCGTGGAGTGCTTGCTTCCGTCACGATCGTCCTCCCCACGGAGATCAATCGACCGACCAGCGAGTCAACTAACGAGTCAACATGGCACGCCACCAAGACGCGCTAGAGTATTGCTGACAGCGAGCACAAGAGCAAGAATCGGAGTCAGAGCCAGTCAGTTCATTGCTCCATGTAGCGCATGCATCGTGCTCTCTCTATTCGTCCCAACACCGTGGTGCTCGGCTGAGTATAACCAACTCACGCAGTCAAGTGGATCGGAGCGCGTGTGCGCTCGTTCACCGTACGAACGCGCTGCGCAGCGAAAGCATCTGGATCGGCGCTTGCTTGTCGGCTTGTTTGCTTGCTCGTCGGCTTGTTTGCTTGCTCGTATCCAGAGCTTGGCGCTTGTCGATCGATACCCTTGATGCGCGATGTCTGGTGCCATCACCAGCAGCAACACTAGCAACAACACCAACACCAAGTCCACGCGCTCGAGCGTCTCGATCGGTCGACCAGGAGCGGAGCGCGAGCGCGCAAAGACTCAAAGACTGGAAGACCGAGGACAAGAAGCTTGAACACTGCCGCTCGTCATTTCCAGCTGACATCTTGAGCAGCCCTGCACTCTGCTTGAGACTCGCTGCACTCTGCTCCAGACTCGTGGCTAGCCTTGGACCATGCCACAGGACTTGTCTCCCTCGGCGATTTGTTGCACAACTTGCGTTCTGTCCTTGTTGGTTGCGAGTTGCAACGAAGTCGTATTGACTGGAAGTCGAGTCAGCGACGCATCGTCTTGTGCTGCGTTGCTGGTGCGGTTGCGAAGTATTAGTGCTACGTCGTTTGTGTTGTAGCCCTACGACTGACTTGCTCGGGACACATTGAGCTCTCGAGCGAGAGGACTCAGAAGACTTGATGCTTCACGCCATGACCGGCGGTGCATGTGCTGCGAGTTGGTAAGCCAGAAGGACTCACTCGGTGCCAAGTTGCCTGATAAACGCGAGCAATGCTCGTATCTCTACCGTTCAAAGCACTCATAATCGCAAGCACACTCGTGAGAACGGAGAACGCCTTTGCGCTGCGTTGCTCAGTTGCTGCACCCAATGCACTCGACACTCGCGCGCGTATGTGCACTGCCTTCTTCCGGCCCAAGTTGGCGCTGCATCGTGCTGGACATCGCGCTGCTGCGTTGCGTGCCATCGTCGCTTGCGACGGAGTGAACGAAAGACGAAAAGCGCACGCACACCAGGCGTGTGGCCGTGCTCAACGAGTACTAGCATCTAGCCTGGTGCCTTGAGCGCCAAGCTTCACGTCTCAAACGATCGATCGTCAGCAAGAGCATTAGACAACATCCAACCACGAACTATGACGCTTCTCAACCAGAGCACAAGAGTTAGTCATGTTGGCGATCGGAAGGCTGAAGCGTCATCCAAGGCTAGCCACGAGTCTGGAGCAGAGTGCAGCGAGTCTCAAGCAGAGTGCAGGGCTGCTCAAGATGTCAGCTGGAAATGACGAGCGGCAGTGTTCAAGCTTCTTGTCCTCGGTCTTCCAGTCTTTGAGTCTTTGCGCGCTCGCGCTCCGCTCCTGGTCGACCGATCGAGACGCTCGAGCGCGTGGACTTGGTGTTGGTGTTGTTGCTAGTGTTGCTGCTGGTGATGGCACCAGACATCGCGCATCAAGGGTATCGATCGACAAGCGCCAAGCTCTGGATACGAGCAAGCAAACAAGCCGACGAGCAAGCAAACAAGCCGACAAGCAAGCGCCGATCCAGATGCTTTCGCTGCGCAGCGCGTTCGTACGGTGAACGAGCGCACACGCGCTCCGATCCACTTGACTGCGTGAGTTGGTTATACTCAGCCGAGCACCACGGTGTTGGGACGAATAGAGAGAGCACGATGCATGCGCTACATGGAGCAATGAACTGACTGGCTCTGACTCCGATTCTTGCTCTTGTGCTCGCTGTCAGCAATACTCTAGCGCGTCTTGGTGGCGTGCCATGTTGACTCGTTAGTTGACTCGCTGGTCGGTCGATTGATCTCCGTGGGGAGGACGATCGTGACGGAAGCAAGCACTCCACGAGAGTAGCCGACAGGAGAATCAGTCGAATTGCTAGCGAGAGTTGTTGACAGGATGCTGACCAAGCAACCGAGAGGCACTCCAGCCAACTCGCGACGCCGCACACCGCCTGGTTCTGCGGCGCCAATGCCACCAACTTGCGTCGTTGACTGCACCGCTTTGCGTCTTAGCGTGAGCGAGTTGCCTCGAGTGTGCAAATCAAGCAAGCGAACAAGAAACAACCAAGCGATTGATCGATCGATCAATCGATTTGTTGTTGTTGTTGTTGTTGTTGTTGGCAAGTCTTGCAGCTCTGCAGACTTGCTGAGCATGCACGCACCGACCGGTATTGTGGCAACACAAACGCACAATGCATCGGCTGACTCGCGGCGCGTGCGCGCCTGGCCTCCAGACGCTATGACCGCTGTTTTGGCGACGAGCACACACACAGACACAGACAACCTTGAGGCGAGGCGAGCTCTTCATTCAGTGAAAGCAGCTGGTCGCAGAGAGCGTTCCACGTGTGGAAAGGAACTGCGTCGACCGTTGAACCCAGACGCGCAGTGACTGGACGCCCACAGGCTCACGGGCACTCAGCAAGCAAGCAAGCAAGCAGTGAGCAGCGAGCGAGGGAGAGTTGGACGCCGTGTGCTGTGTGCCTGCTGCTGTCGCCGCCACCTTTGTCTTTGTCTTTGTCTTTGCCCTGTCCTTTGGTTGCGCTGCTGCTGCCGCCGCGCCTCTCTCGCCCGTGTGCTCTGCATCGGCTATCGGCTATCGACTATCGACGCACGCTCGCCTCTCGACGCTCGATTCACTCCCGAATCCGCCGCGTGCAGTAAACACCGCAGCAACACAACAGCACAGCAGCACCACCACCTCACACCTTTCTCACACGCAGCAGTCACGATGGTCTCGTTCAGCATCCGCTCGATCACACTTGCGCTCGTCGCAGTCGCGTGCGCCACCACGGCCACGACCGCACAGGAGCAGCAGCAGGAGCAGATGCACATGACGCGCGAGCTCAAGGCGCAGATCGAGGCGCAGTACCAGGCAGCGATGCTCGCGGCCGTGAACGCCGAGCGTGCCAAGCAAGGCCTCTCGGCGTTCTGCACGAACAAGAAGCTCCAGGCCGCGGCGCAGGGCCACTCGGACGACCAAGCGAAGAACAACTTCATGGACCACACGGGCTCGTCGGGCTCGACCATGAGCCAGCGCATCTCGGCGCAGAACTTCAAGTGGAGCGGCATCGCTGAGAACGTCGCGGCCGGCCAGAACGACGTCACGTCGGTCATGCAGTCGTGGATGAAGTCGGACGGCCACCGCGCCAACATCCTCGGCAAGTACAAGTTCTTCGGTACGGGCTACGCCTACAGCGCCTCGAGCACGTACAAGCACTACTGGACGCAGAACTTTGCCACGGGCGACGGTGAGTCGTGCGACGGCGACGACAGCGTCACGCCAGTGTACACGCCAGCACCAGCGACCAAGTCGCCGCCTGCGACCAAGACGCCACCAGCGACCAAGGCGCCGGTGTACACGTCGTCGCCTGCAACGAAGGCGCCGATCGACCAGCGCCCGCGTCCGCCAGTGACGACGTCGCCGCCGGTGGCCACGAGCTCGCCGACCGTCACGCCTGCGACCAAGCCGCACACGCCCAACCCGGCGTCGGCGAACAAGCCGTACACGCCTGCGCCGTCGTCGAGCACGGGCAAGCCAACGAAGAAGCCCAAGGTCGACTGCAAGCCGATCTACTGAGTGTGAGCTCCTACGCCCACCCACGTCCCCACCCAAGCGCGTGATGTATGTATGTCCGAGCTCGTGAAAGAGCGACCGAGCAAGAGAGAGTGAGAGCACGCGAGAGAGCGTGAGTGCGGTGTATGCGGCACAGTTGCCGGCAAGTCCAATAGAGTTTGTACCATTTGATCTTTGCGTTGCTAGTTGAATGTGCAAGTGAAGCGGAATGTCCTTGCTGGAGCTGGAGCTGCGAGTTGGTTCAGTGTTTGTTGTCGAACGCAAAGTGCTTGTGCTGAATGCCACGCTCTTGACTTCAAGATACGCGAGTTGGAAGAGGACTTGTGTCATGCCTTCACTATATAGCGTCGGGTATAAACTCTACTTGAGCATCTAGAGGCATCTCTACATTGCGAGCAAGAGCAAGTCGCGCCTGCACTCGCCACCGCACTCGCCACCGCACTTGCCATCAGGCCACAGCAGCACGAAGCACTCATGTAGACTCGACAAGCTAGTCTTGTCGAGCCAGTTTGACTGCAGAGGGCAAGCGTCGTCGATTCGCGCGCAAGATCAGACACATGCTGACTCTGAACGTGCTGCGATACCAGCTGGTCCGCCCTCGTCACGATCGTCGCACTACGTTGCCGCTGCTCATCAACAGTAAACTCAGCAGTCGAGCAAGCCCCTGAGCAGCTCTGCTCTGCTGAGCTCCAGTGCATGTTCATTCACTTGAGCGCCGAGCACGCACAATGGCACGACTGCTCGCGCGCAATCGCTGCCACCAAGTGCTCCACTCACTGCGACGAACCGAACACCATCTCGCGCACTTGCTGCGATTGTTGACACCGTCGTCGGACACGGTCTGCCGAAGCCATTATCGATTGCAAGATGCAGCGACGAGCAGACAACAATACACCAGAATCGAGCGAGCAAGCGAGCGCAAGCCAGCTCTCATGGAGCAGCGCGGCGCTTGATAGGGCTTTTGCAACCCACCCACGGCTTGATCGATTGCACGAGCGCGTGGCGTGCGAGTGACGTTTGCTTGAACTGACTGACCTCTATCGTCGTCGTTGCGACGCGGATGTTCGCGCATGGCAGCAGTGCCGACTGCAATCCACTGATCTGTGCGCTGTCACACACCGCCGCGTGAGTGTGTAATTGATCGAGCTCGCTGTCGATAGCGAGACTGCAAAAGCGCAGTCGAGCGAGCGCAAAGGACTGACGGACAATCGCGTCGGCCAGTTGTCGAGCTCTTGCTTGCATCATTGAGCGCACCTGCCTATCTTGAGTTCAATCGCTCTCACTGCGAGCTGTGTACGCATACTTGCATCGCATCGCATGGCGACTCTGGATGCGCTCGCTCGCATGTCAAACCGAGATCGCGAGGAGCTATTCTGGGCCTCTGCAAGTGTAGGTTTGTTTGTGCGAGTACACCAACGTCACGTTGTTGTTGTTGCTATCAACCTTGTCGCGAGCACGCACACTGCACGTTGTGCACCAGCTGCTGCCCTACGCATGCATGCACGCACACGAGTCTGAATCAAGCTTCGTGCTCATGCTATTCCAAGCGACTGGACGTTCCATGCCATGCGCACACGAGCGCCGGCTGGTCGCTCGGAAAGCGCGTAGCATGGCGAGTCCACCACTTCAACGAGACTGACAGAGCACTGAACGTCGCCATGACTTCCTCCTCCTCTTCATATCGAGCTCTCCTTTGCCTCTGGCGCTTGGACCGACCTGCGAGGCTCGAGAGCTCCTCCTCATCGCACTCACTCACTTTGCAATTTCGCAAGCGCCGATCACTACAGCACCTCATCGGACACCGTTGTCCCCAGACCCACCACCACATCTACTTCTCCTTCCTCCATTCTATCGATCATGCACGGCCGGATCGTTCGCGCGCTCCTCTTCGTCGCGTCTGCTGCGGCGCTCTTCACGAGCAATGCATCAGCGCTCGCTGAGCTACCGACCCAGAACCTCCGCAGCTTGCAGACGTACTCTCAGAACGACAACGTCCAAGCGCAGATGCTCGCGGCCGTGAACGCCGAGCGTGCCAAGCAGGGTCTTGCGCCATTCTGCACGAACAAGAAGCTCCAGGCCGCGGCGCAGCTTCACTCGGACGACCAAGCGAAGAACAACTTCATGAGCCACACGGGCTCGTCGGGCTCGACCATGAGCCAGCGCATCACTGCTCAAGGCTTCAAGTGGAACAGCATCGCCGAGAACGTTGCTGCCGGTCAAGTTGATGTCGCGGCCGTGGTCAAGTCGTGGATGGGCTCGAGCGGTCACCGCGCGAACATCCTCGGCAACTACAAGTTCTTTGGTATGGGCTACGCCTACAGCGCCTCGAGCACGTACAAGCACTACTGGACGCAGGACTTTGGTACCGGCAGCAGTGAGGTCTGTGACAGCGATGGAACTGCTCAGACCCCTGTCGTCACGCCAGTTGCGACCACTGCCGCACCAGTGACGCAAACGCCAACGACTGCCGCTCCAGTGACGCAGACGCCAACGACTGCGCCAGTTCAGCAGACGTCGACACCTACAACTTCGGGCACAGGTATTCAAGCGCAGATGCTCGCGGCCGTGAACGCCGAGCGTGCCAAGCAGGGTCTTGCGCCATTCTGCACGAACAAGAAGCTCCAGGCTGCTGCACAGCTTCACTCGGACGACCAAGCGAAGAACAACTTCATGAGCCACACGGGCTCGTCGGGCTCGACCATGAGCCAGCGCATCACTGCTCAAGGCTTCAAGTGGAACAGCATCGCCGAGAACGTTGCTGCCGGTCAAGTTGATGTCGCGGCCGTGGTCAAGTCGTGGATGGGCTCGAGCGGTCACCGCGCGAACATCCTCGGCAACTACAAGTTCTTTGGTATGGGCTACGCCTACAGCGCCTCGAGCACGTACAAGCACTACTGGACGCAGGACTTTGGTACCGGGTCGTCGGAAGTGTGCGCTTAAGAAAGTGCTTGTACTATGTGTGTAAGACAGCTACCTAATGGAGGCGCCTAGCAGCGTAGCGTAGCTGGTTGCGAGAGAGCATCCAGCGCGAACTTCCGGAACACGATGATAAATGAACTGCTTCGCGTCCTCTCTCGACTGATGCCATTGATGCACACGACGCATTGAGCTGTGAAAGCGAGAGAGAGGTGAGAGTGTGAGCAGAGGAGCAGGCGATGTCCTTGACGCTCGCTCGAGTCGCAAACGTTGGGATATTGACCAGGACCTTCAAAGATATTACATAATTAAGCACATAGAGCGCAATTTGTTTGATTTCTAGCCAGCGTCGTTGACCAGCTTGACCACAGTTTGATTCGCAATACTGAGCGCACAATGGCCGCAGCGACTCCACACAGCAGCGCGACGACGCCTCGCCGCGCGCGCAGGAACTGCTCGGTCGAGGACTGCATCAAGGTGGACGCTGGCGGCGGCTTCTGCGTTAGCCACGGCGGCGGCAAGAAGTGCGCGTTCCCAGGGTGCGAGAAAGGGTACCAGACCGGTGGCTTTTGCCGCAAGCACGGCGGCGGCGCGCGGTGCCAAGTGCCCGGCTGCGGCAAAGTCGACGCTGGCAAAGGGCTCTGTCGCGGCCATGGCGGTGGTAAGCGGTGCCAGGCGCCAGACTGCCACAAAGCAGACGTCGGCGGCGGTCTGTGCACTGCACACGGCGGCGGCAGGCGCTGTGTCGAGCCAGGTTGTACGAAGATCGACCAAGGCGGCGGCAAGTGCCGCGCACACGGCGGCGCCAAGCGCTGTCGCCACGCAGACGGCTGCAACCAGACTGCGCGCGGCGCGTCTGGGCTCTGTCCAGACCACGGCGGCGCCAAGATCTGCTCGGTCGCAAACTGCCGACGCCTCGCGCGCACGAGTGCAGATGGCGCCGACAGCACGCTGTGCTCGACGTGCGCAAAGGAACGGCGCACTGTAGACAACAAGGACCAGAAGCGCAGCGCACGGCCTACGCCTCGATGCCGCACTGCCGTCACGCCGGCGTCAAGACGCAATGCACCAAAGCGCGCGGCGTCGCTCACAAGCAGCACACAAAGCGACGTCGCGAGTGACTCGGACGAACCGATGATAGCGTCCTCGCCAGCGATCGTGACGCCGCCAATCGAGCCGGCTGTCCAAGCAGTGTACTCGCCGCCACTGACGCTCGCACTGCCAGAGGCGACGCTCGAGCGCGGCGCAAGCGGGGGTCCGTGCGACGGGAGCCACGTCGCAAGCTGCCTCGAGAACGGCTGCGCGCGGAGCTTTGGTGGCGCCTGCAGCTGTGCGCGTGACTGCCAGTGCAACCGAACGGCTGCGGCGCAAGCAATCGCAGCGTCTCAAGCCGCACCGACACCCGAGGTCCTGCCGGTCGAGCGTGCGCACGTCTCAGCACTGGCGCTCCAGCGGTACATCGTCGCGATTGAGTTGCCGAGCGAGACGCTGTCGTGGCTCCGCTCCGACGCCATTGCGACGCTGCTCGGCGCTGCGGAAGGCGTTCGGAGCGTCCATGACACATCAGCACCAGCAGCTACAGCTCCATCAAGTGAGCCCGGCAGCGACGCGACAGCACAAACGACAGCACTATCACACGACTCACTCGCGTCTTCTCCTCAGCCATCGCACAGTGTCACTGTGATCCTCCGGAGCGACACTTCGCTGGACCTCTCGATTGCCATGGCGCCACTCAAGCACTTTGGCACAGTCTGGCGCGTCCTGGAGCAGACCGAGCGCGTTTGGACGTACAAAGAAGTCGTGCTGCACGTGCCCGAGATGATGTGTCCCGGCAACTGCGGCAACACAGTCGTGACTGCCGTGCGCACTGTCGTGGGCGTCGAGACTGCGGCGCTCGCGTTTGGTGCGCGGCACGTCGTCGTGCGCGGCCACATGAGTCCGACTGAGCTGTGCGACGCAGTCGACGCAGTTGGCTTTACGCCGCACGTGGTGGCAGTGACGCCGTTGCCACGACGCTTTCGCTTCAGAGTACCAGAGCTCGTGAGCGTCGCGTTTGCAGGCAAGATGCTCGAGCGCGTGCTGCAGCAGGTCGACGGCGTCGAGCGCGTCGTCGTACACGTCGAAGCTGCAGAAGTGCTCGCGGTCGCAATGCTCGAAGACGCCTCCGCGCTGCTACACGCGGCGCTCGAGCACGGCCTCGCAATGGTCGAAGTCGCCGCATCGCCGTCTGGACTCAGTGTCTCGACCGCTTCAGGTCCAGACGCGAGCGACGCCGACGACGCGAGTCGCCACGAGTGCGACATCACAGTCTGTCCCACGAATGGCTGCGAGCAGTACCGCGCAACAGTCGCACACACGGCAGCGCTCGCGATCGGCTGGTCGGTCCCTGGCTGCGCGATGACGTGGGGCGGCGAGTGCACGTGCGGCGAGCAGTGCAAGTGCAGTGGCTGTCCAACGCACAACCCCGCAGCATAAGGCGTAAGAAAGCGTGTGTAGTGTCCTCAGCGTCCATTCATTTGCTGCGACGTACGTACTTCAAGTGTCTCGGTGGACACTCAGTCTGCCCTGTCTGCTCGTAGTGGACATTGTGAGTCAGAGGTTCCGGCGCCACGCTGGCACTGCGCGCGGTTGGATCGGGACGTGCCCAAAGCTCTTGACTTTTGCGTCGGGGATCGCGGCGGCGCCAGGGATCACTGCGTCGTGTGCGCTCTGGCGCTCGCGCATTGCCGAGTGCTTGCGCAGCTCGCGCTTTGTGCGCTCGCGCGCCTGTGACGCTTTCGTGGGCTGGAGCAGCAGCACTGGGCTGCTCGAGCCTGGCGACGCTGTGGCGCTAGTGTTGCTGACTGCGCGCGGCGGTCGCGCGGGGAGCTCTCGCTGCCTCTGCTGCTTGGCTTCGCGCGCTTGAAGCTTGGCGCGTTTGGCTTTTGCGAGCTCGATCGCGTGGCGAGAGCGCTCGAGCAGCTCGTGCTGAGAGACCTGTCATCGTCGTAGCAGGAGCAGGTGCGTTAGTCCTACAAAGACACTGAGAGGTTCCTAACTCAATGGCGTGATACGCACTGGCGAGTTGGACGACGCCGAGTCCGGCGACGCCTGCGAGCGAGAGCTCAGTGGTCGACGCTGCTGCTGCTCGAGCAGCGCAGCTTCTTGCTCTTTCTGGAGCTTGTAGAGCAGCACTTGCTGCTTTGCGTCGAGCAGCTCTTGCTTGCGCTGTGGAGCAGCCATAGAGACCGTCAGTCATCGGATCAAGCCAGGCAAGACACAGACACAGCGAGCACACGCACCTTCGCATCGCGCGCCTCTTGCTCTTTCGCAAGCGCTCGCTCGCGTGCGCGCTCCTGCTTCTCGCGATCGGCTTTCGTCTCGCGCCACTGACTCAAGAGCTTGACAGTCTTTGCTTTTGCTCTCGCGGCTTGACGCTGCTGCTGCTCGTCGCGCTCATCTGTCGCGCCACCGGTGCTCATTGCGTGCTTGTCAGGCGACGCGCGCTCGCGACTGCCTGGTGCGTCTGTGACTTGGACGAGTCCTTGACTGATGAGCTCGAGGCGCATGCGCTCTTTCTTGGCGCGCCACGCGTGGATCGCGTCGCGCTTCTGCTGCTGCAGGTTCAGGTGATCGATGTACCAGATCAAGTGGCACCGCACGGCGCTCGCGCTCCTTGTCACGACTTTGGCGATGATCTGCTGGAGACACTGCGCCACGCGCGTCTCGTAGTCGTCGTCGTCGTCCTTGTCGCTCTTTCTCCTGCTGGTCGAGCGCTCGTGCTGCTCCTGGTTCGACGACGATGATGTTGCGACTTGGAACGTCTGATGGGCCAAGAGCACGTCGTCCGAGAGCCCAAACTTGCGCAGCAAGGACGTGAACACGCGGTGCTCGCGGTCGTCCCAGCCGCCTTGTACGCCTCCAGACTGGAGGATGCGCTCGTCCACACTGCGTACGCGCGCGAGCAGCTCCGCTTCGCTCGCAACGGCGTCGCCACCGTTGTTGTTGCCTGATGCTGGAGCGGTCTCGTGCTCAGGTCTGTCACCACTGCGACCATCAGGACTGCTCTCCTTCGACACATGCATCATGGCTCCAGTGCCGGCGCGCGGTCGCCTCGCACTCGAAGCGCTGCGTGTTCGTGCTGCACCCGTGCTACTCTCTGCGTCCCACTCGTCCACTTTGGCGACGAACGCACTCAGCTCCTTCTCGAGCACGCGCTCCTCTATCGCATACGCGTCGTAGCGCTCGCGCTGTGTCCGACGGAACGCTGCGATTGCAGTCTCGAGGTCTTCGAGGAGCTCTTGCAGATTCGCAAAGAACGTCTCGCCACTGCGCATACGCGCGAGCTTGTCAGCGACGCCACACTGCTTCTGACGCAATGCAGCGAGCTGCTGCATCATGGCGCGTGTGTCCTGTGTACGTGCACTTGCGAGTTCGTCAAAGTTCTTGTGGATCGCGAGCGCAGTTGGAGCAGATGCGCCGCTCGATGCACTGTAGAACTGACGCCACCAGCTCTCGCACTCGCGCTCGAGCACGGCAGCGCGCTGCGTGAGCTGGAGCTGCTTCTCGACCCACGTCTGCTCGACTTTGCCGAGTCGCGCGCCGCTGCGCCGCGGTGGACCCTCGTGTGTTGTGTCCGTGTCTCCTATTTGCTGTAGCTGTCGCCGCCGCACCGCTACGATGCGGCGTTGTGTTGTGGTCGTCGGCAGTGGCGCCATGTGTACTGCAGTCGCGCTGCTCGAGTCGTCTCGAGTTGGGATCAGCGGTGACACAAGCGGCTCTGGACGCTCGGATCGCTCCGTGCGGATACTTCCGCGCGCAGCGTCAATCTTGTTGCGCAGCCGCGCGGCCGTCGAACCGTGGGCAGACGACGATGCTGGCGGACGCTGGAGTCGTGTTTCGAGGATCGCTTCGACGGTCTGCGATGGCGGCGCGTGCTGCTGCTGGAGCTCGTGGCGCTGGCGAATCGACGGACGCAGCGGCGGCTGCAGCAAGTGCGTGTGGTGGATGAGGTCGTCGCTTCGGTCCTGCAGCTGCTGGAGCCGCAGCGCCTGCTGTCCGCCGAGCAGCGCCTTCGCGCGCGTGAACTGGTGCATCACGTCGGACGCGCTGATGCTGGAGCCTGGCGTCGTTTCGGGCGATCGGATCGCTTACAAGTTCGATTTGTGTGGTGCAACAGCAAAAGACCGAACGTATATGACACTAGAGCTAACGCACGAGTCGCCTATACGAGGACGAGTCGCCTAGAGCGTCGCGTAGGTCGTACGAGCATGGAGAGAGAGAGCTCTTTGTCTAGAGCTCTTCGTTCTTGCGCGTGATCTTGAGGAGCTCGACTTCGAACACAAGCGTGGCTTTGCCTGGGATCTTTGGCGGCGACCCGTGGTTCCCGTAGCCCAAGTCCGACGGAATCGTGAGCTTACGCTTCTCGCTGTACGGGTTTGTGTGTGTTTGCAGTCGTAGTGTTAGTGAGAGAGTCACGGGCGCAAGGCATTCATATCTTAGTAGCAGTAGAGGAGACAGAAGCGCAGACGTACCCGACGCACATGCCAATGAGACTGACAGACACAACAAATAGCGCAGACAGAGACGAGAGTGTGAGACATCCGTGCTTCTTGTACAGACATGGTTTGCTCAAGCAGCGAAGCGATCGGTAGCTCACCCTTGGTCCCAGCCCTGTGCGATGCATTCAGATGTGTGTGTGCGAGAGAGCGAGGTACACGCTCAGTGTGAGTGAACGGCTCCTGCAGTTGGCTCAATCATCACAGACACAAACAAACACAACGAGGGACGTACCTTGATGACCTGGCCAGCGCCGAGCGTAAACTCGAATGGTTCATTGCGCGGGAGGCTCGAGTCAAAGACCGAGCCGTCCGAGCGCAAGCTCCCAGTGTAGTGCATCGAGAGCTTGTCGCCTGGCTCGCTCTTGTTCTCGCACACGTCCGGACGGTACTTGACGCCGATGCGGAGCTTCGCGTTCGGCGCGAGGTCGGCCTTGGCATCTGCGCTGCTGACGCACGCCGCGAGAGCCGCGAGCGCAAGGAGCGCCGTCGTCTTGAGGAGCTGCATCGTGAAGGTGGTCGTTGTGAGTAGTCAATTGAGAACTGAGCGCCTTCGTGTCGCTTTGTTGTGTGTTGCCACGCGGCACTTGCTCGCAGTATCGTTATAAAGCAAAGAGGTGTTTGTATTGATAGATTCTACTTCCTGTAAAATAGTATCCGCAGATCAGATATATTGTATGGCAGGATATCGAGACCCTGTCAGTAGCGATCCTCACGTCGTTTCAAGCACAACCAAAGCCAAGATGCTCGCGAGCGTGGATCGCATGGTCGATGCGCTCAGCGACGGCGCGGACGCCACCTCAGACCTCGCGCGATGGATCGACAAACTTCACGACATGGTCGAGCGCCACCAAGGTGCGCCTCTGTCTCTCTCTCGCGTAAATGCTCACTCTCTGTGCACCGATCGCACGCTCACTCACTCGACCACTTGCATTGTCGCGACAGTGTCGCTCGAAGTCGTGTCAACGCGCGAGAAAGTGGCTGCGCGCGTCGACCACGCGCTCGAGAGCGTTCTCAAAGCCCTCGCAGACACGACGTTTGACGCTGCAGGTGCGTCCAATTGCGCATGAGCATGAGCGAATACACTCAAACGGACGCTCACAGACGCGCTACGAATGCTCTCTCTCTAGCCACTGCAAAGCTACTTGCGACGTGCAAAGTGCTCATGCGCGACCGACGCGGCATTGACGTCTTGCTGACGCTCGAGGTGCGACTTTGATGCTCCGTGAGGTTGTGCCAACATCATCGGCGCTGACGCCTGACGCCTCTCAACTGTCGTCACTCAGGCGTTTGAGCGCTTCTTGCGTCTCGCAGAAGTGCCGTCAGCGACTGCGAGCGACTGGAGCATGAGCGAAGAAGCGCTCAGGTGTGCGATCAACTCGGTCTACTCGCGTCCCGAGTTCGTCGCGCGGCACTTTGTCGTGCACGCGCATCTCCAGCGACTGCTCGCACTCGCAAAGGTACTGACTGACACGCGACTCTGTTGCGCGGCAGACACCGAGCTCTCACAGCTCAAACTCGCTGACTGCGTGTCCTCGATCGCTCTCTCGTCGCGCTGCGTGCAGCGACCTGGCCCTGCGTCGTTCCACTTGCTCGTGTGGAAGTGCGTGCTCGTGTCGTGCGAGGCGCCGATTGTGATCCACACGCTCTGTCGATCGCTCGAGGCGTGGGATCTCCTGCACGCGGTGCGCTGCACCGTCCAATCGATCGACTGAGTGGCTGATGCGACGTATCGTGAGGCTAACTGCGCGTCGTGTGTGAACAGACTCTGTTCTTCAGCTTCCACAGCGGTAGCCTCGCTGGCGTCACGACGACGCCAGATCGCTCGACACTCGTCCTTGACTTGCTCAAGCTGCTCGCCGTGCTCGTGAACGAGATGGAGTGGACGCAAGACGTAGAGGCCGCCGAGCCAGCGATCTTTGCGGTCGTGCACCGGTGCGTCGTCTCGCTGTCATACGCTTTCGCTCTCTCGCAGTGGCAACTGAAGCTCACTTGACCGCCGTTCATGCCTCGTGTAGCTTGGGCGAGCTCCTATTGAGCATGCTGCGCGCGTCACACCCATCGGTCTCGC
Organism: Pythium guiyangense; assembly: GCA_003730235.1. Classification (NCBI taxonomy): domain Eukaryota; phylum Oomycota; class Peronosporomycetes; order Pythiales; family Pythiaceae; genus Pythium; species Pythium guiyangense. The sequence continues at coordinate 162,991 of QXDM01000099.1, forward strand.
CACTGCACGCGGTGCTCGTGGACATCAAGAACAAAGTGCTCGAGGTGTTCATGTTCATCCCAGCGTGGCTCCTCACTGCGTTCATCGGCTCGCAAGCGCTTGTTGACCAAGAGCAAAACGCACCTGCTCTACTGGCGCTTGTCGAGCACCTCCGGACCATGCTGCTCGTGACGCGCGTCGAGAAGACGCGGTGCGTTGGCTCCTTCTCTCGTGCTGCTACGGGCGAGTAGAGTCGGACTGACGGTCGCTCTTTGTTCGCTCACAGCCACGTCAGCGAGATCCTGCCGACGCTCATAGTGTGCCACAACCTCACGCAGATCGCATCGCCGCACGTGCGAGCGTTCTTCCAGCGCCACGTCCTGCCGTCGCTCTCGCCGTCCACAGCAGTTGCACCACGCGAGGACTCGGCGCCGCCTGGCGCTCGCGAGACGCAGTACTTCTTCAAGCACCTCACGTTCTTCCTCACGTGTCTCGATACGAACGTCAAGCGGTACGCAGGCGAGTGGCTCTACCAGCTCTGCGACCAGAACGGTACGCTAGCCTACGTATCTACAGTGACGCGCTTGTGAGGACGACGAGTGCGGTGACTGCGAGATGCCGTGGTAGACTGAGAATGGATGCGTAGACTAACTCGGACGTCTGTTGCTTCGCAGCGGACGAGTACACGCGCCGCACTGGACTCGGGAATGCGATCGGCATGCTCCGGATCAAAGGACTAGCGTGAGTGCGTTCGTACGCATCAGAGACGAGCTTCAGGAGAAAGAGAGTGGAGCTCGAATGGCATCAGCGATGCTCTCTTCACACGCAACGCACAGGACAATGGACCAGCGCATGTGTTCTGCCGTTGACGTTCACTACGTGCGTCAGTCACTTCCCATGTCCTCAGTCTCGACTCGAGTGCTGGAGCAAGTGGATCCACCCACTAGCTACTGCACGACTGGAGCTGCGTCGGTCACATTGCTGCTCTCCATGTGCGCAGCGAGAGGCTTGAGAGCGAGTTGTTCCTGCGATCGCTCTGGTCCGAGCTCATCGTCTCAGATCGGCAGTGGTGGGTGATGCCGGAAGCATGCATGGAGCGCCTGGATGCCGAGCGCGAGATGGTGGAAGCACGCGTTTGCTGTCTGCAGGAGCGCAGTTGTCGGCCATGATGTCGAAGAAGTCGCCGTTCAGCGCGCATACTCCACGACCATCGCACCGCTGGATGTGGACGCCACCTTCACGGCCACGTACTGATGCTCGTCCTGGTCGAGCGCTAGTAAGACGCAGCCCACCTCGAGCTCTTCGAAGACACGGTACGAGAACGATTGCGACGTACAACTTCCTACTACGGACGGTCACTACGGCGTCTCCGTGAGCATGTAGTAGAACACGATGACCATGAGCAGAAGGAGCGTGCCGGCGAGGATCGAGAACATGAGCTTGCGCTGGCGCCGGCGCCGGATCTCCTCGATCTCGTGCAGAATGAGCGGCATGGGCGTGAGCTGCAGGTCCGGTCGGATGCGATACAGCGCCGCTTTCTCTTCCATCGTCAAGCGCCTGTAGGTCGAGTTCACAAGCATCCACCACGAGGTCAGTCCTCTACGCTGTCAACGGCCACGGCGCCACACACGACCAGCGACGTACCGCGGCATGCAGCTCGACGCACACGCGAGCGCGCCGTAGCGGCGCTTGGCTGCTTCTCGCGCCGCGCGGTCGTCGTCGCGGTCGTCGGTCGCATCGAGCTGGAACTCGACCGAGACGTGCTTCTTGACCTTGCGGCACGCGTAGATGCCGTCGCGTATCCGCAAGATCGACTGGAGCGAACTGCTGCTACTTGTGCTGCTGCTGCTGCTCGCTGTATTGCTCCCGCAGCTCGTGTCGCTGTCGCTCTCGGTCTCGCTCTGATTGTTCTGCGCCATCGCAGCAGCCGAGTCCGCACCGAGTGTCTCGGGCTGCTGCATCGCGTGGCGCTTGCTCGAGCGCGGGTCGTCGAGCTTACAGAGCAGCGCGCGGAGCGATGCCGCGGTCGGTCGCTTTCCGTTGTTCATGTGGCTGCGATCGTCATCGTTATCGTCGTCGTCGCTGCTGTCGAGCGCTGGCTGGAGGGCCATCGAGCCGTAGCCGGTCGTCGCTGCAGCCATGACTTTGCTCCGACTGCGCTTCTGGCCAACGACGTCGTCGACTGTGTACGCTGCGTACTTGCGCGCAAGCAGCGCCACTTGCTGCTGCTGCTGCGCGTACATGAACGTCGGCGAGACCACAGCGCGCGACGGAGCTGCTGCTGCTGCTGTCGTGGTGGCTGTTGTGTTGCGGAAGCTCGTGTACCGAAACACGGTCGTCGAGGTCGTGCTCACGCGCTCAATGTCGACGTACGCATGTTGTTGCTGCTGCTGTTGTTGCTGCTCGTAGTCGCGCTGCTCGCTGTCGCTGTCGTGGATCGCGATCGCGACGTCTCGCGGCGACTGGTGCCGCAGCAGCAGTGGCCGCTGCTCGCCAGCGCGACATGCGCCGGTCATTTGTGTGTTGTTGTTGTTGTGTGTAAGAGAGTGAGCGAGCGAAAGCGCGAGTGGCGCCCGAGCAAGTGATGATGCTGCTGCTGTTGCGAAGCGCTCGCGCTCGGATGTGCTGCTCTTGTTGCTCTTGCGTGGAGCGCGTGTTGCTCCGTGTGCGCGCGGGTGTGCTTGGTGGTGATCGTGGAATGGATTGGAATAGACAGACAGACGACATCGTCTCTCTGCCGGTGCGTAGTGTTTTGTGAAGTGGCTCCTCGCGACCGTGTTGGTCGCTTTCGCGCAAGTTGATACTTTAGTGAGGTGACATGTGAGATAGCGGCATTGCGCCGGTTCACCGCGAGATCCACTCGAACGATTCCCACAAAGCCACTTGGGAGTTGTATCACAAGTAGGAAAAGCAAATCGACTGCGATCGGTTTCGCTGGTTCGAAACACCATTCTGGGAACAGGCGCGAGTGCCCATCACATACAAACCTCAAGACGAAAGACGAGCCCTACAAACTCCCATATCAAAACAACGCGATCTTTTTCACCAAGAGGCATGACTTTGACTCAAGACTTGCATTGCGATATCCAGGCGCCAGGTGCTGGTGCTGGAGGACCCCACTCACACTGCTGCTGCGAGCTTAGCTGTGCGCCGTGCGTCGTAGTGACGACGACGCACGCCGCGTGTTTGCAAGGATGAAACCACCTTCATGCACACACGTGATGGTGATTGCCACATTGATCAATCATCGGCGCGCCACGCTACAGCTTGTTGTTGCTGCTGCAGATTGCGATCTTCGAGCATTGCACGCGCGCTGGCGCCAGCGACCTTCCATCGACACCCAATGCCCAACGCTCAATGCCTATTGCTCAATGCCCATTGCACACGCACCAGAACGAGCAATGCCACCAAGCAGCGAGTGTCTCTGTGAGATGCTGGTGTAGCGCTCGTCGTGCGCATGACAATGACAATGGAGTGAAGAGGCACCTACGCATCTATCTACGCTACTCAGAACGTCTTTTAAAGACTTGCGGGATCCACTTTATGCTCTTGTGCTCTTGTGCTCTTGCGGTCGGTCACTTGCGCGTTTGTCGACCAGTCGAGCCGTCCTCTTGAGCTTGCTCCAGCGCTTCACTCGTTGCTCAGACTCGACTCGGACTCACCTTGCGATTGTCGCGCTCGTTGCTGGAGTCGGCGCTCGTGATCTCGATTACCAGCGCTAGTCATGACCGACTTCGTGCGCGAGCGCCGCTCTGTCGAACTCACGTGAGCCATTCCGCTTGGTTGTTGTAGCTGTGAGGGATATGCTACGTGTCTTGTTGATGGATCTTTCAGAGGTGCTTTTGGTGGCCGTCTGCGACATCGTGCACCAGTTGAAGACGCCCGCTGCGAGAATCGACTTGCGCTCGTTGTTGGTTGTAACAGTGGGTCACAGAGGATCATGCGCTCTAGTTCTAGTGCAATCATACACAGGATCGGCTGCCTGCACTAGTCACTAAGCAACCAACACGGACGTATGGATGCGCAGGAGTGCATTGCGATCGAAGCCGAGAACCGCGCGCTGCAGACCAAGCTCGCGCCATTCCACGACTTGCCAGTGCAAGCCGCGACCCTCGCTGCTGCATGACGCGCGCGTCGAGCTCGAGCGCCTCGACGACCAGTTCAGCGCACAGATCGAGCAAATGTGTGAACTTCGTCGTGAAGACGTGCCATGCGTTCACATCGCACTGCGCTTATGACCTTGTCAATCTCTCCAGTATCGCTGCTGATGAAGATGGAGCTGACAGAGGTGCTCACGACAGTGCTGGTTATGAGACGCTACTCTAGCCTATTGCGGTCGCTTGGAATGAGCAGATCGCTGCGATCCCCTCTGGACCTTGCTACACTGTACGAGCACGACTTGTACGATCGCTTGCACGACGTCCGTGGAGGTCGCGCTGCATGCCAAGCAGCAGATACAGAAGTGCAGCTCGTGAGCGAGACTACATGCCAGGTCCACACTTGCTCAAGAGCTCGAGCCGTTGCCACCGTGAAGCAGTGCGGCTCGCACTACGCTCATTGTCGTCGCAGTGCCGATTGCGGAGCAACGAAGAGACTGACAAGACACTCGATATGCACATTGCGAGCAGACAGATGCAGTGTCGTGGAGTGGTGCGGACGCATGGCATATCCCTCACAGCTACAACAACCAAGCGGAATGGCTCACGTGAGTTCGACAGAGCGGCGCTCGCGCACGAAGTCGGTCATGACTAGCGCTGGTAATCGAGATCACGAGCGCCGACTCCAGCAACGAGCGCGACAATCGCAAGGTGAGTCCGAGTCGAGTCTGAGCAACGAGTGAAGCGCTGGAGCAAGCTCAAGAGGACGGCTCGACTGGTCGACAAACGCGCAAGTGACCGACCGCAAGAGCACAAGAGCACAAGAGCATAAAGTGGATCCCGCAAGTCTTTAAAAGACGTTCTGAGTAGCGTAGATAGATGCGTAGGTGCCTCTTCACTCCATTGTCATTGTCATGCGCACGACGAGCGCTACACCAGCATCTCACAGAGACACTCGCTGCTTGGTGGCATTGCTCGTTCTGGTGCGTGTGCAATGGGCATTGAGCAATAGGCATTGAGCGTTGGGCATTGGGTGTCGATGGAAGGTCGCTGGCGCCAGCGCGCGTGCAATGCTCGAAGATCGCAATCTGCAGCAGCAACAACAAGCTGTAGCGTGGCGCGCCGATGATTGATCAATGTGGCAATCACCATCACGTGTGTGCATGAAGGTGGTTTCATCCTTGCAAACACGCGGCGTGCGTCGTCGTCACTACGACGCACGGCGCACAGCTAAGCTCGCAGCAGCAGTGTGAGTGGGGTCCTCCAGCACCAGCACCTGGCGCCTGGATATCGCAATGCAAGTCTTGAGTCAAAGTCATGCCTCTTGGTGAAAAAGATCGCGTTGTTTTGATATGGGAGTTTGTAGGGCTCGTCTTTCGTCTTGAGGTTTGTATGTGATGGGCACTCGCGCCTGTTCCCAGAATGGTGTTTCGAACCAGCGAAACCGATCGCAGTCGATTTGCTTTTCCTACTTGTGATACAACTCCCAAGTGGCTTTGTGGGAATCGTTCGAGTGGATCTCGCGGTGAACCGGCGCAATGCCGCTATCTCACATGTCACCTCACTAAAGTATCAACTTGCGCGAAAGCGACCAACACGGTCGCGAGGAGCCACTTCACAAAACACTACGCACCGGCAGAGAGACGATGTCGTCTGTCTGTCTATTCCAATCCATTCCACGATCACCACCAAGCACACCCGCGCGCACACGGAGCAACACGCGCTCCACGCAAGAGCAACAAGAGCAGCACATCCGAGCGCGAGCGCTTCGCAACAGCAGCAGCATCATCACTTGCTCGGGCGCCACTCGCGCTTTCGCTCGCTCACTCTCTTACACACAACAACAACAACACACAAATGACCGGCGCATGTCGCGCTGGCGAGCAGCGGCCACTGCTGCTGCGGCACCAGTCGCCGCGAGACGTCGCGATCGCGATCCACGACAGCGACAGCGAGCAGCGCGACTACGAGCAGCAACAACAGCAGCAGCAACAACATGCGTACGTCGACATTGAGCGCGTGAGCACGACCTCGACGACCGTGTTTCGGTACACGAGCTTCCGCAACACAACAGCCACCACGACAGCAGCAGCAGCAGCTCCGTCGCGCGCTGTGGTCTCGCCGACGTTCATGTACGCGCAGCAGCAGCAGCAAGTGGCGCTGCTTGCGCGCAAGTACGCAGCGTACACAGTCGACGACGTCGTTGGCCAGAAGCGCAGTCGGAGCAAAGTCATGGCTGCAGCGACGACCGGCTACGGCTCGATGGCCCTCCAGCCAGCGCTCGACAGCAGCGACGACGACGATAACGATGACGATCGCAGCCACATGAACAACGGAAAGCGACCGACCGCGGCATCGCTCCGCGCGCTGCTCTGTAAGCTCGACGACCCGCGCTCGAGCAAGCGCCACGCGATGCAGCAGCCCGAGACACTCGGTGCGGACTCGGCTGCTGCGATGGCGCAGAACAATCAGAGCGAGACCGAGAGCGACAGCGACACGAGCTGCGGGAGCAATACAGCGAGCAGCAGCAGCAGCACAAGTAGCAGCAGTTCGCTCCAGTCGATCTTGCGGATACGCGACGGCATCTACGCGTGCCGCAAGGTCAAGAAGCACGTCTCGGTCGAGTTCCAGCTCGATGCGACCGACGACCGCGACGACGACCGCGCGGCGCGAGAAGCAGCCAAGCGCCGCTACGGCGCGCTCGCGTGTGCGTCGAGCTGCATGCCGCGGTACGTCGCTGGTCGTGTGTGGCGCCGTGGCCGTTGACAGCGTAGAGGACTGACCTCGTGGTGGATGCTTGTGAACTCGACCTACAGGCGCTTGACGATGGAAGAGAAAGCGGCGCTGTATCGCATCCGACCGGACCTGCAGCTCACGCCCATGCCGCTCATTCTGCACGAGATCGAGGAGATCCGGCGCCGGCGCCAGCGCAAGCTCATGTTCTCGATCCTCGCCGGCACGCTCCTTCTGCTCATGGTCATCGTGTTCTACTACATGCTCACGGAGACGCCGTAGTGACCGTCCGTAGTAGGAAAGGTGTTTGACTCGTCCGTCTGTGCGCGCTGCATCGATGGCTTTATGAGCATCAGCGCCATCCCTCGTTCGACTGATCTCGTTCAGACTCGTCGCGCTAGGACGCACGGAGGAGGCACTGGAGCCTCACTACTATTTCCCATGATATGAATCCCGATCGTATGCTATAGGTGCAGTGTTATGCTTGAGCACTCACTTCAACCGGAGGCTCAGCACGTCTTCATGCTTCACATCCAAGTTGTCTCGGTTCTCTGAGCGTCGTTGCTGTGCATGAGCTTCAACTCTCCTAACTTCGAGAGCCATGACATGGGAACCAAGTACAGCTTGATCCAGTGGAAGAGCCTGAACGTCGTTGTTGCCATCTACGATGCGAATGAGAGACGACTCGACTAGCTTCGTTGCACGACCAGTGTCAATGAGCATGCGCTGCTAGAGCTAAGCGAACCGAGCGAAGTTGTCGAGGTTGTCGTCCTGCTTGCCTTCAGATCCGAGTTCCTTGATTTTGTCACTATCGAAATTTGCGAACGACTGACACACAAATCCGAATCAAACGTCATGGCAAGCGTGCGTGCAGCGGATCGGCGCGAGTTCCGCGCGTTTGTGCAGCAGCTCGGCTACGCACCGCAGGTTTGTGCTTGCCTGTTCTTGATATTACGCGTCATGCACTGACGGACGATGCTGTCGGTGTACGCACACAGGGCCGCCATGCACGAGCAGGTGCGCTCGAAGACAGCGAGCTCGATGCCATGATGCGCGGCGCGCTGCAGCCAGTCTGGCGCTGGGTCTTCCGCAACATCAAGAACGCAGACGACATGGAGGTGCGCCACAAGCACGGATCTCTGCCTTGTATCTGCGCTGCAGTCCACTCTGACAGTCGGTCTGTATGTGTCTCTCTCTGAACGAACGATTGACTGTGGCTACTGGTTCATGACCAGCTCATTCGCCGCAACGTCCGCGTCGCTCGCCAGCAGCTCGAGAGCGCCAAGCCTGAGCGCGACGCTGCAAAAGCTCAGCGCGATGCACTCATGCAGCGCAAACAAGCGCTTGTCGAGTCGCTCGCTCGAGCGAAAGCGCGTGAGCAGACGCTGCTGCGTACGATGCGCGCGCTTGAAACTGAAGACACACGCGCGACCGAGTCACTCGTCCAAAAGAAACAACGCGAGATCCTCACGCACGCGTACCACGCGACGCAGGACGCAGCGATGCACGACATCTCATCGAGTGTCGAGTGCGCACAGGACTTGCTGATGCTCGACGCGAACACGACTGCAGCTGTGCGCCAGCGCCGTGTGCGACTCGGCGACAGCAATCCGATCGCGATCCTCGTGCACGAGTACGTGCGCATGCTCGCGACCGAAGACGCAGACGTCGTCGACTTTGGCGACGCAGACATTCAGGTACGTCGTTATGTGCGTACTTTGATTAAGATACGTGCGCACTTTGCATTGTTTATGTATGGCTCAGTCTTTGTGTGAACACATAATCTTTGACGCGATACAGCACCTACGCGACTTTGGGAGCGACGCGCTGCTCGAGTGGCTCCATGCGCTCGCCACTCAACGCAACAACAACGCAAATGAAGACGACGAAGACGCTGCGTACGCAGCGCACGTCGCGCAGCACATGCTGTCAAGTCACGACGCGCTCGCGCAAGTCCAAGCGCTGCTCCAGAGGACGCAACAGAAGCACATTGCGCAGTTCGTGACGACGCAAGCGCTGTATGCCCAAGCGCAGCAAGCGCAACTGCATGTGCGAGAGATGCAAGCTGAGAGCCATTCAGCGAGCGGCTTGCACATCTGGTCGACGCCTGCGTCGTCCGACACAGCGACCCAGCAGCTCATGAGCGACACACTAGAGCTCGAGATCGCACTCCACGCACAACAAGCAGCGCTCGACGTCGCACGCGATACGCACGCGACGCTCAGCGAGCGCATCGAGAGCGCAAAGCAGCAGCGCGCAGCACTGGACGACAAGCTTGCGCTGCTCGCGACGTTTGAGACGCGGCAGCGTGCGATGCTCGAGCAGCTCCAAGCGCTCCATGTCCAGAACCGCGAGGCTGCGATGCACATTGTGCCGCATCAGGCGCACGTCGTAGCGCAGAGCAAGCAGCTGCAGCGCCAGTTCACTGGACGCACTGATGCGCTCGTGACGAGCTGGCAGGAGCGCATGCGCGACGAGCTTCGTGCGTTTGCCAGTACGTCGCTCGCGCCACTCGACACTGCAGTGCAGACGATCGCACTGGACGCGACGAGCGCTGCGACGCAGGACGTGCCGCTCGCACGGCCGTTTACATCGTTTGCGATCCGTGTGATGCAGCACGAGGCAGTCGACGGTCATGTGTTGGACAGTCGCAGCGCAACACCTGGACTTGCGCGCGTCCTGAGTGCGCTCGACGTGCCAGTGTACAGTAGCTGGCACGCGCTGCTCTTGATGCTCCAGCAAAAGGAGCCGCAGCGCGTGACTGCCGTCGAGACGCTCGCAACGCGTCAAGAGCTGCTCGCACGCTTGGCGCGAGCGCACACAGAGGACGCTGCACGTGCTCAGTCGGCGCTCGACGACGTGCGACGCGCGACAGATGCGCTGCAGACAGCAGTGTTTCCGCTGCTGGAAGACGTCGTCGAGACGAACAGCGAGACACAAGAGCGCGCACTTGCGCGTCTGCGCGTCGCCATCGACGACTGGTTCGAGCAGCGCGGCTGGCAAGTATCGCTCGAGGCATCCAAGTCGTAGCGTTTGATAGGCATCAGGAGCGTATTCGACATGTTTGACCTTAAAGTGATTGATAAATCGAAACGTTAGCCGTATTTACATATCTGATCACACCATGACAAAGAGCAACATGGACGCAAATGCAGCAGCAGATGTGATCACTCGGCACGTGCGCGACGAGCTCGAGCTCGAGACGCAGCGCAAGCGCGCACTGCTGCACCGCTGCGGCGTCGCAGAAGAAGATCTTTCACGCGTACGAGCTTGCGTTGCTTGTTTTCACACAAGACGCTCGAGCAACAGACGCTCACTCACTCACGCTCACTCTCGTGCACTTGTGTTGCGAACAACCAGCATGGGCAGATGTACTTGCACGTGCTCGCAGAAGTCGGCGAGCTCCTCGGTCTGAAAGACACCAAGAGCAGCAGCTACTTGCTCGCAATGGCGGACTTTGAAGACACGCTCGCGCGCACCGAGCAGGAGATGCGAGCGACACGAGCCGCTGTCGCTGAGAGCGCTCGTCGCTCACAGGAGCTCGAGCGCGAGTGGGAGCTGCTCGAGCGGACAAACCAGCAGCTCGAAGCCGCTGCAGACGAGCGTGAGCAACGCGGTGCGTCATGCTCTGTGTGCATAGCGCGCAAGGTTAGAGCAAGCACTCAGACGCGATGCGATGTGGACCCAAACAGAGAACACTGCGACGATCGAGCAGCGCGCAGTCGAGTACCGAGACAAAGAGCGCACATACGGCGCTGAGCTGGTGCGTCTCGATGCGCGAGGGTCTTGCCTAGCGTCATGTACTGAGCTGTTGCTTGCATGTCTGTCACTGTGTACTTGCAGTCACAACTGCGCAAGACGCTCCAGGCACTGCCCACGCAAGCTGATGCAGCCAAGTGCGTCTTTGTATCTGCTGATCGATTGATCAGCTGAAGCTATAGGCCCTCACAGCTGCTCTGTGTATGTATCTCTATCGATCAGACTCGTAGAGCACAGCGCACTCTGTGCACTCGAAGCGGTGCGTACGTAAGCTCGAAGCCTTTGTGACTGCACTTGTGACTAACATGGACGTATGGATGCGCAGGAGTGCATTGCGATCGAAGCCGAGAACCGCATGTTACAGACCAAGCTCGCGCCATTCCACGACTTGCCACTCAGTCGCGACCTCGCTGCTGCACAGCTCCATGATGCGCGCGTCGAGCTCGAGCGCCTCGACGACCAGTTCAGCGCACAGATCCAGCAAATGCTCTAGATTCGATTCATTGACAGTATTATGCATCAAGCGTGTCGAATCGAATCCACATTCCCTGTTGAACTCGATCGAACCCCTCTCAGATTCGATCCATAATGGCTGCGGCACCCAAGATGATCATGAGCTTCGAGAAGCGCTCGCGACAGTTGACGACGATCTGAAGCGCGACGACTACGACTACGACCAAGCCACCAAGCAGCAGCCGCCGCTACAGTCGCTGCTCTACGTGTAGCCGCACTTTGGAATCTGCGCACACACGCACGCGCTCGCGCCGCACACATCATCAACATCAGCATCGTCCACAGACCTCGACTCGCCTCGCGCCACTCGCACGATGACGTCGGACGTGCTCGTAGAGTCTCCACCGCGCACGGACACACCGACACTGAGCTTTAAAGAGCGCGAGCAGAGCTTGCTCCAAGAGCTCGCCGCGCTCTACTCGAAGCTCGAGCACGTGCGTGAGAAGCGCGTGAAAGCCGAAGAAGAGTCGGGCCACAGCCACGACGACGACGCGGATGCGAGCAGCAGCAAGAGCCGCAAGCGCCGGCGCGTGCTGCTCGTCACGCGGTCGCTGCCGTTCACGCTCGTGTGGGAAGACGCGCAGTCGCAGTGGCGCGCCGAGTTTCCCGAGAACATGAGCCTCGACGGCGCGATGGAGACGTATCTGTACTTGCACGAGCACTATGACTGCGTCTGGATCGGCTCGGTGCACGGCGACATTGAGCCGTCGGAGCAGAACGCACTGAAGGAGCAGCTCCTGGACGAGCGCAAGTACTGCCCCGTGTTCTTGGACCCGAAGCGCGAGCGACTGTTCTACCACGGGTTTTGCAAGACCGTCATGTGGCCGCTCTTCCACTCGTGTCCGCCGACGACTGACGACCAGTTGCGTACGCACTCGGCCGATGAAGATAGTAGCCCAGGCAACTTGGACATGGACAAGATGTGGCAAGCGTACGTGAGCGTGAACCAAGCGTTTGCCGATACGATCCAAGAGGTCTACGAAGACGGCGACTTGGTCTGGATCCAAGGCTACCACTTCACGCTCGTGCCGCAGATGGTCCAGAGCCTGTTCCCGAACGACAATGTCGACATTGGCTACTTTCTCCACATCCCGTTCCCGTCGTCGGAGCTCTACCGGATCATGAACAACCGCGACGAGATCCTCACCGGCATGCTCGGTGCAGACCTCATTGGCTTCCAGACGCACGAGTACGCGCGGCACTTCCAGAGCGCTGCCGTGCGGCTCTTGGGCTTGGAGAGCAGCCACAAAGGTGTCGAGTACAATGGCCACTTTGCGCGCGTTGCGATCTGCCCAGTCGGCATTGACGCCGCCAAGTACACGTCGCTCGTGAGCGCATCGAGCGTCCAGGACCAGATTGCGCAGCTCACGCAGCAGTTTAGCCGCAAGCGCGTGATCCTCGGCGTCGACCCGCTCGACAGCACAAAAGGCTTGGTGCACAAGCTCTTGGCAGTCGAAGAGCTCTTCACGACGCACCCAGAGCTGTCGCAAGACGTGGTGTTTCTCCAGATCGTGACTGGTACGCCGTCGCTCCTCGAGTCGCCGCTCGGGTCGCAAGTCGAAGCGCTCGTGTCGCGCATCAACAGCAAACTCCAGGACATTGGGGCCGACGGACCCGTGCAGTACCTGAACAAAGAGATTCCGCAAGAAGCGCTCGTTGCGCTCTACACACTTGCAGACGCGCTTGTCGTGACGCCGATCCGCGACGGCATGAACACGATCCCGTTCGAGTACGTCGTGTGCCGCGAAGCTGTGAACAAGCCCGCGCGCGTGGTCTTGAGCGAGTTTGCTGGCTCGGCCGACGCGCTCAGCGGCGCGGCGCTCGTGAACCCGTGGAACACGGAAGAAGTCGTCGACGCACTGCTCGCAGCGCTCCAGAGCAGCAGCCACGATGACAGCGCGCCGCAGCAGAAAGCGCACCAGAGCATGTACAACTATGTCCGGACGTTCACGTCCAAGCACTGGGCCGACAGCTTCCTCGACCAGCTCCGCGAGTGCAGCGAAGAGAATGCGCTCGCAGTCTCGGGCCGCGAACTCAGTCGTCGCGACATGACGTCTGCGTACATTCGGTCGTCGCGGCGCTTGCTCTTCATCACGTACGAAGGCGTCTTGGCGGCTGAAGCGTCGATCCCGGAGCTGTCGTACCCGCCGCAGGAGCTCATTTGGCAGCTCTCGCTCTTGACGAAAGACCCGCGGAACACAGTCGTGCTCGTGTGCTCGCGGAGCACGGCCGTGTGCGAGCAGTGGTTTGCCGGCTTGAGCGGCCGCATCGTGCTCGCTGCCGAGTACGGCGTGTACGTCAAGTGGCTCGCCGGCGACGACCCACGCGACGCTGCGTGGCACTGCATGGTCCCACACATGGACATGTCGTGGTGGACGCACGTTGTGCCGTTGCTCGAGTACTACACGGAGCGCACGCCTGGCGCGTTCATTGAGCGCAAAGACAGCTCAGTCGCGTGGCACTACCGCGACTGCGACTTGGACCACGGGCTGTGGCAAGCGAGCGAGCTCTTGGTGTCGCTCCGCGAGCTCACGCGGTCGCTCCCCGTCGCAGTTGTGCCTGGGAACCGCGTGCTCGAAGTCCGACCCGAGCGCGCGAGCAAGGCGTGGCTCTTTGAGCGCATCTGGGAGTTTATGAACTACGCCGTGCTGTTCCCAGATGAAGACGCACAGGCGCTCACGACCGACTACTTTGGCGACCGCATCGCGCCGCAGGGCTCGCCGCGCATGGCGCCCGTCGCAGGTCCGAGCGAGATGGACGCGCCTGCGCCACTGTCACTTGCGCTCACGCACGACCAGAGCGCGACGAGCAGCGGCAGCAGCAGCGACGACGAGCGCGCAAAGACTGACGACGGAGCGCAGCCAGTCGACTTTTTGCTCGTGATCGCGTCCGGCGAAGACCGCACGGACGAAGACCTGTTTGCGTACCTCGTGCCTGCGCCGATCGACTTGGATGCGTACTCTCCGCAGCAGCAGAAGGAGCCAGCGACTGCGACAGCGCCGACACATCCTAGCGCTGCAGCGACCGCACCAGTCGTCGATGAGACGGACCGGCGACTCACGACGACCGGGTCCTTCCGGCGCCTTCAGCACCGCGACAGCAGCAGCAGCACCAGCGCGACGGCGAGTGACGCGACGACCTCACCAGACGCAGCAGCGGACCGGAGCAAGAGCACGACGGCAGCAGCGCCGCAGCGCGACTTCCCGCCGTCAGCTGCGCTCTTCAAAGCCATGAAGACCAAGTACGGCGAGAGTTTTAGTATGCACCGCTTGCCGGACACGCCAGCAGCTGCGTGGGCGTTGGTCGACACGCCATCGACGCCAGCAGGACGGAGCAAGCTCGACGACCCGACGCTGCGTCGGTTGAGTTCGTCGCAAGCGCTCGATCGCAAAGCGTCGTTTGGTGCAGCAGCAGTGAGTGGCGTCGCCGCGAGTTCACCGCGCGCACCTGCTGGTCACAGCGACGCCAAGATGCGCCGTGAGATCGCAGCGCTCCGGAGTCTCGACGAGGACGCAGCGGCTGCAAAAGCATCCGCACTGACGAAGGACGGGAACCAGAACGACGCTCCAGACGCCGACGACGAGGACGACGATCGCCTCGAGAGTCCGTACCGCTTTCCAGTGAACACGTTTGTGTGCACGTTGGGCCGGAAGCTGTCGCAGGCGCCGTACTTTATCAAGAACTCGGCGGATCTGTACCAGTTGCTCCAGGAGATGGGGCTCAATAGCCACATCCGGAAGCAGCGCATGCTCTCAATGGGGAGTCATCTCGACGAGTGAGTGAGTACGTAGGACGCCTTTGCCTTTACATGAACGAGAGAGCGAGCGAGTGGATGAATGAACTGAAGCGAAGTGATCAAATGGTGTTCCAAATCAAATCGGTGTTCTGACTTGATGAGCAAGAGTGATGGTATGTATTGTGTGAGTGCTGGTCTAGTATCAAAACACGGTGTTTATCGCTCGGTTTGTTTGCCATAACTACCGTGTTTTGCTACAAATGTGTTCAGTTTTCACCTGGATTTGTCGTCATTTGATCTGAAAGAAACTGATCTGATCTGTGATGGACTTGCCCTCTGACTGTTCACGTTCATGCGACCGACCACACAATGGCGGCGTCTACTCAATGCATCTCAGCAGCGACTATGTACCCAGATCTCAGGACCTCATTGCTCAGTACAACACCTAGTGACTCACTACGCACTCGCGCATGGGTGGATTGGGTCGGGTCGGGTCGCTCTCTCCTCTCGATTGTCCTTGAGTGTCCTTGGTGCTCCAGGTTGCTCGCTCACTTCTGAATTCGCTTCAGACACACCACTCGCTCACTCGCTCGACGACGACATCGCAGCTCCACTTGTTCCTTCACACACGCACACACCTCGTCGCGATGAACTCGAGTCCAGACACCTACGCGACCTACTTCACTTCGCACACGAGTCCTACAACACCATCTCTCCTCGCTGCATCATCATCGCAGAGTGACGCAGCACCAGCACACACGCTCGCATCACTCTTGAACGCATCGACAACATCGATGCCAGCGCCTCGTGTGTCATCCTCTGCGTCGCTAGCACCACAGCCAGCTGCAATTGCAAAACCACGCCGACGACGACCTCGCACTGCGATCCACTTGCCTGTCGAAGACACGTCAACGCTCGACAAAGAGGAGCTCCGTCGGATCAAGAACCGCATCGCGGCCGCACGGGCGCGCGAGCGATCCAACCAGCGCGTACAGGAGCTCGAAGCTGTGATTCGCGAGCTCTGGAGTCGCGTGCAGTACGTTGAAAACATCGCACTGGACCTCCAGCCGAGCCTCACGCTCCGCGAGCTCTACAGCGGCTACCAGCCGCAAGTGCAGCTCAGCGCGTCGACGCTCACGTCTCCGACTGGAGCGTTCCAAGCTCCAAACGCAACGTTCGACCTCCGCGAGCTCGCGTGGATGTTTGCGTCCACGGAGCCGCACAGCAACTGAAGCAAGAGCCAACACATCATCAGCAGCAGGAGCAGCGCTGATACAAACCATAACTACCACCTTTCAATACAAAAGTACTACATGATGCAGCAATGTCAATCACCTGCCCACACGCGTGGCGGCTGTGCATGTGAATCTCCTTTGCCACGTGTGCTTCATGCGTCTGCTGTGCTTGAGAGCGTGGGAGAGCTCGAGCAGATGATCGCTTACGATGAACCAACTGCGGCACTCCCGGAGCGTAGCCCCAGCGGGGTACAATTTGTTTCAATACATTTGCTAAAGAGAAATAAGTCAGGTGTTTCAAACACCAATGAGCGAAGAAAACCGAGGGAACGAAGCCGAAGCAGACATGAGTGGCTGCCAAGCGAGCGGCGCCACTCATGATCTATGTAGGCGGGCTCAGCGACCGAGGTTTACTGAGCGGAGTAGGCAACACCCGTCCAGGGTGTTATTTTCGTTCGTTCCGAGCACGAAGGTCCGAAGGACCGAGAGTGCGAGAAAACCCTATTACTAGTATATCGGACAAATTGTATTTTACCAAAATGAGGGCACGGTCCGGTCAATCTTGCACAAAATGGACGTAATCGTTTGCAAATAACATTTTCGCTGGGGCTACGCTCCGGGAGTGCCGCAGTTGGTTCATCGTAAGCGATCATCTGCTCGAGCTCTCCCACGCTCTCAAGCACAGCAGACGCATGAAGCACACGTGGCAAAGGAGATTCACATGCACAGCCGCCACGCGTGTGGGCAGGTGATTGACATTGCTGCATCATGTAGTACTTTTGTATTGAAAGGTGGTAGTTATGGTTTGTATCAGCGCTGCTCCTGCTGCTGATGATGTGTTGGCTCTTGCTTCAGTTGCTGTGCGGCTCCGTGGACGCAAACATCCACGCGAGCTCGCGGAGGTCGAACGTTGCGTTTGGAGCTTGGAACGCTCCAGTCGGAGACGTGAGCGTCGACGCGCTGAGCTGCACTTGCGGCTGGTAGCCGCTGTAGAGCTCGCGGAGCGTGAGGCTCGGCTGGAGGTCCAGTGCGATGTTTTCAACGTACTGCACGCGACTCCAGAGCTCGCGAATCACAGCTTCGAGCTCCTGTACGCGCTGGTTGGATCGCTCGCGCGCCCGTGCGGCCGCGATGCGGTTCTTGATCCGACGGAGCTCCTCTTTGTCGAGCGTTGACGTGTCTTCGACAGGCAAGTGGATCGCAGTGCGAGGTCGTCGTCGGCGTGGTTTTGCAATTGCAGCTGGCTGTGGTGCTAGCGACGCAGAGGATGACACACGAGGCGCTGGCATCGATGTTGTCGATGCGTTCAAGAGTGATGCGAGCGTGTGTGCTGGTGCTGCGTCACTCTGCGATGATGATGCAGCGAGGAGAGATGGTGTTGTAGGACTCATGTGCGAAGTGAAGTAGGTCGCGTAGGTGTCTGGACTCGAGTTCATCGCGACGAGGTGTGTGCGTGTGTGAAGGAACAAGTGGAGCTGCGATGTCGTCGTCGAGCGAGTGAGCGAGTGGTGTGTCTGAAGCGAATTCAGAAGTGAGCGAGCAACCTGGAGCACCAAGGACACTCAAGGACAATCGAGAGGAGAGAGCGACCCGACCCGACCCAATCCACCCATGCGCGAGTGCGTAGTGAGTCACTAGGTGTTGTACTGAGCAATGAGGTCCTGAGATCTGGGTACATAGTCGCTGCTGAGATGCATTGAGTAGACGCCGCCATTGTGTGGTCGGTCGCATGAACGTGAACAGTCAGAGGGCAAGTCCATCACAGATCAGATCAGTTTCTTTCAGATCAAATGACGACAAATCCAGGTGAAAACTGAACACATTTGTAGCAAAACACGGTAGTTATGGCAAACAAACCGAGCGATAAACACCGTGTTTTGATACTAGACCAGCACTCACACAATACATACCATCACTCTTGCTCATCAAGTCAGAACACCGATTTGATTTGGAACACCATTTGATCACTTCGCTTCAGTTCATTCATCCACTCGCTCGCTCTCTCGTTCATGTAAAGGCAAAGGCGTCCTACGTACTCACTCACTCGTCGAGATGACTCCCCATTGAGAGCATGCGCTGCTTCCGGATGTGGCTATTGAGCCCCATCTCCTGGAGCAACTGGTACAGATCCGCCGAGTTCTTGATAAAGTACGGCGCCTGCGACAGCTTCCGGCCCAACGTGCACACAAACGTGTTCACTGGAAAGCGGTACGGACTCTCGAGGCGATCGTCGTCCTCGTCGTCGGCGTCTGGAGCGTCGTTCTGGTTCCCGTCCTTCGTCAGTGCGGATGCTTTTGCAGCCGCTGCGTCCTCGTCGAGACTCCGGAGCGCTGCGATCTCACGGCGCATCTTGGCGTCGCTGTGACCAGCAGGTGCGCGCGGTGAACTCGCGGCGACGCCACTCACTGCTGCTGCACCAAACGACGCTTTGCGATCGAGCGCTTGCGACGAACTCAACCGACGCAGCGTCGGGTCGTCGAGCTTGCTCCGTCCTGCTGGCGTCGATGGCGTGTCGACCAACGCCCACGCAGCTGCTGGCGTGTCCGGCAAGCGGTGCATACTAAAACTCTCGCCGTACTTGGTCTTCATGGCTTTGAAGAGCGCAGCTGACGGCGGGAAGTCGCGCTGCGGCGCTGCTGCCGTCGTGCTCTTGCTCCGGTCCGCTGCTGCGTCTGGTGAGGTCGTCGCGTCACTCGCCGTCGCGACGATTGCTGATGATGAACCATCTTTGTGTTCATGTCAAGCCACACTCAACTCATGGCGACGTCTCTGCGACTGACAGGCGATTGCTCTTGATGAACTTTGCGCCAGGTAATCAATCTCGCGCAAGTGCCTTCGCAGATCCCAGCTGGAGGTGCAGACCGATCCACGCATCGGGTGTGCACGAGTCAGTCCACTGCAGTCGACTTGACGCGCACACATCGCTGCTCAACATACAGCTGCTGCTGCTGCCTCTCGCCTCGTACCGAATCGGACGAGCTCGCTCATAGCGAAACTCGACACCTCCCAGCAACATCAAGCTACTCGCAGCGATGCTCCGTCGACTCGCGATCGCGTGCGCTGTAGCGATCTTTGGCTGCAGCACTGCGCAGGCTGCGACTACACCGGCGTTCGGCTACACGACGAGCTCGAGCCGCTTTGTGATCCACACGGGCAGCGGTCTCACGGTCAACATGGTGCGCTCGACGTGCGACATCGTGTCGCTGCTGTACAAGGACCAAGAGCTCCAGTACAAGTCCAAGTACACGCACGTGAACTCGGGACTTGGCACGGTCACGAGCGCGACGATCACGACGCTCGCAGACGCGCAGAAGACGATCCAAGTCACGTGCACCAAGACTGGGCTCACGCAGTACTACTTCTTCCGCCCGAACGAGAACGCGATCTACATGGGAACGTACCACACCAACGATGTCGTGTTGCCAGAGCTCCGCTTCCTTGCGCGCCTCGACCGCAAGACCGTCGCGACCGGCATCACCGAGGCGACACTCGACGCGACGAACGGCAACGCGATTGAGGCTCACGACGTGTACGCCACGAGCGCGAACGTCACGCGGTCCAAGTTCTACTCGGGCGTCCCGTTCATCGACGACCGGATCCACGGCGTGCGCGGCGCCGCGGCAGGTGTCTACTTTGTGCTCTCGGACGTCGCGTACGAGACGTCGAGCAGCGGTCCGTTCTTCCGCGACATCAACAACCAATGCACGACTGCGAACGAGCTCACGTTCTACATGAACTCGGACCACACGCGCACCGAGGACTACCGCTACGGCTTCCACGGTCCGTACGCGCTCGTCTTCACGGACGGACCTGCGCCAGCGTCCGTGTCAGTCGTCGACTTCCGCTACTTCCAGACACTCTCGGGAGTCACAGGCTTTGTCAAAGACGCCGATCGCGGCCGCGTGACTGGCACCATCACGGACGCGAATGGACTTCTCACCGGTGCGTCCGTGGTCGTCGGCTTTTCCAACTCGGCTGCGCAGTACTGGACAAAGCTCGGGACGTCGAGTCGGACGTTCACGTCGCCATACATGAAGCCTGGGTCGTACAAACTCACGGTGTACAAGAAGCAGCTCGCAGTTGCAACAGCCGCCGTGACAGTCACGGCCACCAAGACGCTGACGTCGAATGTCCAAGTGAGCTTCGTCGAGACTGCAGCACCGATCTGGCGCATCGGCGCGTGGGACGGTACGCCGGACGGCTTTCTCAACGCTGACAAGATCCACAGCATGCACCCGAGCGATGCGCGCATGGCCACGTGGGAGCCGATCACGTTCCGCGCCGGCACTGACAAGGACGCGTCGTTCCCGATGGCGCTCTTCCGCGGCGTGAACGACCCCACGACGATCGCATTCTCGCTCACAGCAGCGCAAGCCGAGAGTGCGCGGACGCTCCAGATCGGCGTGACGCTCGCACAGAGCAGTGCGCGCCCGACGATCCGCGTGAACGACAAGTGGTCCGGTCCAGTGCTCGCAAGCGTCGCTGTGAGTACGCGCGGCGTGACGCGCGGTGTCACGACTGGCAACTACATGGTCTACAAGTTCACGATCCCTGCGACTGCGCTCGTGGCGGGAACGAACGCAGTCGCAGTGAGCATCGCTAGCGGGAACACGGACCCAGCCGAGCCGTTCCTGCACGCATCGGTCGTGTTTGACGCGCTGGAGCTGTCCTAGGACACTGTGTCGTAGCTGAGAGAGAGTGTAGCTCGTGTGAACAGAGTGCATTGAGAGCTGTTGTCTGTTGCCACATGCAGCACGTCACCATGCTCTGGTGTTCTACGTGGAGCTAATTGTCCTTCTAGACACAACTCGCTGCCGTCACAAGCGTTTGGCCAGCTCGGCGCGCATTGACCGATCCAAAGCGATCGGATCGCTGGTTCAGCGGCAGCGCGTCGTGCGCTTTGACGACTTGCAAGACGCCAGCGAGATCGCCGCTCGAGTACAGCTCGACGTCTGCGAGTCGACTCGTCAAGCGACTGCGCAGACTGCTGGGGATTGTGACTGCGCTGTCGTCGCCGATCACAAACGCCAGGACTTTGTCGCGCGTGATCGCACTCGTTGTCGGGAGCGGTTCACGTACCAACGCGAGTGGGAACACGATCGTGGCGCTCGGTGTGCTCGTTGGACTTGTTGCTCTTGTTGCTGGACTCGAGCTGCTTGGCGCTGGTGACCGCACCGTCGTGCCAGGACTGCGAGTGCCACCACTA
This sequence comes from Pythium guiyangense, assembly GCA_003730235.1. Classification (NCBI taxonomy): domain Eukaryota; phylum Oomycota; class Peronosporomycetes; order Pythiales; family Pythiaceae; genus Pythium; species Pythium guiyangense. Next base: position 184,249 of record QXDM01000099.1, read on the forward strand.
TCGCTCGAGTTGGCGACAGATTCTCGGTCCACTGGTAGTAATGGCGATGGCGACAATGGCGACGGCGAGAGCGGTACAGTTGCCCCTGACACTGGGGAAGGCGAAGGCGATGCCCCGTCTTGCGGAAGCGGCGCGACGCGCGACGATGATGTTGTGTATGCGACGATGAAGTCGCGGATCGCCGTGACACGCGTGTAGAGCCCTGGGACACCGGCACGCCCGCAGCCGTAGCCAGCGCTGACGAGACCAACGAGCGCGTTCACGGTCTTTGTGAGCTCCACAACGAGTGGACTGCCCGAGTCACCAGCACACGCGTCGTGGCCGCTCGAGTCGCCTCCAGCGCAGAGGACGCTGCTGTCGACGTCTGGGATCGTCGCCTCGCACTTGCGCCGCGACCAGAGCGGCAGATTGAGCGCGTTGAGCCCCGTAGGTTTGTCGCTCATAGCATTCGCGGACCGGAACGACAGCAAGTACGACAAGCCGTTGTCGGCAAAGTCGAGGTCGTCGTAGAGCACGACAGGACTGTGTGACGACGGAGCAGCGAGCTCGAGGATCGCCACGTCGAATGAGAACGGATGCGGCGAGCTGTACTTTGGGTGGATCCGAATGCGGTCCGAGAGCACGCGGATGTCTTCTGTCAAGGTCTGGTTGTTGGTGCTGTAGCCGACCGACGCCCACTGCACGAGTCCGTCCGAGACACAGTGCGCTGCGGTGAGGACGTACTGCGGCGCAACGAGGACGCCGCCGCAGAAACGCTGGCCAGTCTTTTTGATGCGCAGCGCGACCATGTAGCCCAGCGAGGTTGGGACGCGCGTTGGCGGACGACGCGCCAAGAGTCCCCACACGTGTCCATTCACGTACGCGTTGATGAAGTTCGCGGCGGCGAGGACACTCACGTAGCTGGCGGCGACGTCGCTGTCGTTGGCGGCGGCGGCGACTTGGAGCCCTACGAGCATGAGCTTCCCTTCGAATGTCCCAAGGAGCGCCGCACTCTCCGAGCTCGCGTTCGACGCCGAGGTGGCGTTGCCAGCGCAGACAATGCCACTTGATGTCGCCGTACTGACGCATGCATCTCGAGGCAGGACGCTGACTGGCGCGGCATGCGTGGCATTCGCTAGCTCGACGCGAAGCACAGCGTCGCCAACGGCAAAGTCGAAAGGCGCGAGCGCGATGGGTGGAACGTCTGCTGGCACTTCGGACGACAGAGTCAAGATCGCGAGGTTGTACCGAAGCGTCCGCGCGTCGCCGCGCACGTACAGCGGACGGACGACACTCTCGTCGACGCTGATGAAGCCCGAGCCAATTAGGCGATGGTAGAGCACGCCCGAGACGCCAGTGCTCGTGCGGCTGCTAGCTGATGCGAGGCACGACGCAATGGTGAGGACAAACCGCGGCGCAATGAGCACACCGCCACAGTTGAGGACGCCGCCGCTTACCGTGAGAGGGACGACGGCACTGCGGTAGCGAGCCGTGTCACTGCCGCTGCCGTCGCCAGGCATCACGACTGAGTTGGCGTCCTGGTGCCAGAGTTGCGCCATCGCTTGGACAAACTCCAGTCGTCGAGGATCATCGAGGCGAGCGACTGGAACGTGCACATCGCCTACCAAGCGCTGCGGCGCGGTGCTCACGCCAAAGACATTGCCGTCTTGTAGTGCGAACGCCATGCGCACCGGCGTGCCGCGCGCAAAGGCACTCACGCTCTCGAATGTCGTGTGGACACAGGCGACACCAGCTACCGATCCACTAGTGCTCTGAGCACATGCGCTCATCGCCTCAAGAGGCGAGTGGTGATCGACTGGAACGCCGCGCCAGAGCAAAATCGGATCGAGGACTCTAAACTCGAGCGGCTTCAGCGTCGTCGGTGCTGTCAACGCCAGCGACCCAGCGCTGTTGCCCTCGCTCGTACGAGGCGTGTACGCGCGCGCGAGCTTGATCAGCACGAGGTTGCTCGCGCCAGCTACACTCGATGGCACGCCCATGGCGTCGTAGTACTGGCGCTCGAGCTGTCTTGCTTCGATCTCGATCGCATCGTCTTGGAAGACGGCCCACGCGAGTGGATCGATTGCGTCGTCGTGGATCCAGTCGGCATTCGTGACCACAACGCGCGGCGCGACGTGAACGCCGGCAACCGAGCGCACCGAGACGCCCGCACTCGACAGCGAGAGGTACACGAACGGATACGCAAGTGCTGTGCGCAGGACGTCGTCTGGGACGTCGCTCGTCTCTGATGGTGCGTCGCCCCACACGCGACCGACTGCGTTTGCGTTAATGAACTCGATCGCGTCGAGGACGCGCACGTAGCGGTCGGCAAACGTGTTCGCGTCGTCGTGAGTGACTTGGAAGCCGACGAGGCGTGGATCACTGGCGCTCGAGTCAAAGAGTGCACACTGCATCGTCCAGCACTGCGCACGGCTCGCTTTGAGACGCGAGTGTGCCGACGTCAAAGCGAACGACTGGACTGCCGACTGGCAGCGACTCGGACGCTAGTGGCGCGATGCGTAGCATGTCCAGTGTCCCTCGAAGCCGCACGATCGCAAAGCTGCGTTCGCGTACGGCGGCGTCTGTCGCTGCGGCGGCATGCTCGAGCACGACATCGCTCAGACTGACGAGCTCGGTGCCGCTGCTGCCGTCGCGAGCCCACATGAGCATCGAGATGTTCGTCCCGACTGCACACGCTGCCGTCGTGAGCACTGCGTCAGTGGCGACGACAACACCGCCGCACGCAAGTGGAAAGCTGTCGCGAAAGAACTGAACTGCCGATGCTTTGTACTCGCGGTCAAGCTCCGAGTGCCAGCTCGAGAGCGCTCGATCTCAGCTGCGCAGAGCGCTTCGGCGCCTCCAACATCCGAGCTACACTTGCACCAGCAACACGACAGAAAGAGACACTTCGGCGATCCGAGCCCTGCTCATCGCAGTGCTCCTCACAGACCCAGTCCCTGTGCTGTCTCGCGCGCCAAACAGGGCTCCCACCGACGCGATCTTCCCTCTGTTCTTTGACGGTGGATCGCGTGGCAATCCGGGACCAGGCGGCTCAGGCGCCGTCCTTGTGCGACTCTCGATCAGCACGATGTCGGCTCAACTCGCGTGGGTTGCAAGTATGGCGCTCGGCAACAAGACGACTACGAACAACTACGCTGAGTACACGGTCTTGTGCACGGTCTTCAGTACGCTACAAGCCACGGGTGCAGTCCGATCCACGTCATTGGTGACAGCTCACTCGTGCTCAATCAACTCCGCCACAGACACCCGCCGAAGAAACAGCGCCTCGCGGCCCTGTACCACAAGGCGCGAGCTCTGGCAGACGCTAGCGCCGTGTCCAGCTGGGGGCACCACTACCGCTCTCACAACAAAATGGCAGACCTTGCAGCCAACATCGCGATGGATACCCGCGCACCTATCCAGACGGACTACACGGCCAATCGCGCGATCATCGACACAATACAACCGCTCTTGGACAACGACGTCAACTACTGGATCGAGACGACGACAACCTCAGACAACCAACAGCGACCAGCACACTTGACACGCCCGCGAGCCAAAGAGCTACAACGACGAGATCTCGCACGACGACGACGGGATCTCGGCGTCTAGATGGGTTGCCTTCTACATAGACACATCAGTCGCTAGGACCTAGATCCGTGCGGCCGGATATCGTAGGTCGGATTCGTACCTAGATATACCTCACCTTCCTCCTCCTCCTTTGTACTCGCGGTCGCTGTCTTCAAGCGACGCACGTGCGGTAGCGTCGCGAAAGATCGAGGACGCTTCACCTTGTCGATTCGACTTGAAGAACACGAGCGCTCGCATCGCGAGCTCGTTGCGCGCGAGGGCATGCGCGCCAGTGCCAAACGCAGCAAGCTCGCCGCTCGGCGAGACGGCAACCGCCATGCGCGCAGACCGAATACTGGAGCTGGGTATCGCCGCGCTCGAGCGCGTCGCTGCGAGGCACGAGAGCCCTTCGTCTTCGGTGACGTCGTCGCTCAGATCACAGACGCTCAGTGCCGCAACATGCGCAGTGTAGCGGGCGTCGGCACGTGGCTGCTGTAGCAAGAGCTCGGGGTCAAGGAACGCCATCTCGAGCCGATCCGTTGGCTCGAGCGGCGCTGTCACAAGGCGTTTACCTGGCAGTCGGTACGGGCGCGTGAGCTCAATCAGGGCCATCGACCTTGCGACGAAGCCCAGCTTGAACTCGAACTGGAGCGCTTTCACCGCGATCTTGTCGTCTCCAAAGATCACCAACTCGAACCGCGGAGTCACTGAGCGCGAGCTGCCGCTATCGTCATCACCACTGCTGCTACCGTCGTCGTCCGCAGTTGTGTACTGGGATGGGAGCCACTCGCGGTTCGTGACGAGGAACGTCGGCGCGATCTAGAACGCCGGTACAGACGTTCATACCGTACGACAAGTACGCGAGCGGATACACCAGAGACGCCGCAACGACATCGTCAGGGACAATGACGTTGGCGTCAACGCCATCTTCGCTCGAGTCAGTGAGGCCGTAGACATTCACCGCGATGAACGCGCGCGCATCAGCGATGTTGGTGTAGCTCTGGACTGCGCCAGGGCGTCCTGGACTTGTCTGGAGCCCGAAGAGCACGACGTTGCCGTTTTGTGTGCTGTAGAGTGCCGCGCTGCTTGAGCTCGCGGCGGCGATGTCCGCTGTCTTGGCACAGATCAAGGCAATCTGAGGAGCTGCCGAGGCATTGCTGCAATCTGCGCTATCGACAACGACGCCAGTGTCTGCACCAGCAGGTCGGCTCAAGTCGACTCGTACGGTGGCGTCGTCTCCATGCACAGCAAGCGTTGCTGCGCAAGCGCGACGACGTTCCCTGAAAGGCGAAAGCTCGTAAGCTTGAGGATCACAAAGTCAAAGCGCGGCGGTGTAGCAGCTACGGCTGCGCTGCTCTGCTGCTGATACAGCGGGTGGATCACTGTCGCCTCGGGCCGGATGACGCAGTTCGTGGCTGCAGTACTTGCTTGTGTCTCGGCGCCTACGTCCACGATGCACGCTGTCGGGCGATGCGCGAGTGCACACGTCGCTGTCGTCAAGATCGCGTCAGCCGCAATGGTGACACCGCCGCAGTCGACTAGGACGCCATCAAAGAGGAACTGCACGGCTGAGGCGCAGTACGTGCGCTCGGTCGCTGACAGCTCCGCTGACACTTGAGATGAATAGAGAACATCAAGCAGGAGCCCGTGGCGAAAGGCGACGTTGAGCATCAAGACGCGGATGTGGCGACCGGGACCAGCCACGTCGGCAGTGAGCGTCCTAGATGTGATACCAGCGAGTTTGCCGTTGTAGAAGACAAAGCCCATGGTTGGCGTCTCAGCGTCACCAGGACGCGTCACGTTGACGAGCGAGGACGCCAGGCATTCAAGTTCTACCTCGAGCGCCACCGGGAGATCGCAGACGTTCATCGACGTCGTGCGCACGCTGGGATCGACGATGATGCTCGATGAGTCGAATGGTGGCCGCAGGATCTGGAGCTCAAACGCGACGGCGCTGACCGATGGACGCAGCGGCCACTCTCCGGGTCGGTGGTACGCGCGTGTGAGCTAAATCATGACAATGAAGCTCGGGTCGCTGTACTCCGTGATCGGCACGTCGTTCTCGAACCAGAGCTTCTTGACTGCGACCGTGTCGTCCGAGAAGATCACAAACGCAGAGCTAGCGTCGAGGGCACCGAGCCACTCGGGGTTCGAGATGAGGAACGTCGGAGCGATCTGGTACGCCGGCACAGACGCTGTCATGGCGTTCGGGCTGCCAGAGAGGAGCGCGAACGGGTACGCCAGTGTCGCATTCACGACCGTGTGAGCGGGGATCAGAGGCGATCGAGGTCAATATGGGCACTCGTTGCACTGGCGTCGCCGACATTTGGAGCGCTGCTGATTGAGCCAGACGAGTCGCTCGATGGGAGAGGCGGCAGCGGTGGGTGCTCGGTGCTGCGTACAACGTCGTCAATGTCTTGGTCAACAGAGCTCGAGCTGGAGGACTGAGCGGCTACGACTGCTACTGCAGGAGCGATTGGTGAGATCCGAGCACTCTCTTGCGACTTCGTAAGCAGCGATACGGATGGTAGCACTAGCGGCGCTGGAGGTGTGCTGGGCGAACTGGACGGCGCCGAGCTGCCGCCGGTGCGAACGAGCACGAGGTCGACGACTGGCGTGACGACAACCACGCTGCTGCTCGTGTCACCAACGCTGATGCTGCACGGCGCAGTGGCAACGACAAAGCCGAGTGCATACGCAACGCCATTGCGCTCGATTGTCACGAGTGACGCTGTTGTGGCGTTCGCAGTGGCATCTTGACACGCATCGAGACTCGGCCACTCGCTCTTGCTACAGAGCAAAGCGCCTTGACTGTCGCTGACGCTGCCATTCGACGCCCACTGCTGATCAGCAGCGTTGGCGACCAACCCGTGGCACTCGCTGCTCACAACGACAGTAACGTCTGTCTGCGCGAACACGAGCGCGCGGTCGCCACTCTGCCGGTGCACGTCGTAGCGCACGATGCGCTCCTGCTCGTTGCTACTACGACTCGCATCGACACGGCCAAACACAATCGGCGATGCTGTGATGCGAGCGCCACTTGCGTCTGTTAGCAGCGACCCAACGGTGATGTTCGAGTGCCAGGACGCGTTCGCGACACCACCAGCCGTCGTGCGCGACGTGCGCGAGCGGCGTGAGGAAGTCGGTCCCGAGCTTCGCGCAGCAGACCTCTGCGAGTGCGCGGAACGACTGCGCGGCGCGCCGCTGCCGGTGCTGCTGCCAATGTGTTGCCAATGCGTTGCGAGGTGCCGCAAAGACCGCAGTGGATGTTTGGTGCAAAAAGAACATGTATAGACTCGCCTGTGTACTGAAAGTGCCTGTGCACACTCTACTGGTGCAGGAGAACGGCGCCAACTTCTTTTGCCGCCTTGAGACGACTGAGCTTTGCCTCAAGCTCGTCTGCCTCGGCAAGGAGAGCTTGGATTTCGAGCTGTTGGTGCACCGCAGTTAGATAGTCAGTCAATCGAAGCACAGCCAGCGACGACACGTGTTGTGCACGTACCCGACGTGCGACGGAGGTCGAAAGTCGAGTCGATTTCTTTGACGTAGGTGACGCCTTGGCGCTGCGAGATTGCTTGGTAGCTGTAGGAGTTGATGCTCGTGGTTGAGCCGCTGTCTTCGCTTCAGCTGCAGGAGTCCCTTGTCGGTGCATGACCTGTTCGACAGGCTCGTCCTGGCTGGCCTCGCCTGGTTCTTCCTTCGAGCTAAGGCCAGGCACATGCAGGTATCAGTCATTCACAACATGTAGCTAGTTACATACATGCTACGCACATTCGCCGAGCGCGTCTGCTTAGCTTGCGGTGGCAGCCGCGGAACTTGGACACTGCCGGTCCCGCCACCACGAGCATCGACTCGTGGTTCGCGGTCCGAGCGGCGCCAGTCAGGTTGTAGGAGCCTACGAGGAGGACAGTACCGTCCACCACAATATACTAGAACAATACAGGGAGTCACATGTCATATCTGTCAGACAGAAAACAACAGAGCGCACCTTGTGATGCATGAGTTTGCCGTCGAGCGTGCGGACGGTGATGCCGGCAACGTCGCTCAGCGCGCGAGCCTTTGACGACCGGACGCTTGCTCGCGTCGCATCGACCACGATGTCGATCCCGACGCCGCGCTTCGCGAGGTACGTGAGGAGGCGCGCGATCTGTGTGAGGCAGAAGCATGTTAGTCAAGCATGTCAGTCATTCGTAGGCGGGCGTACAAAACATACACACATATGCACACCTTCACGTCTGTCAGGCAGTACATAGATATGAGAAGCGATTTCTTGGCACTGGACAGGATGGCGGCCAGACGCTGGTACGCGCCGCGCTTGGGGAAGAGCAGAACGTCTTCCACAAGCGACGGCGTGCGCGTGGGCTTGCCGCCCAAGAGAGCTCGGACCGCGCGCTCCGTCTTCACGAGTCTCGTGAGGATGTGGCGCGACAGCCTGAGCTCCTTCGCAGCGCGCGCCACAGTCCAGCCGCGGTCGATCACGAGCGATGTCGCGCACGTGCGCATGGCGCGCTGGGCGCGCGTGAGGAGGGTGCCGTGGCGGCGCGCTCTTGATCGCGCCGCTCAGCTCGTCCACGACCTTGCCGGCCTTGAACACCTTGAACGTCGGCAGCACCTTGACGTCGTACGCGTTCATGATGTCCTAGCAGTAGTAGTCGTCGTCCACATCCACACAGGCGCGAGTGTCAGGACTTGAGCGATGATGGCACCGCCGGCAGCACCGCACCGCACCCATTCATTCATCTGTCCACACAGTGCAGACGCACTCGTCCACACGAACGCACCTCCATCTCATCGGCGTCGACTTTCGCAAACACCACGGACGGGTACGCGGTCGCGAGACACGGCGCGCACCACGGCGCCCAAAAGTCCACGACGAGCTGCAGCCATCGTAGAGACAGACAGACAGACAGACACAAGACAGATCCGCACAAGCGTAATCGAGTCGGTGAGCTCAGTTGCTCGCAGCGATCGCGCTCGGCACCGCGAGGAGCGTGCGACACCCACAACACAAGCCGCTGCAACGCCGGAATGCAGTGCGGACGTACCGCTTGCGTCGGGTTCGCGACGCTCTGCACCACGAGCGACTGCCGCTGCGCGTCCGACGTCACGCTCACGACGCGAGGCTTGCGCTGGCGCAGCTCCGAGCCCTCGGCTGGAGCCGGCGCCTGCGGCTTCTCGTCGTCTGGGAGCTCCACTTCGACGTAGTGCGTCTTGATCTTCTGCCCGAGCGCGCTCTTGTCGGCGCCGCGGAGCTCGTCGCAGCCGCGCGCGATCGCCTGTAGGCGACAGACAAGTGGAGAGTGAGCACGTGCGTCGCAGTCGTAGGCTGAGAGCGAGCGCTAGTGCCCCACCTTCATTTCGTCGACATCGACCTTGAGGAAGAGCGTGCACGGGTAGCGAGAGCATTAACAGACGAGTGTCAGTCGTCCAGGTGCTTGGAGTCGCATGTGCGAGTCAGACACACTAACAACGTACCGAGCGCTTCGTGGTCTTGGACTTTTGCAGCAGCTCTTTGAACTGCTCCTCGGACGTCACGTGGATCACGCGGCTCTAGAGACACAGAGAGGCAGCGTGAGTCACCACCCAGTCGTGTCTACGATGCAAGCACCGCATAAGCGAGCGAGCCATACGTTCTCGCAAAAGTGATCGACCCAAGTACACACACACACGAGCGAGAGCGAACATGACAATGTCAAGTCAGGACTTGGCTTGTTAGTGAAATAATTGAGGTGTACTTCCAAAGCGAATATGTTAAGAGGAAACATTGTTGAGTGGTGTGGTTCGTAATGACACAGGTGTGGTTCAATACGAGCTTACCGACAAAGTGTGGTTTGTCGACCTGCAATTTAGTAGCCCAACTACATTGTCGACGTGTCCTATGCGCAAGTGTTCAGAGCATTGACAGCACCGAACTACACAGAAACACTGGGTGGTGAAACAATCGGACTGTGCAGAGGCATCGCTAACGATTCGATCTCCTCGAGCTGTTTGCTCAAATAGTACTAGGGTCGGCGCTAAACGGAACAAACGCGAGAGTTTGAGCAACAGCAGCAGCAGCAGCTACAGCGACTAGAGAGCATGAGTAATGATCAGCAGGCATAACTGCAGAATGCAGCGTGTTCACCTAGCTCCCATACAAGCGCCAATAAGACAAACCAGACACATGTTGTACGATTAGCGCTGTATGCGACCGTTGACTTCAACGCGTGCAAGTCACTTTACATTGGCGTAGTATTCGCCACCAGCCAACTCAGTACACACGACAATATCACAACACACGGTTGTTACACATTCAAACATTTACTTATCCAATCGACGTACAGACCCGTCTGTTTAGAATCTACTGAAGTGTTCACCCAGGCATCCGAACCATTCATTGCCCTGGAAATGACGACAGTCATTCGGTGTACGTATTTTATTGTCTAACAGTGCGCCGAACATTCGATCTGTGCCTTACTGCCTCACACCGTTCATATTCATGGCGCATTTAGTCGCACATCACCCTCGGTATCTAGTTGAATGTAGTGTTTGACTCTGTTCGACAAGAGTGTTCACAGTCACGCCCCATAGCTCGCGCAGCGCGACAACAAAGAATAATTGCCTGAATTCAACGCGTAGTGGGGCGCCCCCTGATTGACTCACTCAGCAGCTGCGCCTTGTCGGTTAAGGTTCTGAACGCGAACCGTCAGTGTTCCTTTGAGTAAAATCGGGCCTAGATATATTGAAAAGTATGTGTGGCCTGCGAAATCGTGACAGGGCCTGAAACTACCAACCAACGTCACGTCAATTCACTTATTCACCATCCTCGATATCGATTAGAGTCGTCGATCGAATATTTGAAAATACAGAATCTGGAAGACGGCGATCCCGCATCTCAGTCGAGTACAGGCATCGGAGGAATAACCACACCGACTTCGATCACCTGTTTTTTGACCTTGTGCTGCGAAACTGTCATGAACATTGGATCTCGCGGCTGGTCTAACGTTTTGAACAGTCACAGTGTTTGTAGCCTCGTTTCACATATCATAATCGCTGTTTTGAGAACGTATTGATGCTCGTTTTGTACAACAGTGCCTTCGAAAAGTTGTCTTCATGTCTTCGTATTGGACGTAAAGGTCCTGAGCCGCGTGGCAATCGCGGGCCATGATCATTTACGTCTCCTCGGTTGATTCGAAGGTGTGAACAGCTCCCTCACTATAAGCGAGGTTCGTTATGGATTTATTGCGTAACGCGCCACTAGATCGTGCCAAACTACCAATCTGAGAGTTCGCTCCAGGAATCATTTGTTGACTTGTCATCCGCGTCCTTCGCTACCCTCCGCTCGACCAGCAACCTAGGCATCTACTTCTGGCGTGGCACTGGAAAACTTTTAGCAAGTAGAGAAAACGACTGATCACTCCATGCTTAAGGAATTCGGTTTCGAACAGCAGAACCCCAGGGTTATCAACGTCGACAACTAACGAGCGATCGCGCTCGCAACCAGCCATGGATACCACACGTGGACGAAGCACTTGATCATCCATCACCTCGTTGTGCAAGAGATGATCGAGGCAGGCGCTGTCCAGCTTTAGTACTTGCAGACGCAAGAGCAGATTGCCAACTAAAAAGGCGCTAGGGACTAAGCACGTGCAACGTCTTCGCAAAGCATTCGTCGTACCACGCCAGAGTATTCAAAGCGCTCGAGACAAGTGAGTTGGTGTTTACGCGAGCCATGCTGTTGGACAGGTCGATTGTCTGTAGGACAGGCTGGATGAGCTCTAGTCTGCTCGTGTCGATGACACCCAATCGAGCAAGCATGCCTCTGAGCATAGCGACTCAACGTCATTATCATAAGAGAGTGTGTGGCGATGCAAGGCCCGGGATCGCGACGCGGCAGCAACGTCCGCAGCTCGCAGGAGCACTGCAGACCAAGACGCACTGTGACCCGCTCATCTCGCGCACTCGTCCCGCACGAACTCGTTGCACCGAGGGGTCCGAGTGTTCAAGACTCTCTACGCGGTTGCGAGATCAGGGGCGAGCAACTGCCAGGAACACCCAGCGTGCGACACCCGAGTGTGCCAGAGACGTGACTGGATTCACGGCCTCTCGACACGCGCGAGACCCTAAGGCACGAGCCGCAGCAACGATCAAGACCACGCGAGAGAGCAAAGCAAGAGACCGCCTGGCGTCACGCAAGCATCTGCAAGAGTCAACCATCACGACGAACGTCACAGGACCGTGCGCGCGTCACGCAATCCAGCGCGAAGCTTTCTCAAGAGTCGACTCGGACGATCGCGCCCCCCGGGGCGGACCCCAGGGAACAGCCCCCGGAGGGACACCCCAGATGATGACTCAAGAAAGTGGTACAGTGTTTTCACGCAAACCCAGCGCGCACACGGAAACGCAAGCTCTCGTGCGTGTTCAGAGCTCTGCAACCAGCACAAGTGTCGACACTCGAGCAGCTCCAAGACACAAGGACGCTCAAGGCAGCCTAGTGAGCAGCATAGTGAACCTCTCTAGTCTATGCATAACTTTATCAATACAACTCGCCAATTTGCCAGCTACTGCTCAAGTCTCCTCAACCCAGCTGTCCAGCGGATACCTTCGGCCTCGACACCTGCACTCGGCACAACGACTGCAGCACACGCGTGGTTCTGCGAAAGGGTTACCTGCAGAAGGGTAAGTGGAGGGCCGTGTGCTTGCATCTTGAGGGTTCAAGCCCGTTGTATCTACACATACATCTTGGCGCTGCGCATGAGGCGAGGCCAATAGTGGAGTGTATTCCATATTGTATTGTGTGCCCCTGAGGATCGGACGGAGCTCGGTTAGCCACCATACCCCGAGGCTCCAGATCATCAGGACTGCCACCAAAAGACACAAAAAAGACCAAATCCCGCCGAGCTCGAGGTGAGAGAAAACTCTCGAGACTCTGGCCCAAGAAGAAGTGCCCCCAGGTCGCGGCGATTGAGAACATCTCGCTCGACCGACCGTCCAGAAGAGCGCCCGCACCCGAGGACTCCTGTTGACACCCCAGTCCCATCGCGCAAGCGCAGTTGATCACCCAGGTCCAGCCGCGCAAGCGCTGTTGACCACCGTCGTCGCCAAAGGCCGCAGTCCCATCGGACCTACGCCCGAAGCTTGACGCGAAGCCCATGTGTGCCCGGCGACGCACCTGGAGACGAACAGCTATCGCCCGTTCGGTCTCGATCAGACCTTACCAAAAACCGATCACCCCCAAGGCAAAGAAGAAGAAGAAGAAGAAGTGTGCACAATCCTCGTCCCAGTCTTGCGTTCCTCGTCGCCCGAGGCACCAAGGTCGCCGAAGGTCCCCCAGGCCTACACTCAGGCTTGAAGACGGTCCTCCCCACTGTATTGCCACGATCCAAAGAACGTTCAAGGGTACACAGTGAGAGGTCTTGTAACGGGGCTGCTGTGCTAAGTACGAAGGAGCACAGCAGACTCCCATTTAGTGGCCTTATCTGATTTCTGACGACCATGGTCGTCCCATCAGTGGGCTCACTAATTAGGTTAGCTCCCTCACTTTCATCACTATTCATGATCTCAATGCAAAAACCTTAGAGTTGAAAATACCGAGTTCAGCGCAGTTCCTCTGCGCTTCACCCCATCGCTTCCTCGTAAGACCACGTGTAAGCTACGTCACGGAACACACTCCCGTGACACCTGGTAGCACTTCGTAGTCCGTCTAACGACCAAGATGAGCACGCTCCCGATCGAAGGCGACAACGGAACGTCGCTCATCTACAGCGACTTCGCACACTTGACGCCCTACGAACGGGACGCGCTGCGCCGCCTCGCCGACGTGTCCGGCCTGACGGCTGTCGCAGCGATGCTGTCTGCGATGTTGCAGGAGCACCAACGTGCCGCTGCACAAGAGTTCATGGTCCGCGAACTCGCCGACGCGCGTCGGCGAGGCTCAACTCCCGCGGCACCATCAAGAGGCGACGTCATCAAGCTCGACGTCACAAGCTACAACGGAGAAGGCCCCAATCGGCTCGCTTTGAACCGCTGGCTTTGTGAGATCGACATTGCCATCCACGCACGCCAGCTCACCTCCGAGCTGTCATGCACGCACTTCCTCCTGTCCAAGCTTGGTGATCGAGCGAAGGAGTGGGTGCTGGGTCGGCTTGCGCCGATCCTGACTGCTTCCCAACGCTCGACGCGCTGAAGAGCGATCTGCGACTCGCGTTCGAGCCGCCTCAAGACGAGATGCATCATCGCGCTGCGTTTCTCGCACTCACGCAAGGTCGCGCGTCCATGCGCGACTACGTGCAACGTGCTCGCCATCTCGTGTCATGTGTGACATCAGCACCGATCGACATGGCGACGCAGATCCATGTCTTCATCTCCGGCTTGAACGCTGGTCATCAGCGCCTGTACTTGACCCGGAAGCCTCCGGTGTCGCTTGAAGAGGCTTTTGCGATCGCGATCCGCGAAGACTTCAGCGTATCCGCCTCGCGGGGCCATCACGCCGTCGCCCCGCGAGCTGACAACGGTGCCGAGCCGATGGAGATCGACGCGATCGAGCACGACGCGAACTCGCAGCGCGCAAGCAGTGGCAACGGCAACAGCAACGGCAGTCGACGCAACGGAACAAGCAACAAGCAGCTCATCTGCTTCCGCTGCCGCAAGATCGGCCATCGCGCGGCAGTGTGCCGCGCGCCAGCTCCAGTACTTGCTACTGTTGAGGTTCAAGACGAGACCGAGCAGCCCGCGCACGCAAAAAACGCGGGCACCCAGTAGGTGCAGGGCGACCTACTGGGCTCATTGAGCGAAACGTGCCTCCGGTGGCGTCACCTTCTGCTAGCCCCACCACTGCTGCGCTTCATGCGCAGCTCTTTGCCACCACCTCGAGCAGCGACAAGCGGCTGATCGCACTCAGTTTGCACGTCGCTGGCGCGAAGCGATCCCTTCGCGCCCTTGTCGATTCAGGCGCGACGAACAACTTTGTACGAGCCGAGACTTTGCAACTCCTGCCCTCGCGGGTGCGCGCCCGCGAGCAACCAGGCGCAATGATCGTCAAGTTCGCAGACGGGGAACCGCGGTCGCTGCCGCGGCGCTCGGTTGAGTTTCAGTACGAGTTTGACGGGTTCAAGAGCAGCGACGCGTTCCTCGTTGTCGACCTTGGCGGCTCGTTTGACTGCATCTTTAGGATGCCGTGGCTTGCGCGCCACAGGCCTGACATCGACTGGCTGAGTCGCACAGTAAAGACGCGCGACATCGACATCGGCGGTGTTCTCGCCCACCTGAGCGACAGCGCAAGCGCCTGGCCGCACGTGACAGTCGTGGACCCCGACTCCACGACGCTCAACCCGCATGAAGAGAGCGATGGCCCTTCATGCTCGGTTTGTTGCAAGGCACCGTGCACCACGCCGACGACACAAGCGAACGCCGATGACCAGTGGGTCACTGTGAGCCGCAGGAAGGCAGCGGCTTCTGCGGCGACGAGCAGGGCGGCGTCCGATCGTGCATAAGTTGGTAAAGCGCGAGCCACTGCTCGCGCTCCAGTTCCGCTGCCCCAAGAGAGTCACCCACGCGCACCGGCTTGGCCCTCTGCGCCGGCGCCGACGTACGACACGATCCACGTCATCAACATGACTGGTCACGGCCCGCCGCGCCACGACATGAAGATCACGAGTCCGCCTCGCGAAGCAGCCGACCTCACTCGGCTGCCTGTGATGTCTTGGAAGAACATGCTCAGCGAGATCAAACTCGGTCGCGTCGAGCAGCTTTGCGCCGTCGTGGTCGACCCAGCGGATCCGGCGCTCGTTGGCAGCGAGCGCCCTGCTGGAGCAGAGCCGAAGTCCGCTCGCGAAGAACGCTACGCTGCGCAGTCCTGGGACGAGCTCGAAGCGTCTAGGAACCCAGTCTTGGACCTCGCCCGCGAGTTCTCCGACATCTTCCCCGACAAGATTCCGCCGGTGCTGCCGGCGGACAGGGGCGTACGCCACGAGATCGACCTCGTGCCTGGAACAAAGTACTGCGTGACGCGGCAGTGGCCACTGCCGCGCGACCAAGTCGAAGTGATCGACGCGTTCTTCGAAGGCCGGCGAGCTGCCGGGCACGTACGCGAGTCGACGTCGCCGCACTCGAGTCCAACGTTCTGCGTGAAGAAGGCGACCGGAGGCTGGCGCATTGTGCACGCTTTCAACAAGCTCAACGATGCGACGATCCCGGCGCAGACGCCGATCCCACGCAAAGACATGGTTCTAGACACCATGTCTGGCAGCACGATCTTCAGCGCCATCGACTTGACCGACGGCTTCTACCAGATCCTCATGCGCGAGTCGGACGTTCCGCTGACGGCGGTCAGTACTCCCAGCGGCATGCTCTGGGAGTGGCTTGTGATGCCGCAAGGGCTGAAGAACGCCCCTGCCACGTTCAACCGCATGGTGTCGCACGTGCTTCGCCCGCTGCGCGACTTTGCCCCGAGCTACTTTGACGACATCTTCGTGCACAGTCGCGCCGCTGAGGGCGCGACAGATCTGGACGTCCACCTCGGGCACTTGCGGAAGGTCTTCGAAGCCATGCGCGAGAACAAGCTGTACGCGAACTTGAAGAAGTGTATCTTTTGCGCTCCCGAGATCCCAGTGCTCGGCAGCTACGTGAGCGCGGACGGGGTCCGCGCTGATCCGGAGAAGGTTGCCTCGATCGTGTCTTGGCCGGTGCCTCGCGATCAAAAGGAGCTTCGGCAGTGGCTCGGGCTCGCGAACTACCTTCACCACTACGCGAAAGACTTCGCGTCCGTCATCTTCCCGCTCTCGCAGTTGCTGAAGAAAGACGCCACGTGGGAGTGGCGTCGCGAGCACCAGACAGTGTTTGACGACGTCAAGACGCGGCTCTCCACCGCGCCGGTCCTTGCTCTGGCGGATCACACCAAGGCGTTCCACGTCGTGTGCGACGCGAGTGACTTCGCGATCGGCTGCGCGCTCATGCAGCACGACGACGAGGGACGGGAGCGCGTCATCAGCTTTCAGTCGAGACAGTTGACGTCTGCGGAACGCAACTACCCCGTGCACAACAAGGAGCTGCTCGCGATGCGCTACGCGTTGGTGAAGTTCCGCGTGTATCTGCTGGGCGAGCAGACGTTCACAATCTACACCGACCACGCGTCACTCCGTACCGCGACGAAGTCGCCGCACTTGAGCCAGCGCATAGCGCGCTGGCTGTCGTTCTTCGCCGAGTACAACTTCGTCGTCTTCTACAAGCCCGGATCGACGAACATCATCGCTGACGCGTTGTCGCGGCGTCCGGACTACGACCCGCGACCCAATTCGCCGCACCACGCCGCCGACGATGACGATGACGACGAGTGCAATGCGTGTGTCGCGCTCGGCATAAGCGCGACGGCGTCAACTGCTGTGAGCCCGCTGCGAGACGAGATCGTCGCGGCGTACTCCCGCGACCCGTCGTGCGCCGCCATGCTCAAGTACTGCCGAGAACCGTCCAAATCGACGCTGCAGCTTCTCACTCCTTCAGCGCGGAGCCAGGCGCCGCGCTTCTCGGTTTCCGGCGACTTGCTCAAGTACCAGATCGACCGCTTCGATAGCCCTCGAGTCGTCGTGCCACTCGACGACGACTTGTGCGCTCGCATCTTGCACGAGTACCGCGACGCTGCGTCTGGCGGCCATCTTGGCCGCGAGAAGACGTATCTCGCTCTTGCGCGCGACTTCTACTGGCCCCACATGTACAAGTGGGTGCGCAAGTGGGTTCGGTCGTGCGAGACGTGCCAGCGCGTGAAACCGTCGCAGTCGTCGCAAGCCCCGCTGCAACCGCTCCCAATCGCCGCGGATGCCTGGCGATCCGTGAGCATGGACTTCATCTTCGGGCTGCCTCGGGATCACGCTGGTCGCACAGGCGTCTTCGTGGTTGTCGACCGCTTTAGTAAGATGGTACACCTCGCGCCGGTCGCGGTCGGCGTCACCGCGCAGGAGACAGCTGAGCTCTTCCTCGACATGGTGTATCGGCACCACGGCATGCCGAGGTCGATCGTCTCTGACCGTGACCCGCGCTTCACGGCAGCGTTCTGGGACCGCCTCTTCCAACTTCTCGGGACGCGGTTGCTCATGTCGACCGCGTCGCACCCGGAGACCGACGGGCAGACGGAGCGCGTCAATCGAGTCGTCGAGGACGTGCTACGCAGTTACGCGACGTCACACACGTCGTGGAGCGCGCTGTTGCCGATGGTCGAGTTCGCGATCAACAACGCGGTGCACGAGTCCACTGGTCACACGCCGTTCTTCATCAACAACGCGCGACACCCGCGCGTTCCCGCAGTTCTTGGCTTTGACGGCGGCAGCTCTCTTGAAGGGGGAGGGGCACCGAGCTCATCGGTATCGTGCGACGGTCTTCCTTGTGCGACAGAGACAGCTGCGAGCGATGACCGGTCGTCATACTGCGCTGTCACAATGACGCCAAACGAGGCGACAGCTTGGGTTAACGCGGCTCTCATCGCGCCGTCGCGACGCGCTATCGCCATCACCACACGCGCTGGCGCGGACAAGCCATCCGCGCCTCCACCTGCGATTGGCGAGGATCGTGTGCTCGAGTTCGTTCAAAAGCGCGAGTCGGTCGCTCGCTTTGTGCGCGATGCGATCGCTGCAGCAGTCGATCGACAGAAAACAGCAGCCGACCAGCGCGGGGCGCAAGAACTTGGAGAAATTCGCGGTCGGTGACCGTGTTTTGTTATCGGCGTCCGGCATTGCACCTGGTTCTGTCACGAACCTTGGTGCGACCAAGCTCGCACCGCGCTTCATCGGCCCGTTCACGATCACACGACGCAAAGGCGAGGCGTACACTCTCGACATGCCAAGTGCATTGAAGGTGCACCCGACCTTTTATGTCGGGCGCTTAAAGCGCTACGTGGCTGCTACGGTTCCGACGGACGTGCCGCCACGCCAGGTTCGAGGCGCGACCCGACGTGACGAGGACGCGGCTTCGCCAGAGCACTTGGTGGCTGCTGACCCGCGCGGAACGCCCGGTTGTCCGCGCGAAGAGCCTCGTTCGCTTGAACGACCTTCGCCAGCTGCGCCTTCAGCGCAGCAACCTCGGAGTCGAGCCGGTCCGTCTCTGCGATCGCGTCGTCCGCTCGGCTCAGAGCCACATCCGTGTCGTGCGACAGCATCCGAAGCTGATCAGGCGCAGGCGCGACCGTCGTCTCGTCGCGCCACGTTCCGCCGCGATGGTCCGCCGCCTCTTGTCGACAGCGCGGGTCATCCGCGCTGGATCGTCGATCGCCTGCTTGATCACCGCGACCCAGTCGTCGCGGTGCCAGTTACCGCGACCGTCATGGTGTTCCGGAAACGCGCGAGTATCGCGTTCGCTGGCTTGGCTTCGATCAGTCCAATGACTCGTGGGAGCCTCGCGCCACGCTCCTTGAAGATGTCCGCGACCTGGTGATGGCGTGCGAGGCCGCTGCTCGCGCCAAGGCGACGACGCGCGCGCGCGACCACGCGACCGAGAGCGTGAACGCGATCGCCTGCCCGGCTCTTGTCACGCCACATGCCGGTCTTGCGAGCGCGCAAAGCGCGCGTCGCCACCCCACGCGCGCTGGGGGGAGCGCCCGGGCTGCGCCCTCGAGACAAAGAACGCGCACTCGGCGCGCGACGAGACGGTGACCGCGAGCGGGCACGGCCGCGAGAACGAGAGCGAGAGCGCGCGCGCGGGCGAGCGACGTGAAGGCGAGCGACGTGAAGGCGAGACGGCGCGGCGATCACCGCGCGCAGAGCGGTTCGCCGCGAGGGCGCGACGATACTTGGCGAGGAGAGCCTTCTCGTCTTCGTCAAGCGGATACTCGGCGAGCATCGCCTCCCACTGCGCGAGCGTCGGCTTCTCGCGGTTGTTGCAGATGCGACAGTACGCCACGACGTGAACGAAGCAACACGGCCGGTCTGCGTCCCACGACGCCGAGCACACGCGCTCGGCGAGGTCGCCCAGATGGTAGCGCTCGTGCTGTCCCTCGCGGCGCTCGAGGGCGAGCGCCATGCCTGGCTCCAGGTTCCAACGCGTGACAAAGCGCGTCCACGACTCGTCGAGCGCCTCCTTCGTCACTTGGCCGGTCGTCGTGATGGTCTTGCCGCGCGACTGGCGCCATCGGCGCCACATGTCGGCGAGCTCCTCGTCGCCAGGGGAGTCGCGCACGCCGCTGCAGTCGTACAGCGACAGTCGGCGAAGCGCGTCGGCGTATGTCGTCGTCGCTGCGATCACGCTCGCGCTCGGCATCGGCTGGTCGCAGGTCTTGCAGATAGCGCGGCTCTCAGTGCCGCGCTGCATGGTCTTCGTGTTCGTTGCTCTTCTTGCTTGCTGCGTCGCGCCACGTGTGCGCGTTGTGTGCTTTGGTTTTGTGTGCATTTGCCTTCTTTCGCTTGCGTGTCAGCAAGCTTGGGTAGGGGATGGTGTAACGGGGCTGCTGTGCTAAGTACGAAGGAGCACAGCAGACTCCCATTTAGTGGCCTAACCTGATTTCTGACGACCATGGTCGTCCCATCAGCGGGCTCACTAATTAGGTTAGCTCCCTCACTTTCATCACTATTCATGATCTCAATACAAAAACCTTAGAGTTGAAAATACCGAGTTCAGCGCAGTTCCTCTGCGCTTCACCCCATCGCTTCCTCGTAAGACCACGTGTAAGCTACGTCACGGAACACACTCCCGTGACAGGTCTGACCAACCGAGTCTCGACAGAGTCCTACCCCTTGGCTCGCACTCGAAGGCTCCTCTACTCTGGGCAAAGTCGACCAAGCCTCCCAGGGCTGAAGCGCTCCCAGGTCCAAGGCCCCAGAAGGTCCAAGGTCCCGGAAGCACCAAGGCCCCGGAAGGCGCTCGTCAACCCTGCGTACCACCGCGCCGTCCTAGTCCTCGCATATTTTGGACGGCACATCGTCACAAGTGACTATTGCGGCCGATTGAGGTATATCATTTCATCCGGACAAAAATAGATGTATACCATCTCGGATTTTTATTGCGTCAGATCAAAGCTGCGCCGCAGGCGCTAGGGTCACACTGGCGTAGTAGCTGGCCCGCCGCAGGCGCTAGGGTTTTCACACGAGTAAGGTCGCGCGAAGCGCGGGGTCAGGTTTTAGTGGGGTATAGTTTTTAACCAGGTATACGATGAATACGTTAAATTATACGTATTATTCTGGTCTTTCTCATCGCCCAATCGGTCGCAGTATCAAGTGCCTTGTCATAAAGGCACCAGATATCAAAGTGACATACACCAACACCAAAAGAATCCGAACGATAGAAAAAGTGAAACAAAAAACGCAGTTTTGAAGACTGTGAGTTCTAACCGCGGTCAAACTGATCGGCTGCTGCATCGAA
The DNA here is from genome assembly GCA_003730235.1 of Pythium guiyangense. NCBI lineage: Eukaryota > Oomycota > Peronosporomycetes > Pythiales > Pythiaceae > Pythium > Pythium guiyangense. The sequence continues at coordinate 205,114 of QXDM01000099.1, forward strand.
CCGTGTGCTTGGTTGACTCAAACGCGACGACACAGCCGCAATACAAAAACAGTAACATTTGAGCACGACAACAGTACCCGAACGACTGACCCATACAAAAAGCAAGTGTATTTTTGTGTGAACGCGGCACCTTGCAATTTGCGATGAGCTTCACACATGTCGGATACATCGAGCGCGCCGAGATGCGAGGCGTTAGAAGGGCAAGAATGAGCATCGGCACGATCATCAGGGCCACCGGTCGAAGCAAGAGCACCGTGTCGCAAGCACTCAAGAAGAACAAGGAGGAAGAGAAGAGAGGACGGCCGCAAGTACTCGATGACCGATCGATTGCGCGTCTGCTTCGCGACGCCAGCGCTCGTGGCGTCTCGGCAGCTCGGCTGAAGGCCGACAATGAACTGAATTGCCCCTTGCGGAGAGTGCAGCGTGTGCTGGCGAGCGCGGACTGGCTGCCGTACAACAAACTTGAGTCGCGCTTGCCTCTCACCCCACAGCACTTGCGAGCCGCCTCGAATGGTGCGAGTCGCGCCTCGCAGATTGCCGCTTTAACACGCTATGGCAGAGCGTCGTTTGGAGTGACGAAAAGCGCTGGACGTTGGACGGTCCTGATGGGCACCACGTGTGGCAGGACTCGCGCAAGCCCGCCAGGACCGTCTCGCGACGACAAGCAAAGGGCGGCGGCGTGATGGTCTGGGCGGGGTTATCTAGCGCAGGCAAGACAGACCTCGCGTTCCTCGACGGCAACCAGCGTGCCAGCGACTACGTACGCACACTGGATCTGTACCTGCTGTCATTCGTTGCGCAGCACCATCCGCACGGGTTCGTCTTCATGCAGGACAACGCAGCCATCCACACAGCCCGCTACACGCGCGATTGGCTTGCGGCTACAGGCATCGATCTTTTGCCATGGCCGCCAGAAGCCGAGATCTAAATCCCATCGAGAACGTATGGGGCGTGCTTACTGAGAGAGTGTACAAGGATGGTAGGCAGTATGCAAGTAAGGACGAGCTCAAGCAGGCGATACAGGTCGAGTGGCAGCGCCTCGAACTCAGCTTGCTCGAGACATTAGTAGACTTGATGCCAACTCGTTGCTTCCTCGTGCTAAAGGCCATAAGAAACACGTGCCAATTTTGATTGCGAAAATACACTTGCTTTTGTATGGGTCAGTCGTTCGGGTTCTTTTGTCGTGCTCAAATGTTACTGTTTTTGTATTGCGGCTGTGTCGTCGCGTTTGAGTCAACCAAGCACACGGTTCGATGCAGCAGCCGATCAGTTTGACCGCGGTTAGAACTCACAGTCTTCAAAACTGCGTTTTTTGTTTCACTTTTTCTATCGTTCGGATTCTTTTGGTGTTGGGTGTATTACTTGAGGTTGTTCAAGATTGTTGTACTGCCAAAGCGAATATGCAAAGAACAAGGTCTGTTGTGTGGCCCACTTTGCTGATGTGTGAGTGTTGGTCCCAATCACATTCTACTTTATACTTGATAATTGTATGAGCATGCCGATATAACTCGCATTAAACCAACCCACTTAGATTTGTATCGCAACGAGAACAACGACGAGGAAGATCATCAGAGAAGCACGTGACCGATGGAACGCAAGCGCACGAGTGCGCGCGGCGGCGGCGGTCGAGGCAACAGCAGCAGCACACGCGCACAACGCGGCGGCAAGAGCGTGAGTGCAGGGCGCGGTAGTGGCAGCGGGAGAAATGGCTCCAAGCGCGTCGTCATTTCGTGGGAAGACGCCATGCGCGACAGCGACGAGGAGAGTGAAAACGATGGCAAACGTGCGCATCATGTCACGCCGGCTGCACAGGCTACTGCTGCTCACAGCACAGCCAAGCGAGCGCAAGCTGCGAGTGCACAGACCGCTGTAGCAACTGTAGCAGTGGCGACGAAAGAGACGGCATCGAAGAAGCAAAAGGCAAAGGCGAAGAAGGCGAGCAAAGCGCTTGCGACACAGAGCAGCAGCGCTACGGCACTTGACGCGAAAACGCCACCAGCCAAGCAGCAGCCATGCAACGCACTGCAGACGCCGTCTACCGCAGCTGAACACGCGCATGTCGACGCAGTGGATCGTCAGGCGCCAGTGAATGCAGCAAAGCCCAAGAAGAACAGCAAGAAGAGCAAGCAGCAGCAGCAGGTGCCAGTTGTCAGTGCGCCAACACCCGCCGACGCCACCAAAAGCGCAGCGAAGAAGCTCCGAAAGGAGAAGAAGCGCCTCGCGAAAGAGCAGAAGCGCGAACAAGCGCGCGCAGACGTCGACGGCGACGATCACATCGACGACGACGTTGCGTTTGCCAGTGCTGACGAGCTCAGCGACAGCGGCAGCGACTTTTCGCACGACCTGGCGCTTGCTGCGGGCTTTGTGGTCGTGGACCTCGAGACGGAAGCCGACGAAGCTGCTGTGCTCGCCGACCTGGCAAGCACTGGACGCTTGAGCACGAAGGCGCTGCGGCGCCTCGCGACGCACGAGCTCAAGAAGAACAAGCAGGTGCGCAAAGACAAGAAGAAGCAGCAGCAGAAGGACGAGCGCATCGCATTCCCATCGAGCGCAGCTGCAGCGTTTGCGTCGCGAACGACTGGCGTCGTGTCGTGGGACTCGGACGATGACGAGAGCGAGCGTGTGGCTGCGTCAGTCGCTCTGACGCCCGAGCAGTTGGCAGCGAAAGCGAACGCAAAGCGGATCAAGCAAAAGGAGAAGCGCAGCAAGCGCCGCGTCGCCTCTGCAGCAGCAGCGGTGAGTGCGACGCCAGCGGTCAAAGCGGTCGAGTCGACGCCGAGTGTGAGCGAACAGTCTCGTCCAGAGACTGAAAGCCGCAAGGAGCAAGGCGCAGCGACAGCATCAGCACCGCTGGAGAAGGCGAAGAAGGCGAAGAAAGCGAAGAAGAAGGAGAAGAAGCCAAAGACGGCGAGTCAAGCGCCTGCTGCTGCGAAAGTGTCAGTGAGCACGACGACGCCACCGGCGCCTGTGAGCGTCGAGAGCAGCACGAACGACGCTGCACCGAGTTCAGAGGCTCCAGTCGCGTCGCCTGCGGTCTCGAAGAAAGCAGCGAAGCGCGCTGCAAAGATCGCAAAGACGGAGCTCGAGCAGCAGAAGCAAGCGCTTATGACGGAGCGCCGCAGCGAACGCGGCCGCAAGAACAAACACGCTGCGCCTGACGCAGGAGACGAACCGACAGCGCCAGTCAGTCGCACGAACGATGTGTCGAAGCGTCCAAGTGGCGCTGCGGTCTACGAAGAGTACGTCCGGCGTGACATTGTCGTCTTGGGTCTCGAGACCGGCGCGTACTTTCAAGGCCGCTTGCGCGTGAACGCCAAGTACCGCATGGACGGCTACGTCACAGTCGATGGCATTCCGATCGACGTGCTCGTGAAAGGCATGGAGGACCGGAACCGCGCGTTTGACGGCGACGTCGTCGCGATCGAGCTCTTGCCCGAGACAGCGTGGAAGCCGCTGAAAGACGACAGCGACAAGAAGGCGGCAGACACGTCTCATGCTGCCGCAACGTCGCCGTCGCCGCCGATTGACGCAACAAAGCTCCACGCGCTCTGGCGCCCGAGCGTCGAAGTCGCTAAGTGCATCGTGAGCCGCGAGAGCGACGCGACTGACGCAGCAGCTGCAAGTGCTCGGAGCGCGCGCATCGCTGCGATCGCGTCGACTGCTGCGTCGCAGCAGCTGCGACCGACGGCAAAGGTCGTGCACGTGCTCGCACAGGGCAACACGCAGGGCTTCATCGGCTCGCTCGAGCCCAAGACGAAGCCGACCGACGCAGACGCGCCACTCGCAAGCGACGACGCGTTTGCGTACTTTAACGCGCACGACGAGCGCTTGCCGCGGTTCATTCAGATCCCGCGGCTGCAGCTCCCAGATGCGTTTGTGCGCCATCCGCTCACGTACTCGAAGACGATGCTGTGCTTCTGTCGCATCAAGACGTGGTCGACCAAGTACACGCGGCCAATCGGCGAGTTCGTCAAGACTTTAGGCGAGTTTAGCGGCATTGAGTCGGGCATCGCGGCGATCTTGACCAAGCACGGCTTGCTGTCCCACACGCTCGACTTTGCGCCCGAGATCCTCTACGACCTCGACGCGACGTACGGCGTGAGCGGCGAGAAGTGGACGATTCCAGCCGCGGAGGTCGCGACGCGCCGGGACTTTCGCACGACGCACCAGATCTTTAGCATCGACCCGTACAACGCGCGCGACTTGGACGACGCGCTGCACATCCGCGCGCTCAATCCCGAGCGCTCGCAGTTTGAAGTCGGCGTGCACATTGCCGACGTGACGCACTTTATCCAGCCAGGCTCGGCGCTGGACAACGAAGCGCAAGCGCGCGCAACGAGCGTGTACCTCGCGAACCGCGTCCTCCCGATGCTCCCGCGCGTCTTGTGTGAGAAGCTTTGTTCGCTCCAGCCGCAAGTCGATCGCCTCGCGTTCTCCGTTGTGTGGCACATGAACGCCGACGGGACGCTCGTCGACGGCACGACGCCGTGGTTTGGCAAGTCGATCATCCGGTCGTGCTGCAAGCTCGACTATGGCTCGGCGCAGAAAATGCTCGACGGCGCGATCACGAGCGACGACGTGTCGCTCTGGGAAATCGATCGCCGCCCGATCGCCGGTGCGAACCCGCTGATCACAAACGCGAGTGTGATCCAGAGCGTCAAGGACCTCTGGGCCGTTGGGCAGCGCCGTCGCCAGTCGCGCTTTGACACTGGCGCGATCAGTCTCAACAGCGTCAAGATCGTGTTCTCGCTCGACGATGCGGGGAACCCGACGACGTTTGGGTCGTACGAGCTCAAGGACAGCAACCGCCTCGTGGAAGAGTACATGCTCTTGGCGAACTACCTCGTCGCGCAGCAGCTCTTGCGCGCGCACGGTCCATTAGCGTTCATTCGGAACCACCCCGCGCCAGCGGCACCAGCGCTCGAGCAGACGCTCGCGACGCTCGCAGACCACGCACTGGCGCTCGACGCGACGTCGCCCAAGTCGCTCTACGACTCGATGGAGCGCGTGCGCGCGACGCACGGCGAGCTCACGTACGTGATCACGCAGGCGCTGCTGATCAAGCCGATGCAGCCGGCCGAGTACATGGTCGCAGGCAATGGCGCGACGCCGGATGCGTGGCGACACTATGCGCTCAACATCCCGTACTACACGCACTTTACGTCGCCGATCCGTCGGTACGCCGATGTTGTCGTCCATCGGCTGCTGTTTGAGAGCCTCACGAGCGGCGACGTGCTCCCAGTCGACGATCCAGACCGCGACGTCTCAGGCATGCTCCAGCGCCTCACGGCAGTCTCGCAGACGTGCAACGACAAGAAGATGACTGCCAAGCACGCGGAGACCGAGTGCGACCTCGTGTTCCTGTGTGCGTACGTGAAGCACCACGGCGCAGTCGGCGTCACGGGCGTCGTCATGAGCATGGGACCGCAGAGCTTCACGGTCTACATCTTGGAGCTCGGATTGGAAGAGCGCATTGCGCTCAAAGACGTTGGCTGGAGCGGCGAGTGGGACGAGCGCACGTCGAAGCTCGCGATCCGCAAGCGCACGAACGCAAAGAAAGCGAAGAGCAAGAAGAAGGAACCGCAGCAGGAGGCGACGGCTAGTGCCGACGCAACGGTGGCGCCACCGAGCATCCAGTTGGCGTTCATGAAGAAGCTCCGGCTCGAGATGTCGGCGACCGTGAAGATGCCGCTCAAGCTCGTGTTCTCGATCGTGGGCGAGTGTCTGTGAGCGACTGACGACGTCGTGAGCGATCGGTAGTTAGGAAGAGGAGACTCGTTGAAACAAGCGTGTGCGTGTGCGTGTCGTCCTAGCTCTTCATGCGCTTGCGGATCCACTTGAGAATGTCGTTGCGGCCATGGAGCGCTGCGCGGCGGAGCGCGAGTGCCGGATCGCTCTCGCGGCGTCGGTGGTTAAAGAGCCACCGCACGATGTGCAAGTGGCCATTGCCGGCCGCGCCATTCATCGCTTCCGCCGTGCAGCCTTCGGTCCGGTGGTCGTGGAGCCACCGCACGATGTCGAGTGCGCCGGCAGCTGCGGCGCTGTCCATGGCGTTTGTGGTGCAGCCTTCGGTACGATGTGTGTGGAGCCACTTGACGATCTGGAGGTGGCCATATGCGGCGGCGCTGTCCATTGCTTTCGTTGTGCAGCCTTCTGTGCGGTGTGTGTGGAGCCACTGGACGACGGCCATGTGTCCTTGCGCCGCAGCGCTGTCCATGGCCGCTGTCGAACCGCCGTCGCGCGGCCGATACGTGTGCTGCCACTCGAGCACGTGGACGTGTCCGTTCTTCGCCGCGGCGTCCAACACGGCGTTGGACAGGACAATGTGCGGCGCGAGGTGTGCGTGGACGCATGCGATGATATCAAGCCGACCGCGCTGAGCAGCGACAGCGAGCGCAGTGCTTACAGCCTCGCTCGAGAGCGCTGCGAGTGCGTTGTGCGTTGTCACGAGCCGCTGCACGAGCCGCACGTCGTCATGTGCGACGGCTGTGTGTACGCTCCAGCTCGCAGATCCGTCCACGAACGTGTCGATGATGCGTGCGACCTCTTGACACCCGAGCAGCGCATCAGCGCGCGCACGCAGCACGACCGCGACGCTCGTGAGGAGTTGCATGGCGGCGGCGATGACGGCGTCGGCGCTCTGGTGGCAATCGCCTGTTGTTCAGACTCAATAATTGCGGCGATCGCGCCGGTGGATGTTCGGTGGATGTGAGGCCTGAACCCATTTCCCACTGACCGTCATACTGACTGTCATGCGTGGCGCTCGAGTGGCCACTGCGCGCGCGCGTGCACGTGCTCAGCAGTTGCGGCAACATGCGCGCGCGTGCCGAGTGCAGTCGTTGTTGTCGTCGGCGCGAGGCACTGAGCTGGTGAGACGCTCGCGCGCCAGCCGAGCTCCTACATGGTCGACCAGTCGCAACAATGGCGGTGGACGACGTGCACTGAAATCCCGAGCTTGTGTCTCTATCGATCGATCACATCATACGCCAATCTCCTTTCGACAGCATGCGCACCAGCTGGTGCGCGCTGCACATGGACACGAGCTCTCGCGCACCACGACGACGACGACGACAGGCATCGTCCGCATGGAGCGACGCATTGCTGTTGTTGTTGTCGTACGACTCGGGAACCACAAACACACAGCCAATTTGTATTGCTCAGTTTGACCTGCGGGCGCTTCTGGACGTATCTGGCGACCCAAGCCACACCTCCTCAGCAAGCAAGGCACCTCTTGTTGCTGTCGTCGTCCGCTTCGCTTCGTCCTCAGCCCATGAAGGCGCACTTGCGATTCCGAGCTGCGCTGCGCACGTCAAGTTGCGCGCGCGCGACGACCGCTGCGTTCGATCGATTCTTCCATGTGCGACGACGATGACCATGCGCCACCGCTCACTGCCACCGACAGTTATAGCGCATCAGCACCGATGATAACAGCAGCACAGCTACGATCGCCGCATGACGTGCTCACGAGCGTCGACGTCGTGCTGCGCGCGTGCAGGCCGCTCTACGAGTGCAAAGACCTCCTGCAGCTCGTCGAGAGCTTCATTGACGCGCCGTCGCGCTGGCGAACGTTCAAGATCCCAATGACCGAGACGCTCGCGCTCTGCCGCTCCAACAGCCGAGCTAACAGCCGAGCTGCGCGCGCTGGGAGCGACCCGATGACGCCGCCCGCGAGCGGCGCGCACCACACAGCGACGCACATTGTGACGCAAGAGGGCAAGGACCTCCACCGCGCGCTCCTCTGCGCGGCGTCGCGCGGCCACCTCCACATCCTCCAGTGGCTCGACGCGAACCACCGCACTGCGCAAGTCTCGCGCCGCGTCATGGACACTGCAGCGGCGTTTGGGCAGTTTGCAGTCGTCCAGTGGCTCCACACGAACCGACCCGAAGGCTGCACAGACGCGGCAATGACGTGCGCGTGCGAAGCCGGTCGCCTCGACATTGCGCAGTGGCTCTTTGAGCACCGCACCGAGGGCTGCGCGCCGTGGACGCTCCGGTGGAGTCTCCATCGCGGCGACTTGGATGTCGCGACGTGGCTCAGCGCACGACAGCTCGGCGGGACGTGCGACGGCTCGGACCTCGACGACGCCGCCGAGAAAGGACGCCTCGATGTCGTCAAGTTCATCCTCCGGACGACACACGGCAGCAGCAGCAGCAGCGGTACTGGCATTGGCATTGGCGCGACGCTCGCGATGGACAAAGCCGCCGAGCGCGGTCACTTGGACATTGTCCAGTTCCTCCACAAGCACCGCGTCGATGGCTGCACGACGAACGCGATGGACCTCGCCGCTGCGAACGGCCACCTCGACGTCGTCGTGTTCCTGCACGAGCACCGGCGCGAAGGCTGCACGACACAGGCGATGGACCTCGCAGCGCGCGGCGGCTACATGCGCGTCGTGCGGTGGCTCCAAGCGTTCCGGCGCGAAGGGTGCACAGTCGAAGCCATGAACAGCGCTGCGCGGAGCAATAACCTCGCGATGGTTCAGTACCTCCACCGCGTGCGGTCCGAAGGGTGCACTGAGGCAGCGCTCCAAGGCGCTGTGCTCGCTCAGAACGTCGAGATGCTCACGTGGCTCTATGGCCACTATCCGCACTTGTTCACGCGCGTGGCCGTGCAGCGTGGCATTCATATCGCAAACAACCGCAAGTTCATCGAAGTCACGATCGCACTCCTCGAGATCCAAGCGGCGCTGCGGCATCTCTCCTAACACACGCTGTCTCTACGCTCGCTCGCTCGTTCGTTTGTTCCTTTCTCTGGGGCTTGGACTGCCACGACGTCGCCACTGCTCGCTCAGCCGTACTCGCTTGACCATTCGCGCTTTCACACTTCACCGACGTCGCACTGGATGCGACTGAGGAAGCGCGCAACGTCGCCGTGGCCAAACTGCCGCGCCTTGGCGATCGCTTCGCGCACAGTCGCAGGCGTGAACTTGCTCCGCTCGTGCGCATACAGCCACTCGGCGAGCGCGAGGTTCCCTGCCAGGACTGCTGAGAGCAGCACGCGTGGTGAGCAGCCTTCCGACCGATGCGAGTGGAGGAACTGGACGACGTCCAAGTGGTTCGCCCGGATCGCGCCGTTCATCGCGGCGACTGTGCAGCCTTCGGTTCGGTGGAAGTGGAGCCACTTGACGATGGTCAAGTGGTTCGCTCGCGCTGCAAAATCCATCGCGATCGTCGTGCAGCCTTCCGTCCGATGCGCGTGGAGGAACTGAACAACGTCGAGGTGGCCGTGGACTGCAGCCATGTCCATGGCGTTCGTTGTGCAGCCTTCGGTGCGATGCTGATGGAGGAACTCGACGACTGCGAGGTGTCCGCGCTGCGCGGCGTTGTCCATCGCGTCGGTCGTGCAGCCTGCAGAACTGTGCGCATGGAGGAACTCGACAATGTCCAAGCGTCCTTCGAGCGCTGCGGCGTCCATGTCTCCAGCGGTGAACGCGCCGCCGAGGTCGTGCCTGCGGAGCCACGCGAGGACAGCGACAATGTCACAGGACGCTGCGTCTCGGTCGCGCATCGTGCCGATGACCCAAGAGCGCGTCCACGACGGACACTTGACATCCGTGTGCGCTACGAGCCAGTCGAGGATGTCGACGCGTCCAAGCGCGCAGGCGGCGACCATCGCTGCCTGCGAGCAGCCTTCGCCGCGGTTCATATGGAGCCACTGGACGACGTCGAGACGCCCGAACGCGGCAGCGACGTCCATCACATGGCGTGACACTGGCACTGCAGCATCGGCAAAGTACACGTCGAGCCACGCAAGGATGTGATGGTATCCGCGCGCGGCTGCGAGCATCATTGCGCGATTCAGCGCCTTGGAGTCACGCGTGGCGAGGCGGCACGTGAGCGCCGCTCGCGGAATCTGCATGAGCTCGAGCGCTTTCGTTGTCGGGACATGGAGCTCAAGCCAGCGGTCGGGGTAATCGATGAACGTCTGGATGTGCTGCAGCAGCTCTAGGCACAGGACCGGAGCGTCGTACGCTTGGAGTGCGACGCGCACGCTCGTGAAGAGCAGAGGGGACGACGAGGCCGCACGCGTTGACGCAACACTGCTGCATCTCGATCGGCGCTTCATTGGGATCGTCGTGCTTTTGCGTCGCCTTCGAGATTGACTGACTGACTAGCCGTCTAGAAAGCCCACGACCGTTGCGCCGTTGCGAGGGCGAAGAGCTGGAAGCTGGGGCCGTCCTGGTCCTACGTGTGCATCGAGGCTTGGCATGAAAAGTAGGAACTCAGTCTGCTGACAGAGCTCTCGATGTCGCGACCATCACCATCGCTGCCGCGCTCGTGCCCGTCAGCCGTAGGTAGCCGTAGTGCACTCTCGTTGTTGACAAGAACGCTTCATTTGCACGCACGACTGCGTCTCGAAGGCAGTGTGATGCATGGGCATGGGTCCAAAGCAAGTCACTCTCTTCCAAACACAGTATAAACACGGAGCTATCTGCAGTGCCTGGACCATGAGAGCGTGAAAACGGAGATGCTTCCAGTGCCTAGAGCATGATTTCTAGCGCGACCAACAGTGCGTTCGTGACGGGTTAACCTCTCCGGATCGGCTCCGAGTCGTTTCGCGGAGGAAGAGGCGCTCACTTCCGGGATTCGCGCATACACGACGACCGCGCGAGTTGTGCTTGGACGCTCGCGCAAGCTTCAGGACCAAGTGAGCAAGTGAGTGCATCGAGCGCAGTAAGTGACTCGAGGTCGAGATGCTGACACGACGCGTGTCGCTGTCCAAGCTCTTCTCAGGCGCAACACCGGCGTCCGAGCGCTCTGGGAGTGGGTCTAGCGATGCATCCTCGACAAGTGGCGACGACCCGAACAAAGAGTGCGCGATCAAAGTCGTGATCCGCGCTCGACCGCTGAGCGACCGCGAGCTGCTCGGCAAGACACCGGTGATCGTGAACGTCACGCGCACGAGCGTGCAGGTGATCAACCCTGTCGTGTTCCTCGACCCGACGTACCTCGAAGCGATTTCGTCGCCGACAAAGCGCGTGACGCCTCGCGACCTCCCGCTCGCGCTCACAACACAGGGCATCGCTGCAGCGACGGCGGCAGGCGAGTGCCGCACGTTCCACTTCGACCGGTGCTTTGGCGTCGATAACGCCGCGGCGAACGAGACCGAGCCGTTCGCGCACTCGTACGACATTGACGTCACGACGCAGCGGCCGAACCAGGAGCTCGTGTTTGACGAGATCGGGCGAGAGATGATCGAGTCGGCGTTCCAAGGCTTCAATTGCACCGTGCTCGCGTACGGACAGACTGGGAGCGGCAAGACGCACACGATGGTGGGCGAGAAGACGAGCAAGGGCAAAGGACTCATCCCGCGCGTCTGTGAAGCGCTCTTTACTGAGATCGATGCTCGGCGCGCTCGCGAGGACGCCACTGCATCGGCATCGGCAGAGGGGCTTGTAGGCGACAGCGAGGGCAAGCGCGCGACGATGTACAGCGCACACGTGAGCTACTGCGAGATCTACAAAGAGAAGGTCAACGACCTGCTCGAGTCTGTCGCGCCGTCAATGAGCGGCGGTGATGGCACTGCGCCATCGCTCGCCAAGTCGCGCTCGCCACCGACGTCGCCTTCCAGCGGCGCTGGCGATGTCGAGTCGTCATTTGGAAGCAGTAGTGCTGGACCAGCACGGCGTACGCTCCGTGTGCGAGAGCACCCCGTCACGGGTCCGTTCGTCGAAGGCTTGAGCTCTCGCGCCGTGACGTGCTACGCCGACATTGCAGAAGAGATGCTCGCTGGCGAGAAGCTCCGGACTGTGGCGTCGACGCTCATGAACCCTGTGTCGTCGCGCTCGCACGCGGTGTTCACGATCACGTTCACGCAGACGGCGTTCGACGCCGCGACGCAGACTGCGCACGAGAAGGTGAGCGCCATCGCGCTTGAGTGAATGTGAACAAGCCTCACTCACTGACTCTGTGCTGTCGCTTCGTACTTGCTTGACAGACGTCCAAGATCTCAATGATCGACTTGGCAGGCTCTGAGCGCGCAAATGCCTCGGGCACGAGCGGCGATCGCCTCAAAGAAGGCGCGATGATCAACAAGAGCCTCACGACACTCGGTCGCGTCATCTCGGCGCTCAGCAAGTACGTTCGTCCAACTATCCTTTACTTGCTCCAAACACGTCAGGAGATTGTGTGCTGTCGCTACGACACCAGCTCACGTCCTTGTCACTTGCGTGTGTCGTACGTGTGTGTTATTGCCATCTCAAGACAAGGAGGCGAGCGCGTCCCGTATCGCGACAGCACGCTCACGTGGCTGCTCAAAGAGAGTCTCGGAGGCAACGCCAAGGTCCGATCAGTCAATGAGCGCTGCGCTCCTTTTGCTCACGAGTGTGTGGCGCTGACGTCTATGAACGTGTGCGTGCATCTCGCCGCTGGACTGTCACTAGACCACGATGATCGCGATGATCAGTCCGTCGTCGGATGTACGTAGCGTAGGGTGCGCGATCTCTTGGCGTTGGACTACAAGAGAGATACACTCACACTCTTTGTCTGCGTACTCGAGGCAGAACTACGACGAGACCATGAGCACGCTCCGGTACGCCGAGTCGGCCAAGCGCGTGATCAATCGCGCAGTCGTGAACGAAGACAAGAACGCGCGGATCATCCGCCAGCTCCGACAGGAGATCCAGGACTTGCGACTCGAGCTCGAGCGCGTGAAGCGCAGTCCACGCAAACGGAGCAATAGCAACAGTGGCGACGCGGCCGCGGCGCTTGCGAGCAGTCTTGCCGAACGCGAGGCGTTCCACGTGCAGCTCTTGCAAGAAGTAGACGAGTTGCGCACACAGCAGGTGCTGGCTCAGTCTGCTGCACACGAAGAGCTGAGTCTGTCTGCTGATCCAGGTGTGTTGCCAGCGGCGCGTGGCAACGCAGAGCAAGCGAGCAGCGTCTTTGTCCACAAGACACTGCCGAGTCTTCTCGTGGACGTGACCAGGGGCTTCCACCCTGACAGCGCACTTGCCTACGTGCTCGCAGAAGGCGCGACGGTGTTTGGCAGTGGCAAACTAGCCGAGCCGCTCGACAGCGCTGGAGCAAACGAAGCACCATGTGCCGCCGACAATGCAGTGCCAAGCGAGGTAGTCGACGACGCACAGACTGCCCGAGCACAGTCGCCTGCAAAGCGCAGCTGGTCGCCGACGTTCCTTCGCCGCCGCTCGTCGTCGTCTGCCGCTGCCGCCGCAGCAACAACATTCACTGGAGCTACAAGCGAGGGCACCGAACGAACGAGTCCGCGTCGCACCTCGCCGTCACGCAAGCTCAAGACGCGCAAGTCTGCGTCTCAGAGCACCAGTAACACAGCGCAGTTCTATCGTCTCCCAGCAATGCGAGAGAGCGACGTTGCTCCGCAGCACGTGCGGCTCATGTGCACGTCCGTCGTGAACAGCGCGGATGCCGCTCCAGACACCGAGTGCAACGACTGCACGACACCGTTCTGCGTCGAAGTCGAGCCTCTCGATGCGAACGCGCTCGTGCTGCTCAACGGACTGCGCCTCGCAACCAGTGACCGCGTCGCTATGCGCCACGGCGACCAGCTCCAGCTCGGTGTCACGCACCGCTTCTCGCTCTACGGTGCGCACTGTGTCTCAATGACCCACCTTGTGATACGAATGTGCTGGTTCGCTAACCTCCATACCTCTCGCTATGTCTGCGTCTGTAGTGCCGCATGACGCCGCTATCGCGCAGTCCAACGCCCAACCGCTCGAGACGGCCAGCCTTGACTCGCCATCGGCGACGCGCGAAAGCCTCTCAACGCTCGTCGCAGTCGCGAACGACCTCTGCGCGACGTGGAACCTCAGCATGGAGTTTGCGCTCGAGCGCGATGGCGACGACGACGACAATGACGACGCAACTGTCCTGGTCAAGAAAGTGCTCGATCGCGAGCGCTACAGTCTCGTCAAGTGGAAGCGACCGATGCTCGAAGCGAAAGTCGCGTTCTTGCGGCAGATGGCGGCGTCGCTCGAGGCGTCGGGGACGCTCGTTGTTGCGGAGCACAAGAGCGAAGCTGAGAGCATGTACGGCAGTGGTACTGAGCGAGAACAAGACGACCGAGCCACTGGCGACAGCATGTCGACACATGCCAAGATCTCGTCACACCGTGACGCTGACATGGCCGGAGACGCCACAGACGATGCAACTCTGATCCGTCCGCCGACGCCACCGCCAACGCGCATCTCGTCGTCTCAGATTGACGCTTCGCTTGGACCAGCGCACACTGGAGCCACGAGCACTAGTGGCGCCAGCACGAGTAGCGCGCTCGCAACACCGCCTGTCGTTCGCTTGATCGGACACGGCCGCATCTACATGCCGCCGCTCAAGAGCTACTCGAGCGGACCGATGATCGCTGCAGTCTTTGACACCACTGGGCAGTCGATCGGGAAGCTCTTTGTGCACTTGCAGTATATGACAACGACAAGCAGCGAGCAAGCAGCAGAGCGGCGCCCGTCGTTCATGGACCTCATGCGGCGACCGTCGCTCTTGACGCTGCCGCATGCTGCCAAGACGCCAGCGAATGTCCACACGACGATGCGCGTGCACCTCGACAAGGTCGTGTTTGACGAGCCGCAGGTGATGGCGCGTGACGGCGTCTCGCTCACACTCAAGCGCTCGTCGCAAGCGAAAGCGCCGCGAAGCGCACCGAGCGGCAGTCGTGACAAGGCATCGAACACAGCTGACAATGGAGCAGCAGCGAGTGGACCGACCGCAAACTTCTCGACGCCAAAGACGCCGCCAGTCGCGTGCGATGCCAGTGTGCCGACCGCAAAGGCGCCGCTCACGCTCTTCCAAGTCGGCAAGGTCTTTGAGACGCGCCTGAGCTTTGGCGACACCGCTGGTCAGCGCAAAGCGGGCGGCTCGACGGCGCCAGATCGACTCAACAGTGCTAGTAGTAATGGCGGTGGGAGCGACGCAACCCAGGACGACTTTGTCGCCTTCGAAGCCTGGGGCTACGGCCAAGCGCTTGCTCCGATCGTCACGACAGCACTCGGTGTGCCCACTCCAGCATCAACTGAATTAGGAGAGACTGCAGAGCCACCCGCTGCTAGCCGCCACCTCGAGTTCTACGTCTCGGTCGACATTGACGAGCGCGAGTCGGACGGGATCTTCCGGCCCGTGGCAGTGAAAGCAGACGGTACGTTGCGCATCCACGCGAACCAGCCGCGGCGCTTGAACGTCCGGGTCACGCAAGCCGATCAACAGCGCTTTGCGCTTGCGAGCATCGCGTCCGTGCGCCTCGCTCGACCGTTTGCTGCAAGTGTCGACACTGCGAGCCTCTCGACGACCGGCGGCAAGAGCTCGCAGTGGCTCCTCTCGCCGTCGTCGATTCGCACCCACAGCTACGAAGACGACGACAGCAGTGCGTTTGCGTCTGACGTTGGCGCAGACACAAGCGAGACTGCTGCCGCTGGAGGCGACGGATCAATAGATCCAAAGGTCGGCAGCACTCATGGCATGGCGACCTGGCGCACACTTGCAGTCCGCACTGAGTCTGAGCAAGACGCTGCGAGTCGATCCGTCGTCGCGTCGTTCAAGTGGGACTGCGACGCGCTCTTCCCAGAAGTGCCGGACGCTGAAGGCTCGCGCAGCGTCTACCGCGTCGTCATTGCGCTTGCGACGACGTGGTCGCGCGTGCCGATCGTGCTGTCGAAAAGCATTGCGACAAAGATCGCACCAGTGAGTGTTTCGACGACGCTCAAGCTCGCGCGCGAGCTTGAGAGCACGCGCATGGCGTGGTGGGCTCGCGAGAGCTTCAGTCGCGACTACCGCCTCGGGACGTGGTACAGCGCCGACGTGACGCCGACAAAAGCGTCGAGCGTATCCGCCTCTTACACAAGAGGCGACAGCGACAGTGACGCTACTGCCTCCAGTGATGCACAAGTGATCGTCGATGCGGTTGTCACGCGCCACATCCGAGGCTTGCAGCGCCTGGAGCTTGTGCTCGAGCTCGAGCACCTTCGGCAGCAGATCCTCAAGATGACGCCGTTCAGCGCGACGGAGACTGTCGACGCACGCACTGCGAGCATGGACGAGCTCAGCTTTGATCGCGTCGCTGAGAGCCTGAGTACGCTCTTCGAGAACAGCGACGACGACGAGCAGCGTTTCGAGATCGTAGCGCTCCAGCGCTCGACGCAGCTCTTTGTGCGCAAGAAGACGCAGCGCGACGTGCTCATTGGCGTCAAGTACGGCAACGTCGTGGATCTGCGTCCGCGCGACGAGCTGACTCCAACTCCGAGCCAAAGCGGCGATCTCGACCGTAGCAGCGACGATGTCACTCCGATCCTCTCACGAACGGCGTCGTGGCGCGACGAAGTCCACTCGACGCACTTTGTGACCGAGCCGTCGCACTTGGCGAGCGGCGCAGTCAGCGAGATGGCAGGCTTCCTCATGCTCGCAACGGCGTTCCAAGTCGACGAAGCCGCTGCGGCGGCAGCAGTCGTCACGCCACTGCCACTGTTGTCGCCAACGAGCAGCGCACGTACGCGCCTCGAGAAGCCAGTGAAAGCAGCGAAAGCGAGCTGGGAGCGGCGCTGGTTCGTGCTCAAGCGGCCGTTCCTGTACGCGTACAAGACGTTTGCGCTCAAGGACGAAGTCGGCGTGCTCGACATCTCGCGGTGCCAGCTCATCACGATGGCACCAGTGAGCCTCTCGAATAGCTCAGACGATCCGCGCACGGGTCGTCACCACTCGTCGTCGTCGTCTCGCTCGTCATCTTCAACGTCGACGCGAAGCGGCCACGCGCTGTCGAGTCAAGTGCTCGCAGCGATTCCGTTCAGCTTCCAGCTCGTGTCGCGCGCTGGGACCAAGTGCGTTGTGTGGACGCTCCAGGCGTCGACGGCGCCAGAGATGCGCGCGTGGCTCGTCGCGATCGATCCACTCAAGATCGAAGCGCGCGAAGCCGTTGTGCTGAACAACCAGAGCAACGTCGAGACGCCAGTGATCACAGCGTGAGCCTCGCGTTCGTGGCGAACACGACGATCAGAGCGAGCTGTTCCTAGATGACAGAGCTCAGCCTAAGACTACAAGAGCATGAGCCAACGACAACACTGGTGTCTTTGATCTCTGCGTGTGTGTAAAGAGCTGAGTGGACGGATGGCTACGAAGTCACAGACACCGACGTGATCGCAACGCCGTACACTGCGATCACGACCGACATGGTGGGGTTCTCCCACGACACGATGCACGCGCCTGCGTTGCGAGGAGCAGCAGCAGTGTCGAGCGTCAGGTGTGAGGCACGCAAAGCGCAGCGCTCTGTTGGCCACTCGTAGCGTACCGTCCGCTTTCTCGTCCCACACAGCGCCACTAGGAGACACGAAGGCGTACAAATGAGTACACGCCCTCGAGCAAAGTTTAGTGTAGTGGGGCGTGCGAGTGCGCACCTGTGGAACTCGAGACCAGCATCTTTGCGCTGGCGGATGAAGCACGTGACGACGTACTTGAAGTGCTGCAGTCCATCCAGATCGAGACACACACGAACGTCAGAGCGCGCATGAGCACAGCAAGAGCGCGATCTCGATTGGCACGCAGCACTGCATACTGGAGAGAGTCGTCGTAGGTCGTCGACACACGAAGTCGTGACGGTATTGACCCAGTCGTTCACCTTGCGAGATACAGGCAAAGACAAGCGACATCAGTGTTACCGCAGCAGACACAGCACTCAGTCAGAGCCCACGCATGATGTCGTGGAGCAGTGGTTGTCGTGAGAGCAGTCCACACCTTCTTGTGGTCGTACGCATTGCCTTCGAGCGTACTGAGCACAGCCTCTTGGACGAGAAGCGTCACGTCGTCTTTGAGCAGCGGGAAGTCGTAGACTGCAGCGTGCGCCATCGTGCACACGCTGCTTGGTTGCTTGCTTTGGACAATCGAACTCTTGGTGCTTGGAGCAAAGCGAACTGTGGGAGCACCAAAGGTCGTGACGCCGACCAGTGGTCGTATCGCTCGCTGCCTTTGCTGCTACGTTGACGACAAGACCATGGACGACGATGTCGCGAGCACGAGTGTGTCTAAGACCAAGCGCAGCAGACACAAGAGCAAATCCTCGACAGAGCGCAAGAAGTACCGAGAGCGAGCACAGGCGAGTCGGCCCGATGTGCGAGCTGACGAGGACGACGCCGCGAGCGACGATGAACGTCACCTGTTGAAAGTGCGCGGACACGGTGACGACAACAACGACGCAGTAAGACCAGATCCACGCGCAGCACTAACGCAAGAGCACATTGTCCAGCTTTTTGCAGGCGAGCTGGACGAGTTTGCAGCTCTATCAAGCGGCAGTCGTGACGTTCATCACGATCGCCATTTTGAAGACTCGCGTCACCATCGCGTGCAGTACGTCGTCGAGCACGAGATCAGTGGCGACTTCTTTCGCATCCGTGGCGCCCAGCGTCGCAAGCACACGAGCTCAAACCTCCATCGCACGTCGACACTCCTTTCTCGAGCGTCGACGCGACTCCAGCTCCAATTTGGCAAGTCTGGGACGCCAGATTCGCACTCGCTCCTCCAGTCGCGCGACGCAGCTCAAAGCGGTGCGAACCTGCGCGATGTCGAGACTGCGCTCGTTGTCATGTGCCAAGGCATCCTCGCTGGTCTCTGCTGGATGGACGCGTTCAACCTGAGCTCGAGCGACGCGTTCGCGTGCGCGTACTCGGCCGTCGCAGACCGATCGCGCCAGCTCTTCTTCATCCTGTTCAAATATCCGACTTTTTGCTTGTATACCACTTGAAGTGGATGTATACGAACTGAGGTGTGATGTATACTAAGTGCGCATCGACCTCACACTCGAAGCGAATGGTTTGCTTGACATCGCCCGAGAGCTGCTGTGTCTGTGTCTGTGTCTTTGCACTGTGAGTTTGCTCGGACTGATGAAGAAGCTTGGGCGCCCATCAACGGAGCATGGTGCCGGACCACTCGACAACGACGAGCAGGATGAGCGAGATGCAATGCTCCAGGACGCTTCCAGCCACTTGAGCCAGAGTCGACGCGTCCACACACTGTCAATGCGTCTCGTACGTCGCGCTGATGTTTGTGATAGCACCGGTGCACGTTAGTACTAACCACTGTTGATGTTTGCCGACAGCTCACTGGCGCGTCAGTGTTCACGACACTTGCGCTCCTCATGCTGCTCATCGCGGCGCCATCTGCGATTCGACTTAGTCATGCGCACGAGAGCAACAGTGACTGGTGCGTCTTTGATCACAGGTTGAAACCTGTGAGCCGGCTGTGATCAAGTGCTCACGATGTGGTTGCTTTACGCAATGCATGGCAGGTGTCAGACGAGTGCAAGGCAGTCGTCGCTGTTCCGCACGTCCTTGTCGACGCTGCGCACGAGTGCGATCTGCAACGCTGTGCTCATGAGCAGCGCGTGGTTCTGCGTCTCGCTCGTACGTTTGGCACGATGATTTGATACGCTGCAAGTAGCGTAGCGCATTGACAACGACAGTGTGACTGACACACAAACGTACTCTCAACAATGTGTGTGCGGCTGGCTAGCAATGTCATCTTGGACTCGCAGCGAGCGCACGCAACGAGCGACTACTCCACGAGCTCCAGCGAGCGTGTGTGCGGCAAGAGACGATGTACGTTCGACTGACAGCAGCACGGCAAATAAGGGAAAAGAACCCCGCCGTACGGTTGAGCTGAGACGCGAGCACTGCGTCGCGTGTGCCAAGGCTCGATCACCTCCAAGGTCAGCGGCTAGAGCGTCACTCTGTGGATGCGCTCAAGGAGCTCATCAAAGTGCACCAGGTCCGTTGACTTTCGTTTGAGCCACACATCTCACAACCACGCAGCATGAACTGACGACCTAGCTCTCTGCGATTGACAGGACGCAGTCGACGCGACGGAGAGCATGCTGGTGTCGAAGCTCCAGCTCCAGCTCCAGCTCCAGCAAGTGACTGGGTTGCGCTAGCCGTTCTGACGAAGCGTACGTGCACCAAGGACGCCAATTGCATCAGGCAAGCTCGCGAGCGAGATACATATGAACGTGTGCGCCTGACAGTAGCCACTGAGCGTATCGAGGTCTCGAGTCGCTCCACGTTGTTCATCTGCTTGCTGTGTGTGTGTGGCGTTGGTGGTGTCGATTGTGGTTCTCTTGGATTTTGGTCGTGTGATACCTGATTCCATGCGCGTGTCATTTGTAATTGCACAGGCATACAACCACAAAGGCACGAATGCAAAAGGTTTTGGCGCGCGAGCTTTGCTTGTCAAACAAATTTGGTATCAATCGCTTCTTGCTCGCTTGCTTCATACAACGAGCAACAAGCAACGAGCAACAGACAAGCAAGACAAGACAAGACATCAAGCATGCTTGCTCGACGCGGCGCTCGCACCATCGCTGCTGCTGCGCTCCGTGTCACCTCTGCGCTCTGCGGCACACCGACCAACGCGCGCGGCGTCGCGTCCCTCGTCTCGAGCGAGTGGGTCCGCGAGAGCCGCGAGAAGCTCCTGATCGTCGACTGCGACCAGCCCGTCGCGTTCCAGCGCGCGCACATTCCAAACGCGCAGCCGTTTGGCCCCGCGGTGTCGGGACTCAAAGTGCGTCTATCATTGATATGTGTGTGCGGTGTGTGCGTGTGTATATGGGTGTCTTCATTGCGTAGTCGTTGGTCTGGCGCTCGTCCCTCGACCCTCCTGCGCACACACACTCGCTCTCTCTGTGCGAATGGCGTTCTGCATACGCACGGGTGTCCTGACAATGTGGCAACTTGGCTGGTAGGACCCGAACTCGACTGGCGTGATCGACGAGCGCACGTTCAGGCAAGTGCTCGAGATGCTGCAGGTCGAAGAGGACGCGACGCTCGTGTTCTACGACGACGACTTTGGGCTGGTGCGTCCACGTGTGCACGTGCGCGCGAGAGAGTTTGCTGGCGTGCGGGAGATGCTCTAGAGCACACACAAGCTCGTCGCTCGTGCGCTTGGCAGCAGTCGGACTGGCAAATGCCTGGCACGGAGCGTCTCTCGTTCGCCACGTGCGCCTGCTGGTCTCTCTGACGGATGTCTCTGGTTGTGTGCACGTGTCTCTATGTGCCTCCATCTGTGTGGTTCTCTGTATGCTGCGCGGCGTAGAAAGCGACGCGTCTCTGGTGGGTCTTTCGCCACTTTGGCTTCCCGAAGGAGCAGCTCAAGGTGCGTCTGTCAGTCCAGCAGTCTGTCGGTCTGGTCTCGTTGTCTCTACGATCGCCCGTCGGATCCGTCAATGGATGCGGTCGATGGTGTCGGACCCAGCGTGCGGCTGTGACTTGCACAGACATGACGACAGCATGTCTGACGCTGTGCGCTTGTGCCTTCTTGTGTGTTCTAATGTGTCGCTCGCGTGACACTCACTGAGTATGGCGTTCCTTGCTCGCGATGCGCAGGTGCTCGACGGCGGCTGGAAGCACTGGGTCGCAGGCGCAAACGCCGTCGCGACTGGCTCGCCTCGCGAGATCGCTCCGTCCGCGCCGCTCTGGAAGTACGAGCGTGCTGTCATCCTGCCATACACTGGGACTGACACGCTGCTCTTGTTGCTACGTGAGCAAGAGCAAGCGAGAGAGCAAGCGAGCTGTGGCGAGCACTCCCGACTAACGACTGGCCCGTGTCTGTGTGTGTATGCTGACGGACCGTCACTCACTAGCGCGATCGCACCTTGCGGCGCACTCGTAGACCTCGCGGCCGTGCAGCAGGGACTCACAGACGGCGCGACGCAGTTTGTCGACACGCGCAGCGCGGCCGAGTACAATGGCCGGAACGCTAACGGCAATGCGCGCACCGGTGCGTTTGCGTTTGTATAGTTGGTGCAAGGACCAGAGCTCTCTCTCTCTCTCTCTCTCTCTGTTGTGCGTGCGCCTCGGTTGGCGTTCTGCTCCTTGTGTGTGGTGCAATCTGTATGCGACTGACGGACGAGCTGTGTGTTTGGTCATCGCAATGCACACATGCGCCTTCATGCACAGGACACGTGCCTGGTGCCATGCACTTTGAGTGGGTGGACGCCGTGGACCGCACCGGCGCTGGGACGTTCAAGTCCGAGCGCGAGCTCGCATCGGCGCTTGTCGACGCGCTGGCGCTGCGCTCGGACCAGCCGGTGGTGACGTACTGCCAGCGCGGCATCCGCGCAGCGCACACGGCGTTCGTGCTGTCCGAGGTCCTGGGCTTTTCGGACGTCAAGATCTACGAGAACTCGATGGCGCAGTACCTCAACCGCAACGACACGGCCGTGGAGCAGTGACATTGTAGCTACACCGATGCCACCGACACCACCGACACGGACGACACCGACGCCGACACGGACGACGCTGGACGGACGGATCAAATGACTATATAGTTGATCAACCGACGGACCGACCGACGTAGCGTGTACGTCCGCGGGTGGGATCATGTACACACGGATGCGCGCAAGTACGAAGCGGTGACGGCGACCATCTGAAGCCGCGGATCGCCCGCTTGCTCGAGTGCTTGCTCGAGTGCTTACAGATCGCTTGATCACCCAGTCGACTGACTGACTAATTGGACTGCGGTGTGGTGGACTGCGATGTGGAGCAAGAGAGAGCATGAGAGTGAGAGTGAATGAGACGTGCGAATGCAAGAGAGAGAGAGAGAGTGAGCCAGTACCAGTGTTGGATCAAGTGGAGAGGCAAGAGTCTAGCAGTAGACTCCTTGTCTGGTCACTGAGCGACCGAGACCGAGGCTAGATGGTGCTCGGCGTAGATACACTGGTGCGTGCTGCCAATGGAGCAGACGGCAGACGAGGAAGAGCGAGCAGATAAGAAAGTAGCGGCAGTAGCAAGGGTATGTGCAACGCATGCAAGCAAGTGCGCGAGCTCGTGAGCGAGTGAGTAAGCAGCACCGGAGGCGAGCGGCGAGAACAACAAGTGTTGCTCGACCGTGTTGCTTGTTGTTGCTGCTGCTATTGATGATGAGCGGACTTGTATTTTGTTGTACGCCGACAGAACGACAACGTCGTTCTGTCGTTCTGTCGTTCTCGGAAGCGTCGCGCACGCGTGCGAGTATGCGAGTATGCTCGATGCGTTATCGGGTAATGGGAATCGGTAGTGGAAGTAGCAAGTCGCGAGTCGCATAGGATCAAAGAGCAGCAAAAAGCAAAGCAGGAGGAGGACCAAAGCGTCGCGCGGCGACTGCTCGGCTGCTCGGCTGCTATCGTGCAGATGTGGATAGCCCTGTCGCCGCCGCTGGCCCGTCAGCTCAAGAAGGAAAGGAAAGGGCGAGCAGGCGAGCGAGCGAGCGATACGCGATGATAACGTGCAGTAACGTACAGGACGCGCGCTCGCTCGCAGTCAGTCGGTCCGTCGGTCCGTCGTGGCATCCTAGCAAGCATCACGCGTCACAAGCAAGCATCTAAGCAAGTAGCACACCGAGCTATAATACCGAGCGATCGGCACCTTTGTCGCTGCTACAAGAGCTGAAAGGCGAGTGAGCACTCGGATAGGAGAACGGAGAGAGTGGAGAGAGTGGAGAGAGTGGAGAGCTGGTGGTTGGTGGGCGGCACTGCTGCTCGGCCATCTCGCAGGCAGCTAGACTCTGGATGCCAGAGTGATATACATTGAAGTCAGGAGGATAGCAAAGTTGGTGAGGATAGGATAGCCATGCTGAGCGACCCGACTCTGCGAGCGTCCGAGCGCCTGCGTGCTGCTACTAGTACACGCGTGCTCTCGACGCCAGACCAGAGGATCTGAGTGTCTGCATGCCGCCTTGCCTGCCTGACCACGCGTCAATCGGCCAGTCCGCGGTACCCGATATGAGCAAGCGATCGAGGCGGCAGCAGGCACTTGCCTGGCTATTCGATTGATTCGCTGTCTGTCCGTCCGCCGGTCCGTCGCAGGCACGGTGTTGGCCTGCCGATCCAACAACAACGACGACAACTACAACTACAACATCGACAGCGAGATAACACAAGAGCAACAACACCAGAAGCAATGCTGCAACAGGAGTTTATGAGCAACAAGCCTAGTCGAGCAAGCAGCGCAAGGAGGGGTGTGCGAGTCAAGAGAGAGAGATAGAGAGTCAAGTAAGCGCGGGTGCGAGAGTAAGTTCGCGTTCGAGTTCGAGGATAGAGCGCAGCGATGGATGGAGAGAGCGCGCGCGTCGTCGGGTCAGTGCGGCGACATTGTCACGCGCGCGCTTGGTTCGACATACATCCCTGCACTTGGAGTCCTTGGAAGTCGTGTTTGAGCTGGCACTTGAGCTACTGCTTGAAGACCTGGTGCGGATAGTGCTGGTGTTTGAGCTGGTACTTGGCGCTCAGTGCCGACGACATGTCTTTCTTTGGTATGTGAATGTCATTCGATGTCCTCGAGTGTGAGTTTGTATCTAGCGGGTCGCAAGTGAGAGAGCGATCCGAAGCGTTTCGACAATGTTAGTGCGAGTTTGGATGTCGAGCAGATTGGACTTCGGACTTTGGCGTGCGAACTAAATTGCTCGATTGCACGCGTGCACTGTACGCCCTTTCTGATGCGCGACAGTGCTAACTTGATGGACAGCGTACTTGGTTGTTGTTGTTGTGCTTTGTGACTTGTTGTAGAGCTCTGCGGTCGGGACTTGCTTCGAGAGGCGATCAATAGCAGAGCAAAGCTGCGTACGCCGACTGCACTCGCTACATAGCACTTGCGAGTCCTGGTGATGTGATGTCGCGACGCAGCGAGGCCGACGCGACAAAAGGACTGTGTGCGTGCTCATCCAGATCGACGCTCCGATGCGGCAGGAGCAGCAAGCTGGCGATGGCGGGAGTCCAGCGCGTCGCCCGAACCGAACCGAGCTGGTTGTCGGTTGTCGGATTTTCTTCGACAGCGAGGTGAAGCGACGCTTGCCTTGCTTTGCTTGCTGAGGTCGATACACACAAGCAAGTGCCGACCTTGCAAAATAGGTCGCCCCCATCGTTCATTCGTTCGAGACGACGGAAGTGGAAGTGGAGACGCTTCATCGCTCGCTCGCTCGCTCACGAAGCGGACGACAACGATCAACGAGTGACTGCTCTTCTCCACTTCGCGCGCTGCTCATGTCGCTAGATCGCGCGCGAAACGGAGCAATGCGTGGTCGAGAGACTCGTGAGAGAGCTCGCTCGCTCACGTTGCATCCACGACGTGTGGGCCGTACAGCAGCATGTCAGTGCAGGTAAGGTTGAGCCAGTAGTAGCAGTAGGACGACGACAATGTACATCAACCACACAAAGCCTCTTTGAAAGAGGCT
Organism: Pythium guiyangense; assembly: GCA_003730235.1. Taxonomy (NCBI): domain Eukaryota; phylum Oomycota; class Peronosporomycetes; order Pythiales; family Pythiaceae; genus Pythium; species Pythium guiyangense. Next base: position 230,275 of record QXDM01000099.1, read on the forward strand.
CGTGTCCGATGCGAGACGCGCTTTCCAACCTACTCTACAGTTCGAGTCAAGATGACTTGGGTAGTCATGCCATTGCATTGCAGCGCATCAGGCTCCAGGATCCGTTGGCGTGAGCACAGCGAAAGGACGTGAAATAGCAAGCGGAGGGCAACCCATCTCGATGCTACTTGCTCCTGTCTGTCGCGCTTCTCACTTCAAGCACCGTCCGCATCCTGTACGGCAGCCTCCATGACGACAACGCACAGTTCGTCCTTCCAGACTAACCTGACGTCAGCCGATACTCGAGACTCCGCGAATCCACGAAGAGGAGGCTAGATTTGCATGTCGTCGGCACTGAGCGCCAAGTACCAGCTCAAACACCAGCACTATCCGCACCAGGTCTTCAAGCAGTAGCTCAAGTGCCAGCTCAAACACGACTTCCAAGGACTCCAAGTGCAGGGATGTATGTCGAACCAAGCGCGCGCGTGACAATGTCGCCGCACTGACCCGACGACGCGCGCGCTCTCTCCATCCATCGCTGCGCTCTATCCTCGAACTCGAACGCGAACTTACTCTCGCACCCGCGCTTACTTGACTCTCTATCTCTCTCTCTTGACTCGCACACCCCTCCTTGCGCTGCTTGCTCGACTAGGCTTGTTGCTCATAAACTCCTGTTGCAGCATTGCTTCTGGTGTTGTTGCTCTTGTGTTATCTCGCTGTCGATGTTGTAGTTGTAGTTGTCGTCGTTGTTGTTGGATCGGCAGGCCAACACCGTGCCTGCGACGGACCGGCGGACGGACAGACAGCGAATCAATCGAATAGCCAGGCAAGTGCCTGCTGCCGCCTCGATCGCTTGCTCATATCGGGTACCGCGGACTGGCCGATTGACGCGTGGTCAGGCAGGCAAGGCGGCATGCAGACACTCAGATCCTCTGGTCTGGCGTCGAGAGCACGCGTGTACTAGTAGCAGCACGCAGGCGCTCGGACGCTCGCAGAGTCGGGTCGCTCAGCATGGCTATCCTATCCTCACCAACTTTGCTATCCTCCTGACTTCAATGTATATCACTCTGGCATCCAGAGTCTAGCTGCCTGCGAGATGGCCGAGCAGCAGTGCCGCCCACCAACCACCAGCTCTCCACTCTCTCCACTCTCTCCACTCTCTCCGTTCTCCTATCCGAGTGCTCACTCGCCTTTCAGCTCTTGTAGCAGCGACAAAGGTGCCGATCGCTCGGTATTATAGCTCGGTGTGCTACTTGCTTAGATGCTTGCTTGTGACGCGTGATGCTTGCTAGGATGCCACGACGGACCGACGGACCGACTGACTGCGAGCGAGCGCGCGTCCTGTACGTTACTGCACGTTATCATCGCGTATCGCTCGCTCGCTCGCCTGCTCGCCCTTTCCTTTCCTTCTTGAGCTGACGGGCCAGCGGCGGCGACAGGGCTATCCACATCTGCACGATAGCAGCCGAGCAGCCGAGCAGTCGCCGCGCGACGCTTTGGTCCTCCTCCTGCTTTGCTTTTTGCTGCTCTTTGATCCTATGCGACTCGCGACTTGCTACTTCCACTACCGATTCCCATTACCCGATAACGCATCGAGCATACTCGCATACTCGCACGCGTGCGCGACGCTTCCGAGAACGACAGAACGACAGAACGACGTTGTCGTTCTGTCGGCGTACAACAAAATACAAGTCCGCTCATCATCAATAGCAGCAGCAACAACAAGCAACACGGTCGAGCAACACTTGTTGTTCTCGCCGCTCGCCTCCGGTGCTGCTTACTCACTCGCTCACGAGCTCGCGCACTTGCTTGCATGCGTTGCACATACCCTTGCTACTGCCGCTACTTTCTTATCTGCTCGCTCTTCCTCGTCTGCCGTCTGCTCCATTGGCAGCACGCACCAGTGTATCTACGCCGAGCACCATCTAGCCTCGGTCTCGGTCGCTCAGTGACCAGACAAGGAGTCTACTGCTAGACTCTTGCCTCTCCACTTGATCCAACACTGGTACTGGCTCACTCTCTCTCTCTCTCTCTTGCATTCGCACGTCTCATTCACTCTCACTCTCATGCTCTCTCTCTCTCTCTCTCTCTCTTGCTCCACATCGCAGTCCACCACACCGCAGTCCAATTAGTCAGTCAGTCGACTGGGTGATCAAGCGATCTGTAAGCACTCGAGCAAGCACTCGAGCAAGCGGGCGATCCGCGGCTTCAGATGGTCGCCGTCACCGCTTCGTACTTGCGCGCATCCGTGTGTACATGATCCCACCCGCGGACGTACACGCTACGTCGGTCGGTCCGTCGGTTGATCAACTATATAGTCATTTGATCCGTCCGTCCAGCGTCGTCCGTGTCGGCGTCGGTGTCGTCCGTGTCGGTGGTGTCGGTGGCATCGGTGTAGCTACAATGTCACTGCTCCACGGCCGTGTCGTTGCGGTTGAGGTACTGCGCCATCGAGTTCTCGTAGATCTTGACGTCCGAAAAGCCCAGGACCTCGGACAGCACGAACGCCGTGTGCGCTGCGCGGATGCCGCGCTGGCAGTACGTCACCACCGGCTGGTCCGAGCGCAGCGCCAGCGCGTCGACAAGCGCCGATGCGAGCTCGCGCTCGGACTTGAACGTCCCAGCGCCGGTGCGGTCCACGGCGTCCACCCACTCAAAGTGCATGGCACCAGGCACGTGTCCTGTGCATGAAGGCGCATGTGTGCATTGCGATGACCAAACACACAGCTCGTCCGTCAGTCGCATACAGATTGCACCACACACAAGGAGCAGAACGCCAACCGAGGCGCACGCACAACAGAGAGAGAGAGAGAGAGAGAGAGCTCTGGTCCTTGCACCAACTATACAAACGCAAACGCACCGGTGCGCGCATTGCCGTTAGCGTTCCGGCCATTGTACTCGGCCGCGCTGCGCGTGTCGACAAACTGCGTCGCGCCGTCTGTGAGTCCCTGCTGCACGGCCGCGAGGTCTACGAGTGCGCCGCAAGGTGCGATCGCGCTAGTGAGTGACGGTCCGTCAGCATACACACACAGACACGGGCCAGTCGTTAGTCGGGAGTGCTCGCCACAGCTCGCTTGCTCTCTCGCTTGCTCTTGCTCACGTAGCAACAAGAGCAGCGTGTCAGTCCCAGTGTATGGCAGGATGACAGCACGCTCGTACTTCCAGAGCGGCGCGGACGGAGCGATCTCGCGAGGCGAGCCAGTCGCGACGGCGTTTGCGCCTGCGACCCAGTGCTTCCAGCCGCCGTCGAGCACCTGCGCATCGCGAGCAAGGAACGCCATACTCAGTGAGTGTCACGCGAGCGACACATTAGAACACACAAGAAGGCACAAGCGCACAGCGTCAGACATGCTGTCGTCATGTCTGTGCAAGTCACAGCCGCACGCTGGGTCCGACACCATCGACCGCATCCATTGACGGATCCGACGGGCGATCGTAGAGACAACGAGACCAGACCGACAGACTGCTGGACTGACAGACGCACCTTGAGCTGCTCCTTCGGGAAGCCAAAGTGGCGAAAGACCCACCAGAGACGCGTCGCTTTCTACGCCGCGCAGCATACAGAGAACCACACAGATGGAGGCACATAGAGACACGTGCACACAACCAGAGACATCCGTCAGAGAGACCAGCAGGCGCACGTGGCGAACGAGAGACGCTCCGTGCCAGGCATTTGCCAGTCCGACTGCTGCCAAGCGCACGAGCGACGAGCTTGTGTGTGCTCTAGAGCATCTCCCGCACGCCAGCAAACTCTCTCGCGCGCACGTGCACACGTGGACGCACCAGCCCAAAGTCGTCGTCGTAGAACACGAGCGTCGCGTCCTCTTCGACCTGCAGCATCTCGAGCACTTGCCTGAACGTGCGCTCGTCGATCACGCCAGTCGAGTTCGGGTCCTACCAGCCAAGTTGCCACATTGTCAGGACACCCGTGCGTATGCAGAACGCCATTCGCACAGAGAGAGCGAGTGTGTGTGCGCAGGAGGGTCGAGGGACGAGCGCCAGACCAACGACTACGCAATGAAGACACCCATATACACACGCACACACCGCACACACATATCAATGATAGACGCACTTTGAGTCCCGACACCGCGGGGCCAAACGGCTGCGCGTTTGGAATGTGCGCGCGCTGGAACGCGACGGGCTGGTCGCAGTCGACGATCAGGAGCTTCTCGCGGCTCTCGCGGACCCACTCGCTCGAGACGAGGGACGCGACGCCGCGCGCGTTGGTCGGTGTGCCGCAGAGCGCAGAGGTGACACGGAGCGCAGCAGCAGCGATGGTGCGAGCGCCGCGTCGAGCAAGCATGCTTGATGTCTTGTCTTGTCTTGCTTGTCTGTTGCTCGTTGCTTGTTGCTCGTTGTATGAAGCAAGCGAGCAAGAAGCGATTGATACCAAATTTGTTTGACAAGCAAAGCTCGCGCGCCAAAACCTTTTGCATTCGTGCCTTTGTGGTTGTATGCCTGTGCAATTACAAATGACACGCGCATGGAATCAGGTATCACACGACCAAAATCCAAGAGAACCACAATCGACACCACCAACGCCACACACACACAGCAAGCAGATGAACAACGTGGAGCGACTCGAGACCTCGATACGCTCAGTGGCTACTGTCAGGCGCACACGTTCATATGTATCTCGCTCGCGAGCTTGCCTGATGCAATTGGCGTCCTTGGTGCACGTACGCTTCGTCAGAACGGCTAGCGCAACCCAGTCACTTGCTGGAGCTGGAGCTGGAGCTGGAGCTTCGACACCAGCATGCTCTCCGTCGCGTCGACTGCGTCCTGTCAATCGCAGAGAGCTGGGTCGTAAAGATACACAACAGGCGTTTGGTCCGGTATTCGTGTCCTAGCTGTCTCCTCGTCTCGCGTCGTAGCTCTCGAAGCAGCCCGCGTCAGTCGGCTCGTCCACCTGTGCAATCCTCTTCACACTTGCCAGCTCGACGATACCTTGAGCTGCTCATGGACGTCCATGGATGTCAATGCCATTGCCAATGGGACTGCGAATGCCTGGCGACTGCTTCGGTCCGACGACACTGCCTTGCGTTGTTCGAGCTCGGCAAGTGCGTGAGCGACTGCAGTCTTCTGACGATCAACAGGACCTGCACTGAACGGCATGCGAACACACCACACACACATATGTCTGCAGCTCTGACACTGAAACAAGCTCGAGTAGCAGCAGCGGCAGCAGTGGTGGTGATGGCTCTGCAGGCGCTGCACGTCCAGCTGCAAGAGGTGCATGGTGCGTATGTATGTCGCGAATGACACTTCCTCGCATCGCCAGCACGCCTCGAGCCTCAGTCTTCGTGGATAGAACGGCTGCGCTGGACCTCCGAGTGCGCAGCAGACCACGCGAGAGCGAAGACACGTGCTCACTGCTCACTGTTGTTGCTATGGCTTTCGCGTTCGCTGCTGTCGTCCATTGTCTTAACTTACTCGTCGAGTCTCGTTTGCTCGCCGCTCTTCTCTCACTTGCTCGCTCTTACTCTCGTGCTTACTACAGTTCCTACAGAATAGATACATACTCGGTACGTGGTCGCTCGCTCGCTCACTACTCGGGCAAGCGCTGCTCGTCGCACGGCGGCGACGCACTGCCGTCCGAGAACGAGTCGAACGTGCGCTTCCGAGACAGCGACCCGAACGACGACGACGACGATGGCGAGCTGTTGTTGCTACTGCCGCCGCCGCTGGCTCGTCGTACTGCGATCGCAGTGCTCGGACGAGGACTAGAGGTGCTACTGCCACCAGCACCACTGCTGGTGCTGCTGAACTTGAGCTTGCGGCTGCGCAAGTACGTGAGCGCGTTCCGGAGCTGGATCTTCGTGGGCATGAGGTCGCTCCCGAACGCGCCGAGGCGATGGAGGCTCTGCAGCTCTTTGTAGATCACCATGGGCTTCACGTCCGAGTTCTGCTGCAGCATGCGCACGACGTGCACTTTCATCTCCTCCGTCACGCAGCTCTGTAGCGGCTCGGTCGAGTCGTGCGCGTCGCTCAGGTGCTGGTACGCTTGACACACGATGCCCGCGAACGTGAGCTGGCACGTCGACATGCGGAGCTGCACGGGACATGCGCGGCTCTTGCGCGACGAGTACACTCGCGGCTCACTGCTGCTACTGCTGCTGCTGTTGTTGTGGTAGTGGTGCTGCTCTGCGTCGTCGTCCGCATCGGCGTCGTCGCCCTGGGTCTTGGGGTGGCAGAGCGCAGACGTGCACTTGGTCCACTGGACCTTCATCTTGTGCTCGACGTGGTTGAGCTCACTGTCGTCGTTCTGCTGTGCGTGGTGGTCGTGGTTCATGGTGCAGTTCACGAGGTGCGTGTTGATGATCGCGTTGCGCTTGAGCGAGCGCCGAAAGTCGTTCATCTCGGCCTCGCTCTGCGTCTCGCCGATCACGAACCAGCCGCCGTCGTCCGGGTTGTGGAGCAGCCGCCGGAGGTCCATGGCGCGGCGTGTTCGTGCGTGGGTGCTAGCGTGTTGGATCGTGATTGTCGTCGACTGCTGCTGCTGCGTCGGTGGTCGGTTCGTCGCTTGTCGTTCGAGCGACTGTGTGTGATAGCGTGCTTGTGTGCTTGTGTGTGCGTGAGCGACTGGTTGGAATCGACTGCTGGCGACCGAGTGCTGTAGCGCCGTAGTGGCTGTTGTGTGTGTGCGTGTTGTCTGGAGCTCTGGCACGGACAGCGCAAGTCGCGAAATGAGTTTGAGTGCGTGGTGCTCAGCAGCAGCAGTAGCAAAGAGAGCGCTCGCTCGCTCTCACGCTTGCGTGAAGCACTGCTGTGTGTGTCTGTCGAGTGCGAGTGAGCGAGCGAGCGCGAGCGCGCGGCGAGGAGTTGGACAAAGGATCAGCGCGCGCTCCAGTCGGCGGCGGCGTGAGCTCGTGAACAGCCGTGCGGGTGGCTCTTCTGTGCGCGCTTTTGGAAAGTGTGCAAAGACGAGACTCACGCGGCCCTGCGCAACGAGCGTAGCCTGTGCATCTCGAGACGAGCCTCTGTATCATGGGCGGCCGACAACTACAGTGCAGCTGCTTTCACGGCGCGAGCGGGTCTCTATTCAACGCTGCTGCGTACAACAAGCAAGCGCGTGTTGGCGTTGTCGGCTGTAGTGGCGCTCGCTTGTTGCTCGTCGGCGTGCTCGTCCGAGCGGAAAGAAGGAATGGTGGATAGACTCGAAACCGCCTTGCGCGCAACTTTATTGTCGCGCTGTCTGCTGCTGCTGCTGCTACAGATCCGCTCGCTCGCTCGCTCGTTCTGCTCGTATAGCCGACGACAACGACGCACGGCCACTTCGCGCGGCGGCGGCGGACCTCTAGCCCTCTAGCCCTCTAGCCGACCAAACACTCACACGCACGGATGCGAATCATCATCACATCACTTGCAAAATCCCAGCTGCTCCGGATGGTCCTCAGCACAATTCGACAGCAGCAACTCACTGACTGGCGGCGGTGAGGTTCGTGGTTCGTGGCGAGCACTCGTGTGCAACGCGTCACTGCCGCTGCCCTCACTCAGTCGATCGCTCGCTCGCGGCGATTGCTGTAAACACTCGCGACAGCGTGATAAACCTCCAGCTGGGCGACGAAGCGTGAGACTCAACGCTCGCTTGTGTGATTTGCACGGAGCAGTGAACGCCCGCCGCGTTCGCTCGCGCCTGCTGCTGGGGGCTGACCCAGCGCGGACCAAGACAGAGCTGGCTCCCGTGAGCAAGTGCGCTTAACACGCTGGCAAACGCAGAGAGATGAACGCACCAAGCAAACGCAGCGAGCAAATGCGGTCGCCCGCTGCGTGTGAGTGAGTGATTCGTCCTAGGTACATGCGCGACCTAGGTTCAAACGCTGCTGCGATCACCAAAGACGGACCGAATGACCTCCATCATCGTCATCGCTCGCGCAATTGACATTCATCATTGACGACAGACTCACAAGCAGATCCAGCAAGGCGCAATGTGCGTGCGTGTGCAACCACGAGCAGCAGTGCGGCGGTGCAGCAGCAACACAGCGCAAGTACGAGAGCGAGAGCAAGAGCGAGTGTGCGAGTGTGCTGCTGAGGCCGCGAGCTCGTCCTGATTAGCACAAGCGCTGAACAGCGGACGGTAATCAATCCGATCATCGTGTCGTGGCAATCTCCGCATCGAACCAGGTAATGAACGACCGACACAGGCTGCTGCTTGTGCGTGCATGCGTGGGTGTGTTGCTTTGTGTGTGGTGTGTGCTCTTCCAGTCCGCCTGCCAACTGCCAAGGTCGCTACAATGCACTCAGTGACAAACTGTCACCATGACTCGCTCTCTCTTATTTCACTCTCGCTACCGCTTCGCATCGCGCGTTTGCGTGATGGCGAGGGACGGCGAGCGATCCGGCATGGCATGGCAAACAAGAAAGCATGTCCAGCAGCCAGCGAGCCAGTCAGTCAGTCAGACCAACGAACCAACTGACCGCGGATGAACTGGGTTAGGCGCGCACGAAGCGATCGCTCGGTGCGCCTACCGCCACACCACCGTCGTGTGCTGCCGCGCATGCATCTGCATCTGCTCAAGACCAAACAAATGGCTCGAGCGGATTCGTCGCGTGAGTCACGCTGGTGTGGCGCACATCAGTTGTTGATGCATCATGCGAATTTCTGCCAATCACATGCGAGATTAGACAACACACGTGGCCCACATAACATGTGACGTCATGCAACACGTTGAAGTTGTATTGCATGTCAAAAATCACCCGTCAGTCATGTCGGCTGCTCGACGAGCGTCGAGCATCGAGCGGCAAGTGACAAGCTCAGCACTGCTGGCGCCTCTACAACTGGAAAGCGAGCACTCGCGCTGCTGCTATAGAGCGAACGACGCAGAGGCGTTCGTGATCTACGACGACGGCTTTCAACTGGTGCGTGCGTGCATATGCACATGCACATGTTCATGAGTGGAGTGGAGTGGGGAGCCTCTCGAGCGTGTGCACTTGAGCGTGTGCACTTGACAGATTGACTGGTAGACGCACGGCATTGGCGTGCAGCTCATTGCTTCGTTCGCTCTCTCACAGTCGGCAATGGAGCATTGGGCCGATCCATGGAGACGATCAGTGGCGTCAGATCCAGCGCGTGTCTGCGACTTGCACGAAGATGGCGACACCGCGTCGGCGCTTGCGCTCTTGAGTTACACTGTACGCGCACAATCGTGCAGATGATAAGCTTGGTGTGGCGTGCGGGATGTTCAAGTCCGAGCGCGAGCTCGCATCGGCGCTTGTCGACGCGCTGGCGCTGCGCTCGGACCAGCCGGTGGTGACGTACTGCCAGCGCGGCATCCGCGCAGCGCACACGGCGTTCGTGCTGTCCGAGGTCCTGGGCTTTTCGGACGTCAAGATCTACGAGAACTCGATGGCGCAGTACCTCAACCGCAACGACACGGCCGTGGAGCAGTGACATTGTAGCTACACCGATGCCACCGACACCACCGACACGGACGACACCGACGCCGACACGGACGACGCTGGACGGACGGATCAAATGACTATATAGTTGATCAACCGACGGACCGACCGACGTAGCGTGTACGTCCGCGGGTGGGATCATGTACACACGGATGCGCGCAAGTACGAAGCGGTGACGGCGACCATCTGAAGCCGCGGATCGCCCGCTTGCTCGAGTGCTTGCTCGAGTGCTTACAGATCGCTTGATCACCCAGTCGACTGACTGACTAATTGGACTGCGGTGTGGTGGACTGCGATGTGGAGCAAGAGAGAGAGAGAGAGAGAGAGCATGAGAGTGAGAGTGAATGAGACGTGCGAATGCAAGAGAGAGAGAGAGAGAGTGAGCCAGTACCAGTGTTGGATCAAGTGGAGAGGCAAGAGTCTAGCAGTAGACTCCTTGTCTGGTCACTGAGCGACCGAGACCGAGGCTAGATGGTGCTCGGCGTAGATACACTGGTGTGTGCTGCCAATGGAGCAGACGGCAGACGAGGAAGAGCGAGCAGATAAGAAAGTAGCGGCAGTAGCAAGGGTATGTGCAACGCATGCAAGCAAGTGCGCGAGCTCGTGAGCGAGTGAGTAAGCAGCACCGGAGGCGAGCGGCGAGAACAACAAGTGTTGCTCGACCGTGTTGCTTGTTGTTGCTGCTGCTATTGATGATGAGCGGACTTGTATTTTGTTGTACGCCGACAGAACGACAACGTCGTTCTGTCGTTCTGTCGTTCTCGGAAGCGTCGCGCACGCGTGCGAGTATGCGAGTATGCTCGATGCGTTATCGGGTAATGGGAATCGGTAGTGGAAGTAGCAAGTCGCGAGTCGCATAGGATCAAAGAGCAGCAAAAAGCAAAGCAGGAGGAGGACCAAAGCGTCGCGCGGCGACTGCTCGGCTGCTCGGCTGCTATCGTGCAGATGTGGATAGCCCTGTCGCCGCCGCTGGCCCGTCAGCTCAAGAAGGAAAGGAAAGGGCGAGCAGGCGAGCGAGCGAGCGATACGCGATGATAACGTGCAGTAACGTACAGGACGCGCGCTCGCTCGCAGTCAGTCGGTCCGTCGGTCCGTCGTGGCATCCTAGCAAGCATCACGCGTCACAAGCAAGCATCTAAGCAAGTAGCACACCGAGCTATAATACCGAGCGATCGGCACCTTTGTCGCTGCTACAAGAGCTGAAAGGCGAGTGAGCACTCGGATAGGAGAACGGAGAGAGTGGAGAGAGTGGAGAGAGTGGAGAGCTGGTGGTTGGTGGGCGGCACTGCTGCTCGGCCATCTCGCAGGCAGCTAGACTCTGGATGCCAGAGTGATATACATTGAAGTCAGGAGGATAGCAAAGTTGGTGAGGATAGGATAGCCATGCTGAGCGACCCGACTCTGCGAGCGTCCGAGCGCCTGCGTGCTGCTACTAGTACACGCGTGCTCTCGACGCCAGACCAGAGGATCTGAGTGTCTGCATGCCGCCTTGCCTGCCTGACCACGCGTCAATCGGCCAGTCCGCGGTACCCGATATGAGCAAGCGATCGAGGCGGCAGCAGGCACTTGCCTGGCTATTCGATTGATTCGCTGTCTGTCCGTCCGCCGGTCCGTCGCAGGCACGGTGTTGGCCTGCCGATCCAACAACAACGACGACAACTACAACTACAACATCGACAGCGAGATAACACAAGAGCAACAACACCAGAAGCAATGCTGCAACAGGAGTTTATGAGCAACAAGCCTAGTCGAGCAAGCAGCGCAAGGAGGGGTGTGCGAGTCAAGAGAGAGAGATAGAGAGTCAAGTAAGCGCGGGTGCGAGAGTAAGTTCGCGTTCGAGTTCGAGGATAGAGCGCAGCGATGGATGGAGAGAGCGCGCGCGTCGTCGGGTCAGTGCGGCGACATTGTCACGCGCGCGCTTGGTTCGACATACATCCCTGCACTTGGAGTCCTTGGAAGTCGTGTTTGAGCTGGCACTTGAGCTACTGCTTGAAGACCTGGTGCGGATAGTGCTGGTGTTTGAGCTGGTACTTGGCGCTCAGTGCCGACGACATGCAAATCTAGCCTCCTCTTCGTGGATTCGCGGAGTCTCGAGTATCGGCTGACGTCAGGTTAGTCTGGAAGGACGAACTGTGCGTTGTCGTCATGGAGGCTGCCGTACAGGATGCGGACGGTGCTTGAAGTGAGAAGCGCGACAGACAGGAGCAAGTAGCATCGAGATGGGTTGCCCTCCGCTTGCTATTTCACGTCCTTTCGCTGTGCTCACGCCAACGGATCCTGGAGCCTGATGCGCTGCAATGCAATGGCATGACTACCCAAGTCATCTTGACTCGAACTGTAGAGTAGGTTGGAAAGCGCGTCTCGCATCGGACACGAGCCTCTTTCAAAGAGGCTTTGTGTGGTTGATGTACATTGTCGTCGTCCTACTGCTACTACTGGCTCAACCTTACCTGCACTGACATGCTGCTGTACGGCCCACACGTCGTGGATGCAACGTGAGCGAGCGAGCTCTCTCACGAGTCTCTCGACCACGCATTGCTCCGTTTCGCGCGCGATCTAGCGACATGAGCAGCGCGCGAAGTGGAGAAGAGCAGTCACTCGTTGATCGTTGTCGTCCGCTTCGTGAGCGAGCGAGCGAGCGATGAAGCGTCTCCACTTCCACTTCCGTCGTCTCGAACGAATGAACGATGGGGGCGACCTATTTTGCAAGGTCGGCACTTGCTTGTGTGTATCGACCTCAGCAAGCAAAGCAAGGCAAGCGTCGCTTCACCTCGCTGTCGAAGAAAATCCGACAACCGACAACCAGCTCGGTTCGGTTCGGGCGACGCGCTGGACTCCCGCCATCGCCAGCTTGCTGCTCCTGCCGCATCGGAGCGTCGATCTGGATGAGCACGCACACAGTCCTTTTGTCGCGTCGGCCTCGCTGCGTCGCGACATCACATCACCAGGACTCGCAAGTGCTATGTAGCGAGTGCAGTCGGCGTACGCAGCTTTGCTCTGCTATTGATCGCCTCTCGAAGCAAGTCCCGACCGCAGAGCTCTACAACAAGTCACAAAGCACAACAACAACAACCAAGTACGCTGTCCATCAAGTTAGCACTGTCGCGCATCAGAAAGGGCGTACAGTGCACGCGTGCAATCGAGCAATTTAGTTCGCACGCCAAAGTCCGAAGTCCAATCTGCTCGACATCCAAACTCGCACTAACATTGTCGAAACGCTTCGGATCGCTCTCTCACTTGCGACCCGCTAGATACAAACTCACACTCGAGGACATCGAATGACATTCACATACCAAAGAAAGACATGTCGTCGGCACTGAGCGCCAAGTACCAGCTCAAACACCAGCACTATCCGCACCAGGTCTTCAAGCAGTAGCTCAAGTGCCAGCTCAAACACGACTTCCAAGGACTCCAAGTGCAGGGATGTATGTCGAACCAAGCGCGCGCGTGACAATGTCGCCGCACTGACCCGACGACGCGCGCGCTCTCTCCATCCATCGCTGCGCTCTATCCTCGAACTCGAACGCGAACTTACTCTCGCACCCGCGCTTACTTGACTCTCTATCTCTCTCTCTTGACTCGCACACCCCTCCTTGCGCTGCTTGCTCGACTAGGCTTGTTGCTCATAAACTCCTGTTGCAGCATTGCTTCTGGTGTTGTTGCTCTTGTGTTATCTCGCTGTCGATGTTGTAGTTGTAGTTGTCGTCGTTGTTGTTGGATCGGCAGGCCAACACCGTGCCTGCGACGGACCGGCGGACGGACAGACAGCGAATCAATCGAATAGCCAGGCAAGTGCCTGCTGCCGCCTCGATCGCTTGCTCATATCGGGTACCGCGGACTGGCCGATTGACGCGTGGTCAGGCAGGCAAGGCGGCATGCAGACACTCAGATCCTCTGGTCTGGCGTCGAGAGCACGCGTGTACTAGTAGCAGCACGCAGGCGCTCGGACGCTCGCAGAGTCGGGTCGCTCAGCATGGCTATCCTATCCTCACCAACTTTGCTATCCTCCTGACTTCAATGTATATCACTCTGGCATCCAGAGTCTAGCTGCCTGCGAGATGGCCGAGCAGCAGTGCCGCCCACCAACCACCAGCTCTCCACTCTCTCCACTCTCTCCACTCTCTCCGTTCTCCTATCCGAGTGCTCACTCGCCTTTCAGCTCTTGTAGCAGCGACAAAGGTGCCGATCGCTCGGTATTATAGCTCGGTGTGCTACTTGCTTAGATGCTTGCTTGTGACGCGTGATGCTTGCTAGGATGCCACGACGGACCGACGGACCGACTGACTGCGAGCGAGCGCGCGTCCTGTACGTTACTGCACGTTATCATCGCGTATCGCTCGCTCGCTCGCCTGCTCGCCCTTTCCTTTCCTTCTTGAGCTGACGGGCCAGCGGCGGCGACAGGGCTATCCACATCTGCACGATAGCAGCCGAGCAGCCGAGCAGTCGCCGCGCGACGCTTTGGTCCTCCTCCTGCTTTGCTTTTTGCTGCTCTTTGATCCTATGCGACTCGCGACTTGCTACTTCCACTACCGATTCCCATTACCCGATAACGCATCGAGCATACTCGCATACTCGCACGCGTGCGCGACGCTTCCGAGAACGACAGAACGACAGAACGACGTTGTCGTTCTGTCGGCGTACAACAAAATACAAGTCCGCTCATCATCAATAGCAGCAGCAACAACAAGCAACACGGTCGAGCAACACTTGTTGTTCTCGCCGCTCGCCTCCGGTGCTGCTTACTCACTCGCTCACGAGCTCGCGCACTTGCTTGCATGCGTTGCACATACCCTTGCTACTGCCGCTACTTTCTTATCTGCTCGCTCTTCCTCGTCTGCCGTCTGCTCCATTGGCAGCACACACCAGTGTATCTACGCCGAGCACCATCTAGCCTCGGTCTCGGTCGCTCAGTGACCAGACAAGGAGTCTACTGCTAGACTCTTGCCTCTCCACTTGATCCAACACTGGTACTGGCTCACTCTCTCTCTCTCTCTCTTGCATTCGCACGTCTCATTCACTCTCACTCTCATGCTCTCTCTCTCTCTCTCTCTCTTGCTCCACATCGCAGTCCACCACACCGCAGTCCAATTAGTCAGTCAGTCGACTGGGTGATCAAGCGATCTGTAAGCACTCGAGCAAGCACTCGAGCAAGCGGGCGATCCGCGGCTTCAGATGGTCGCCGTCACCGCTTCGTACTTGCGCGCATCCGTGTGTACATGATCCCACCCGCGGACGTACACGCTACGTCGGTCGGTCCGTCGGTTGATCAACTATATAGTCATTTGATCCGTCCGTCCAGCGTCGTCCGTGTCGGCGTCGGTGTCGTCCGTGTCGGTGGTGTCGGTGGCATCGGTGTAGCTACAATGTCACTGCTCCACGGCCGTGTCGTTGCGGTTGAGGTACTGCGCCATCGAGTTCTCGTAGATCTTGACGTCCGAAAAGCCCAGGACCTCGGACAGCACGAACGCCGTGTGCGCTGCGCGGATGCCGCGCTGGCAGTACGTCACCACCGGCTGGTCCGAGCGCAGCGCCAGCGCGTCGACAAGCGCCGATGCGAGCTCGCGCTCGGACTTGAACATCCCGCACGCCACACCAAGCTTATCATCTGCACGATTGTGCGCGTACAGTGTAACTCAAGAGCGCAAGCGCCGACGCGGTGTCGCCATCTTCGTGCAAGTCGCAGACACGCGCTGGATCTGACGCCACTGATCGTCTCCATGGATCGGCCCAATGCTCCATTGCCGACTGTGAGAGAGCGAACGAAGCAATGAGCTGCACGCCAATGCCGTGCGTCTACCAGTCAATCTGTCAAGTGCACACGCTCAAGTGCACACGCTCGAGAGGCTCCCCACTCCACTCCACTCATGAACATGTGCATGTGCATATGCACGCACGCACCAGTTGAAAGCCGTCGTCGTAGATCACGAACGCCTCTGCGTCGTTCGCTCTATAGCAGCAGCGCGAGTGCTCGCTTTCCAGTTGTAGAGGCGCCAGCAGTGCTGAGCTTGTCACTTGCCGCTCGATGCTCGACGCTCGTCGAGCAGCCGACATGACTGACGGGTGATTTTTGACATGCAATACAACTTCAACGTGTTGCATGACGTCACATGTTATGTGGGCCACGTGTGTTGTCTAATCTCGCATGTGATTGGCAGAAATTCGCATGATGCATCAACAACTGATGTGCGCCACACCAGCGTGACTCACGCGACGAATCCGCTCGAGCCATTTGTTTGGTCTTGAGCAGATGCAGATGCATGCGCGGCAGCACACGACGGTGGTGTGGCGGTAGGCGCACCGAGCGATCGCTTCGTGCGCGCCTAACCCAGTTCATCCGCGGTCAGTTGGTTCGTTGGTCTGACTGACTGACTGGCTCGCTGGCTGCTGGACATGCTTTCTTGTTTGCCATGCCATGCCGGATCGCTCGCCGTCCCTCGCCATCACGCAAACGCGCGATGCGAAGCGGGTAGCGAGAGTGAAATAAGAGAGAGCGAGTCATGGTGACAGTTTGTCACTGAGTGCATTGTAGCGACCTTGGCAGTTGGCAGGCGGACTGGAAGAGCACACACCACACACAAAGCAACACACCCACGCATGCACGCACAAGCAGCAGCCTGTGTCGGTCGTTCATTACCTGGTTCGATGCGGAGATTGCCACGACACGATGATCGGATTGATTACCGTCCGCTGTTCAGCGCTTGTGCTAATCAGGACGAGCTCGCGGCCTCAGCAGCACACTCGCACACTCGCTCTTGCTCTCGCTCTCGTACTTGCGCTGTGTTGCTGCTGCACCGCCGCACTGCTGCTCGTGGTTGCACACGCACGCACATTGCGCCTTGCTGGATCTGCTTGTGAGTCTGTCGTCAATGATGAATGTCAATTGCGCGAGCGATGACGATGATGGAGGTCATTCGGTCCGTCTTTGGTGATCGCAGCAGCGTTTGAACCTAGGTCGCGCATGTACCTAGGACGAATCACTCACTCACACGCAGCGGGCGACCGCATTTGCTCGCTGCGTTTGCTTGGTGCGTTCATCTCTCTGCGTTTGCCAGCGTGTTAAGCGCACTTGCTCACGGGAGCCAGCTCTGTCTTGGTCCGCGCTGGGTCAGCCCCCAGCAGCAGGCGCGAGCGAACGCGGCGGGCGTTCACTGCTCCGTGCAAATCACACAAGCGAGCGTTGAGTCTCACGCTTCGTCGCCCAGCTGGAGGTTTATCACGCTGTCGCGAGTGTTTACAGCAATCGCCGCGAGCGAGCGATCGACTGAGTGAGGGCAGCGGCAGTGACGCGTTGCACACGAGTGCTCGCCACGAACCACGAACCTCACCGCCGCCAGTCAGTGAGTTGCTGCTGTCGAATTGTGCTGAGGACCATCCGGAGCAGCTGGGATTTTGCAAGTGATGTGATGATGATTCGCATCCGTGCGTGTGAGTGTTTGGTCGGCTAGAGGGCTAGAGGGCTAGAGGTCCGCCGCCGCCGCGCGAAGTGGCCGTGCGTCGTTGTCGTCGGCTATACGAGCAGAACGAGCGAGCGAGCGAGCGGATCTGTAGCAGCAGCAGCAGCAGACAGCGCGACAATAAAGTTGCGCGCAAGGCGGTTTCGAGTCTATCCACCATTCCTTCTTTCCGCTCGGACGAGCACGCCGACGAGCAACAAGCGAGCGCCACTACAGCCGACAACGCCAACACGCGCTTGCTTGTTGTACGCAGCAGCGTTGAATAGAGACCCGCTCGCGCCGTGAAAGCAGCTGCACTGTAGTTGTCGGCCGCCCATGATACAGAGGCTCGTCTCGAGATGCACAGGCTACGCTCGTTGCGCAGGGCCGCGTGAGTCTCGTCTTTGCACACTTTCCAAAAGCGCGCACAGAAGAGCCACCCGCACGGCTGTTCACGAGCTCACGCCGCCGCCGACTGGAGCGCGCGCTGATCCTTTGTCCAACTCCTCGCCGCGCGCTCGCGCTCGCTCGCTCACTCGCACTCGACAGACACACACAGCAGTGCTTCACGCAAGCGTGAGAGCGAGCGAGCGCTCTCTTTGCTACTGCTGCTGCTGAGCACCACGCACTCAAACTCATTTCGCGACTTGCGCTGTCCGTGCCAGAGCTCCAGACAACACGCACACACACAACAGCCACTACGGCGCTACAGCACTCGGTCGCCAGCAGTCGATTCCAACCAGTCGCTCACGCACACACAAGCACACAAGCACGCTATCACACACAGTCGCTCGAACGACAAGCGACGAACCGACCACCGACGCAGCAGCAGCAGTCGACGACAATCACGATCCAACACGCTAGCACCCACGCACGAACACGCCGCGCCATGGACCTCCGGCGGCTGCTCCACAACCCGGACGACGGCGGCTGGTTCGTGATCGGCGAGACGCAGAGCGAGGCCGAGATGAACGACTTTCGGCGCTCGCTCAAGCGCAACGCGATCATCAACACGCACCTCGTGAACTGCACCATGAACCACGACCACCACGCACAGCAGAACGACGACAGTGAGCTCAACCACGTCGAGCACAAGATGAAGGTCCAGTGGACCAAGTGCACGTCTGCGCTCTGCCACCCCAAGACCCAGGGCGACGACGCCGATGCGGACGACGACGCAGAGCAGCACCACTACCACAACAACAGCAGCAGCAGTAGCAGCAGTGAGCCGCGAGTGTACTCGTCGCGCAAGAGCCGCGCATGTCCCGTGCAGCTCCGCATGTCGACGTGCCAGCTCACGTTCGCGGGCATCGTGTGTCAAGCGTACCAGCACCTGAGCGACGCGCACGACTCGACCGAGCCGCTACAGAGCTGCGTGACGGAGGAGATGAAAGTGCACGTCGTGCGCATGCTGCAGCAGAACTCGGACGTGAAGCCCATGGTGATCTACAAAGAGCTGCAGAGCCTCCATCGCCTCGGCGCGTTCGGGAGCGACCTCATGCCCACGAAGATCCAGCTCCGGAACGCGCTCACGTACTTGCGCAGCCGCAAGCTCAAGTTCAGCAGCACCAGCAGTGGTGCTGGTGGCAGTAGCACCTCTAGTCCTCGTCCGAGCACTGCGATCGCAGTACGACGAGCCAGCGGCGGCGGCAGTAGCAACAACAGCTCGCCATCGTCGTCGTCGTCGTTCGGGTCGCTGTCTCGGAAGCGCACGTTCGACTCGTTCTCGGACGGCAGTGCGTCGCCGCCGTGCGACGAGCAGCGCTTGCCCGAGTAGTGAGCGAGCGAGCGACCACGTACCGAGTATGTATCTATTCTGTAGGAACTGTAGTAAGCACGAGAGTAAGAGCGAGCAAGTGAGAGAAGAGCGGCGAGCAAACGAGACTCGACGAGTAAGTTAAGACAATGGACGACAGCAGCGAACGCGAAAGCCATAGCAACAACAGTGAGCAGTGAGCACGTGTCTTCGCTCTCGCGTGGTCTGCTGCGCACTCGGAGGTCCAGCGCAGCCGTTCTATCCACGAAGACTGAGGCTCGAGGCGTGCTGGCGATGCGAGGAAGTGTCATTCGCGACATACATACGCACCATGCACCTCTTGCAGCTGGACGTGCAGCGCCTGCAGAGCCATCACCACCACTGCTGCCGCTGCTGCTACTCGAGCTTGTTTCAGTGTCAGAGCTGCAGACATATGTGTGTGTGGTGTGTTCGCATGCCGTTCAGTGCAGGTCCTGTTGATCGTCAGAAGACTGCAGTCGCTCACGCACTTGCCGAGCTCGAACAACGCAAGGCAGTGTCGTCGGACCGAAGCAGTCGCCAGGCATTCGCAGTCCCATTGGCAATGGCATTGACATCCATGGACGTCCATGAGCAGCTCAAGGTATCGTCGAGCTGGCAAGTGTGAAGAGGATTGCACAGGTGGACGAGCCGACTGACGCGGGCTGCTTCGAGAGCTACGACGCGAGACGAGGAGACAGCTAGGACACGAATACCGGACCAAACGCCTGTTGTGTATCTTTACGACCCAGCTCTCTGCGATTGACAGGACGCAGTCGACGCGACGGAGAGCATGCTGGTGTCGAAGCTCCAGCTCCAGCTCCAGCTCCAGCAAGTGACTGGGTTGCGCTAGCCGTTCTGACGAAGCGTACGTGCACCAAGGACGCCAATTGCATCAGGCAAGCTCGCGAGCGAGATACATATGAACGTGTGCGCCTGACAGTAGCCACTGAGCGTATCGAGGTCTCGAGTCGCTCCACGTTGTTCATCTGCTTGCTGTGTGTGTGTGGCGTTGGTGGTGTCGATTGTGGTTCTCTTGGATTTTGGTCGTGTGATACCTGATTCCATGCGCGTGTCATTTGTAATTGCACAGGCATACAACCACAAAGGCACGAATGCAAAAGGTTTTGGCGCGCGAGCTTTGCTTGTCAAACAAATTTGGTATCAATCGCTTCTTGCTCGCTTGCTTCATACAACGAGCAACAAGCAACGAGCAACAGACAAGCAAGACAAGACAAGACATCAAGCATGCTTGCTCGACGCGGCGCTCGCACCATCGCTGCTGCTGCGCTCCGTGTCACCTCTGCGCTCTGCGGCACACCGACCAACGCGCGCGGCGTCGCGTCCCTCGTCTCGAGCGAGTGGGTCCGCGAGAGCCGCGAGAAGCTCCTGGTCGTCGACTGCGACCAGCCCGTCGCGTTCCAGCGCGCACATTCCAAACGCGCAGCCGTTTGGCCCCGCGGTGTCGGGACTCATGCAGATGTGTTCATCTGCTTGCTGGGATGGTGTGAACAATATTTATGGTGCGTGCTGGACAATAAATGGTCGAAAAAAGTCAAAACATTATACGAAAAGCTTGATGTTGGTATGCTGGATAGAATTGTATTTGCGCTGTTTTTGTGGACATAAAATACTTGACAGTTCTATAGTCTCTAGACTGCTTTATCACGTACTAGAAGTGCTATAGCGACAAAACCAAGGTCTGAAATGCTCTTCAATCCTTGATTTTGTCGCTATCACGCCCCCTCTAAAAGATGCGCCAAGATCTCCATACAAATTCCAAGGTATTTGCATCAGCTCCGCCAACACCAAATCGCCAGCAGATCCAAGACAGCAACGAGAACGACCGGCAGCAGCAACATGAGCTCGAGCGAAGAACTCGGCAAGAAGCACGACTACACGGATGAGTACCAGCGCCTCGTGCCGCAGGCGCAGTCGGTCGCCGCGAGTGGCAATGTCGAAGCCGCGTGCGAGCTCCTCTTGGGGCTCGAGAAGCAAGCGCGCTTGGCGAATGACATCCCGACGCTCAAGCTCGTCGTCGCCTCGGTGCTCCAGCTCTGTGCGCAGTACAAGCGCTGGGAGCTCTTGAAAGACCACATCCTGCTGCTCTCGAAGCGCCGCGCGCAAAAGTCCAGCGCGATCACGGTGCTCGTGCAGCGCGCGATGGAGTTCCTCGCCGAGACCCCGAGCGAGTCGGTCAAGATGGACCTCATCCACGCGCTCCGGAGCGTCGCAGAGGGCAAGATCTTCTTGGAGAAGGAGCGCGCGACGCTCACGCAGCTCCTCTCGCGCATGAAAGAGGCTCGCGGCGAGATCGACGAAGCCGCGACGATCCTCCAAGAAGTGCACGTCGAGACGTACGGCGCAATGACAA
The DNA here is from genome assembly GCA_003730235.1 of Pythium guiyangense. Lineage (NCBI taxonomy): Eukaryota > Oomycota > Peronosporomycetes > Pythiales > Pythiaceae > Pythium > Pythium guiyangense. The sequence goes on from QXDM01000099.1 coordinate 251,237, forward strand.
AGCTCGAGAAGACCGAGTACATCTTGGAGCAAGTGCGTCTGACGCTCGCGAAGCGCGACTACGTGCGTGCGAACATTTTGTCGAAGAAGATCTTGCGCCGGACGCTCGACGAGAGCGGCTTCCAGGCGTGCAAGCTCAAGTTCTTTAGCTTGCTCATTGAGTATGACACGCACGAGAACAACGTGCTCGAGCTCTGTCGCCACTGGCTCGCGATCCTCAACACGCCAGTGGTCCAAGACGACGACGCGCAGTGGCGCAAAGCGATCGAGCACGCAGCGGTCTTTGCAGTCCTCGCGCCGCACTCGAACCTCCAGAGCGACTTGCTCCACACGCTCGCTGCGAACAAGCTCCTTGAGCTCGTGCCGCCGTACCACGCGCTCGTGACCAAGTTCACGACCAAGGAGATCATTGCGTACCCGCTGCCGCACGACGCGACGATCCACGCGCACGCAGTGTTGACGCACGCTGAGCGCGGCGCTGAGTGGACGCAGCTCCTGCGCACGCGCGTGACGGAGCACAACATCCGCGTCGTCGCAGAGCACTACGAGCGCATTCGCTTGCCGCACTTGGCCACGATGATTGGGCTCTCGGAAGATGTACGTTGTTATTGTGTATTGTCGGATATTTTGGCTGTGGGTGATTGGGTGATTGACACAATTGTATTGTATGGTGTCAACAGCTGACCGAGCAGAGCATCTCGACGCTCGTGAGCGACGGCGCGATCTTTGCAAAGATCGATCGCCCTGCGAAGCTCGTGTCGTTTGTGCGTCCGCTGTCGCCCGAGGAGCGCCTCTCGAACTGGTCGAGCGACATTGCGCAGCTCCTGCGCCTCGTCGAGACGACGTGCCACTTGGTGAACAAGGAGAACATGATCCACAAGGTCTAAGGCGCTGCGTACGAGAGCGAGACAGACGCAATATGCGTCGAGCGACTGACTGCTGTAGCAGCCAAAGGAAGCACCACGCACAATGAATCACTCAATCACCCAGACACGCACGTCCTAGTGCTCGTGCGATTGTGACGTTGAGAGACTGCACGTGGCGCTATGAGGTCACAGGCGCTCTTTGCCTCAGAGCAAGTGGTCGTCCTCATCACTGCCACCTTCGTCTGCGTCGTCAAACTGTCCTGCTTCGAGCGGCTGCTCGAGCGCCGGTGCGATCGTGAGCATCGCGTCCAAGCGCGCAGCGATCTCGGCGGCGCGTGCGCCGTCTGCGACTTCGTCTTCGTCGAAGATCCAGCCGTCGTCGCCGTCGCCATCTTCATCGTCGTCGTCGTCGTCTGGATTCAGCTCAGCCGACTTGGAGAACGCCTCAAAGAGCGCTTGCACTGCGATCACCAGGCATCGACACGTTAGTTGTGATGAGGTGTTTGGGTGATTGGGTGAATCGGTGAATGACGTACGCTGTGCTGGGTCGGATGGCACGAAGCGGAGCTCGCTGATGTCTTCCGCATCGACCTGGTGCGTCGTACCCGCGCCAAGCAGCAGTCGCACGGCAGTAGAGCAGTCCGTCAGTGACCTCTCGAGCCGCAGAGCGTCTGTTTGTTCATTGCGATTTGATCGACGCACCTGGCAGTAGATGCACGGACGAGGGAACGAGCTCGGGTCGCGCGAGATCGCGTGGAGCGTGATGCTGCTCGTGTCCCAGCCGTAGCCCACGCGCGCAGCAGTGCGATCGCCGATCCACACGACGCGTCTACAAAACCAGCAGGAGCGCACAGACAGAAGCGCGTTGGTTGGTCGCAGCTAGTACGAGACGCACACATACAATCACATGAGTGACCAGCCATGGACGCGCATTCGCACCTCGTTGTGACAAAGAGCGTGCCAGTCGTCTTGTTGAGCGGCAGTGGCTCGCCGGATGCGACTGTCGCGTGGAGCTCGACGAGCGCGAACTGGGCCATGAGAAACTCCTCGTCTTGCTCGCCGCCGCCCGTGCGCAGCAGCGGCGCGCCATCCGCGCTGTTCAGCTCGCTCTGCGTCACAACGTTCATGCTCCTGTTGCTTGTTGCTCGTTCAAAGATTTTCAAACAGCAGAGCCCGGCGATAAAAGAGCGGAGGTCGCATGTCCGTATATGGACACGTTGATCAATCAGCACAGGCGTGAGGACGCCTGTGCTGATTGATCAACATGACTAAAATTGTAATATTCACAACTTTCTGTACTATTATGCGAGCCATTGCTTGGCAAGAGACTATGCATTTATTCGAAATCTAGACTGCAAATGCAACTAGATTGTATAAATACTTTATAGGTATTACACCATATAGACACAATTATGGTCGTGCAACGACAAAAAATCGGTGCACACCACACCAACATTTGCAGACGCGATTTTGCGCGCGACCGAGGTGAGCAGGAAGTGTGCGCTCGACGGCGTCGTCGAGACTCGCGTGGTCAAGAGCTCGCGTCCTACTACAAGGCACACGCTAGTCGACAAGGAGATCGATCGATCACTCGCTTGATAGGAAGCCGAGAGGGTAGTTTGGGTGGCATCAGATCACAGTGTCGCTGTGGTGCCACTGCGTCGTCGACAGCACTACCTTTGCGAAGGGATTTCGAATGCGCTCGATGCACTCGGTCGTCTTGCTTGTCCATCATGACAGCGGCTCCACTCGCTTGCTCGTCCTTGGGACACGATGTCCATTGCAGCGCATGTTGGTGCTTGCGGGTGCTGTCAGCTTGTTCGGGACCATGCTGCCATCTACTTAGCCGCTCGTTTTGCTACAATCGCCATCGACAGCATTGGCAGCAAGCACACTGGTGCGGCGCTTGCTTCGTAGTCGCGCCAGCTCTGATTCGGCTACAGCTCTCTCTCACGCACGACGCACGCACGTACTAGTACAGTTGCAGTCACCAACGTGACTCGTGGACGTGACGCCAAGTCGATCGAGCGGCATGACTGACCGACCCAGCGGTCACGAGGTTCGAAAACCCGCTCGGGCTCGGCGACGACTCCATCCGACACTCGTGCACCTCTGCGACTTCAGTCCCAGCGTTGCACTTTGCGAGGTCAATCAACCAACCGACCGCCCTCGCGATGTGCAAGCTCGGCATCACGCGTCGCGATCGCGCCATGCGTGAGCGTCTTCACAGCCAGAGCGTCGCTCATGCGGGCGTCGTCGTCGTCAAAAGACGCACCGGAGCCCTGGCGTCAGTCCGTCTGTTGACCGGTCGACTGACACGCATGCACAGGACGACTGCCGCATGAGTGGCGCGCAATCGATCGATCGGTCCATTCATTCATCCACTTATCCACCTGGCTGGTCATCCACTCCTCGGACCAAGGAGCAGCAGGAGCCGTCGACCAGACTTGCTGCTGCTCTTTCTCGCGTTATGATGGCGCTGACTCGACTGCGCCAGCCTCACTCTGCACTTTGCCAGGCATCGCCACCACCACCGACGACGAGAACTCTTGTGCTCAAGCTCGACGATGGCAATCTCCAGCATGTTCAAGCTCCTGCTGCTCGCGACTGCTGCATCGCTGGCTACTGCAGTCAGTAGCCTCTCGGAGCTGCCACCTCAGCAGCAGCACGCGCACCAGAACGCCTCGTCGGTCACACGCCAGCTCAGCGCTGGCACTGGCTTCGTCGGCACGTGCTACACGCCGTTCCACAACAGCGAGTACCCGGTGAACGGCGGCGGCGCGAACGTCGCAGCACTGCGCCAGGCGATCGACGACGACTTTCGACGCTTGAGCCAACACGTCACGCACGTGCGGACGTACCACGCGATGCACTACGACATTGAGATCGCGCCGATCGCGGCCAAGTACAACCTCAAGCTCTACCTCGGCGCGTTCCTCACGACCGAGTCGTGGTGGTCGACGGAGCTCCGCGCTGTTGCGAATGCAGTCAACAACTACCCTGGAACCGTCGAAGCCGTCATCGTTGGGAACGAGAACATGAAGGACTTTGCCGTGCGCAGCGGCTTCATCCTCGACAAAGTGAACGAGATCAAGCGCGCGATCGGCGCGAACGCTGGTCGCGTCAAGTTCGGCACCGTGCAGCGCGTGACCGAGTACCTCGACGCGCGCTTTGACGGCGAGATGTGGAACCTCGCGAACAACCTCGACATCCTCGGCGTGAACATCTACCCGTTCTTCAACAACAACTACGACGCGTCCAAGCCAGTCGAGCTGCTCACGCGCCAGTGGGACGCTGTCGCGGCCAAGTACCCGCGCAGCAAGCTCCGGCTCACCGAGACGGGGTTCCCTACCGCGGGTGCACCGTCGAGCATTGCGCCGCGCGTGCAGCCGAGTCTGTGGAACTCGGTCAACTACTACGAAGCCGTCGTGGACTGGACACCCGCCGAGTACATTGGACTGCCCAAGTTCTGGTTCCAGGCGTTCGACCGCCGCGGCGACGACCGCACCATCAGCGTCGACTACGAGCGCTACTTTGGCTTCTTCACCGCTGGGAAGCAGTACAAGCAAAGCAACTTCCCACACGCTCGTTCCGCAGACGCACCGCCAGGCGTCTGCGCACTCGAAGACGGCATCGACTACGTTGGCAACGACATTGGGGACGTCTGGAGCGCCAAGGCAGAGCCGTGCTGCGGCATCTGCCACGCCACGAACGGCTGTCGCGCGTTCACGTGGAGCACGTACAACGGCGGCACGTGCTGGCTCAAGAGCGGTAAGGACGCGATCAAGACTGGCATGAGTGGCGTCACGTCAGCCGTCATCTAGCTGTGTTGTTAGCCGCACACCACGAGTGTGTGTGAGAGAGTCTAAGAACTAGTCTGTTTGTATGTGCTGCTTCGACTGCGCACGTTTGAATCCGAACATCTCGGTTGCTGTCAGGCGCTCACGGCTCCTGCTCTGGCTCCGCATGGTCTTCGCTGCCTTTGTCTTTGCCACTCGCAAGTGCTGCGCCATCGCTTCTTGCATCATCATCACCGCTGCTGCTGTTGTTGTTGTCACGACTCACATCGTTGTCGGCGCAGTGCTGCAATGCCGCGGCGATGAGGAGCGTACGGACAGTGTGGTTCGAGTCGGACGCCAAGTGCAGTGCCAAGCGACCTGCGCGATCAGCAGCCGTTGGATCGGCGCCATGGTCGAGCAAGAGCTGGACGAGTCGCGCACTTGCTCCCATGTGCGCCACCTGTGCTGCGAGGTGCAGCGCGGTGCGACCGTCTTGCAGTCGATGCGAGACGCTCGCTTGCTCTGTTGCAAGCAGACACTCCGCGACGTGAACGTGTCCTTGCTCGACTGCGAGCAGCAGCGCCGTCGCGCGAGTGCGTCGGTCTTCAACCGACACGTCGGCTTTGTGGCTCGTCAAGAGCGTCGCAATGGCGTCGCTGCCGTGGTGGCAAGCGCGCATGAGCGGCGTCCAGCCATCAGCGTCGCGAGCGTTGGGGTCGGCGTTGTACTCGACGAGCTTCGCGGCGGCGTAGCGGCGTCCCGTTGCTGCTGCAGAGTGGTGCAGCGGGGTCGAGCCATCGCGGTCGCGCGCATTCACATCGCAGCCATGCTGGACCAAGAGCGCGATCGACGCCACTGGTCCGTGCGCTGCTGCGATCGAAAGGATCGACGCGCCACTCGCGCTCTGGCACTCGAGGTCGGCGCCGCGTGCAAGCAGCAGCGAGAGCGCCTCGCGCTGTCCATGCGCAGCAGCAAAGACACACGCTGTCCAGCCCTGAAGGTCTGTCGCGTCGATCGCTGCGCCGCTGTCGAGCAGCGCCGCGACTATGTCAGCGTGTCCGTACATCGCTCCGACCATGAGCGCAGTCTTGCCGCTGCTATCGGTCGCATCAATGTCGGCGCCACGGAGCAGCAGCGTCGCGATAACGCTCGGTCGGTGCCATTGCGCAGCTTGGAGCAGCGGCGTCGTGCCATCGTCGCTTGCGGCGAGGTTGATGTCTGCGCCGTGGCGCAGCAGCGTCTCGATCACGCGCTCGTGGCCGAGCTTCGCGGCGTGGAGGATCGGCGTCCAGCTATCACGGCCGCGGGCGCCCGGGTTCGCTCCGCGCTCGAGCATCGCTGCGACAACGAGCGCGCGGTCTTTCTTCGCGGCAACAAGCATCGGCGTGAACCCGTCGACGTGCTTGACGTCGATCGTTGCGCCGCTCGTGATGAGCTGTGCGACCATGCGGTCGTGTCCTTCGCTCGCTGCGTGCGAGAGCGATGTCCAGCCAATGGCGTCGCAAGCGTCGACGTCGGCGCCATGCTCGAGCAGGATGCTCACGGCGCCGGCATGGTTACTGTACGCTGCTTGCATGAGCGCCGTCTCGCTGATGGCATCGCGCGCATGCACGTCTGCACCGCCGTCGAGGAGCGCGAGGATCGACTCTTCGTGGCCTTGGAACGCCGCTTGAAAGAGCGATGACCACCCTGCGCGGTTCCGGCCATCGACGCTCGCACCACTCTCGAGCAGGCGCCCAATGACGTCGTATCGGTTCCGCGACGCCGCTTGCATGAGCACCGTCGTGTCGTCGTTGTCTCGGAGGTTCGTCGCTGCGCCGTGCGTGAGCAAGAGGTCGATCGCGTCAAGCGCGTTCTCGCCCATGGCGTGGAACAGCGCGTTCCAGCCCTTCTGGTCCTGCGTGTCGATCGTCGCACCGTGCGCGAGCAAGAGCGCGACTGTGCTCACGTGGTTGCCGTACGCGGCTTGCATGATCGGCGTCTCGCGGATGTTGTCGCGCTTGTTCACGTCTGCGCCGTGCGCGAGGAGCACCTCAACGACGTCTCGGAATCCGTACAGCGCGGCCCAGAAGAGCGCGGGCCAGCCCTGCTTGTCACACGCGTTGACTTTTGCGCCGTGCTTGAGGAGAACGTCGACGACCGCGCGCTGGTTCTCGCTCGCGGCGACGATCAGCGCGGTCTTGCCGAGACTGTCAAAGACATCAACAGACGCACCGAGCTCCAGCAGCGCCTCAACGACAGCGCAGTTGCCGTGCATCGCTGCGACCATCAGCGCGGTCACCTCTTGTGCGTTCTTTGCGTTCGGGTCGATTGCATCGTGGCGCAGCAGCAGCCGCGTGATCTGTTCGTGGCCGTTCCGTGCTGCGACGATGAGCAGCGTGTTGCCTGTAGCGTCGTGCGCGTTGATATCGAGCGCACTGTGCGCTTCGTCGCGGATGCCACTCGCGTCGCTGTCGCCTCCGAGGCACAGAAGCTTTTCCACAGTGCGCACGTGACCGCGCTCGACAGCACCGAGGAGCTGGATGAATCGCGACGGAGACGGCGCTGGCGCTTGCGAGATGTCCGCGAGCTCCATGCTTGCTCCCAGGAGCTTCGTGCGTACGATCGATCAGGAGGAGGCGTGCGCTCACGAGCGAGTGGAAGCGGATGTGGGCATGTGGAGAGCGCGGCAGAGCGGCGCAAGTGTGCTGCCAGATGGCGAGCCACACATGGATGTAGCTATCGAGCAATCATCCGGATGGCCAATGGGTTGCAAGCCAGTTCGATCCCTCATTCCCTGATTCAAATACAATCATCAAGCTAATTGTGCGAATGAATGAAACCCAACTCTGCTACTCCAGCTTGACCAAGAGCATGTCCAGGACGTCGCCAACGCACAAGCTCTCCAGACACAAACACGTCCTAGAGCAAGGGCGAAGAAGATGTTCATACGTGTATCTCTACAAAGACCACGAAACGATGCAAGACGACTTCAAGCCAGTGATTGGCTAGAGCGCACGTAGTGCCCTAGATGCTCTGTTGCTTGCAAGAGCGTCTTCATGCACGCCTAGCTGACTGGCGGACTGAATACACCACGCTACATAGTCATCCGTCGTACACACACTGTAGCAAGCCCACGACGAACTTCGACTTGGACATTCAGTACCATGAGGATCGACCGTCAACGGCTGCGCCAAAGTATCCATCCAATTGCACTGAGAGCCATAGAGCGCCGACTCGACAGACCACCGCCTCGCAGTCTTGTTGCCATCACATCACCGCGGCGAGTGCGTCGATGGGGCGACTACAACGTTGTGTGACGTCTCTGCTCGTTTAGTAAGTGACAAAGGAAAGGTCACGCTACTGCGGCCAACATGTACATCTTGGACTCCACTGCAAGCGACGCGCTTGCGCCTTGATGAGAGCTTCGTGACAGCAACAGATCGAACTCCCATTCGCGCGCTAGTTGTCAAGGCCAAAGTGTGTCTATTCCCACGTATGACACTCTAAACGTCTTGGTCGTATCCTTCCTCTCACGTGCTCCGTGCTGCAACGCACTCAGTGTCGTGGACTGCATTCGCGGAGCACACGCGCGACAGCTAGCGAACGGCGCTGCTGCACTCGTCTGTACATGGTGCGCTGTCGTCCAGACATCGACGACGACGACGACAGCAGCAGCAGCTTGGTCGAGACGCGGTATTGTACACACACAGCCAGCGCCTAGTTCACGACACCCGAGACAGCGCCGACGGACGCGCGGCGACCCGCGAGGCTGCTCTTGAGGTAGCACGCCGTGCGGCCGTCCGGGTTCTCGTTCACGAACGTGTACGCCACACAGCCCGAGGTCTGCGAGCACTTGTTGCAGCAGTCGGCGGGCGAGAGGCGGTAGAGCGGGTAGCCCAAGTCGTTGCCGTAAAAGTCGACGTTCGTGAGCTGCTGCGCGCACTGCGACGGCGTCGCGATGCACTGGTAGAAGTTCGAGTCCCACGGCTGGCAGTACTGGCCCGCCGAGCAACACGTCGAGCCGCGAGCGTCACCGCAGCTCGCCCACAGCGGCGTCGAGCACGCCGGCTTTGGGTTCAGTACAGTCGACGACACCGCACCGGCAGACGCACGACGGTCGCCCGAGCCGCTCTTGAGGTAGCACGCCGACACGCCGTCTGCGTTGTAGTTGACGAACGTGTACGCCGCGCAGCCCGGCGTCTGCGCGCACTGGTCGCAGCACGCGCCGAGCAAGATGCCGTACACAGCCGAGATGTCGCTGCCGTAGTAGTCCACGCCCACCTCTTGCGCCGCGCACTGGCTCGGGCTTGGCTGGCACTGGTAGTAGAACGGGTCCCACGGCTGGCAGTACGACCCCGATTCGCAACATTTGGTGCCTTCCACGCTGTTGCCGCAGTACGCGCCGTTCGCAGCGCACGTCGGTGTTGGAGGAACGTACGGCTCCGCGACCTTGGCAGACACGACGCCAGCCACCATTCGCTTCTCGCCGAATCCCTTCTTCAAGTAGCACGCCGTGCGGCCGTCCGCGTTGTAGTTCACGAACGTGTACGCGACACAGCCCGCCGTCGTCGAGCACTTGTTGCAGCACTCGTCCGGTTGGATTCCAAAGACAGACGAGAGGTCGTCGCCGTAGTAGTCGACGCCAACTTCTTGCACCGGGCACTTGGGCGGCGCAGTGATGCACTGGTAGTACTCCGGGTTCCACGGCTGGCAGTACGCGCCAGACGCGCAGCAGCGAACGCCTTCCCAGCTGTTACCACAGTAGTCACCGTTCGCAGCGCACGTTGTTGGTGCTGGGGTCGGCGCACTGGTAGTTGGCACAGGGGTTGGTGCAGCAGTTGATGGCACTGGTGTTGGTGCCAACGTTGGCGCAGCAGTCGATGGCACAGGCGTCGGCGACGACGTCGGTGCGCCCGTCGATGGAGCTGGAGATGGTGCCGACGTTGGTGCAGCAGTGGACGGAGCAGAAGTTGGAACAACAGTTGATGGAGCTGGCGTTGGTGCAACCGTTGATGGGACCGGCGTTGGGGTGATCGTCGATGGCGCCGGCGTTGGAGTAACAGTGGACGGAGCAGACGTTGGGGCGACGGTAGAAGGCACTGATGTTGGAGCGACAGTCGATGGTGCTGGCGTTGGCGCGGCAGTAGATGGGACCGGAGTCGGGGCAACGATCGACGGCACTGGCGTCGGGGCGACCGTCGACGGAGCAGGAGTTGGTGCAACCGTTGATGGGACCGGAGTCGGGGCAACGGTCGACGGCACTGGCGTTGGAGCGATAGTCGACGGGGTCGGTGTCGGGGCGACAGTAGATGGGACCGGCGTTGGAGCGATAGTCGACGGGGTCGGCGTTGGCGCAACAGTAAATGGTGCTGGAGTAGGCGCAGCGGTCGACGGTGCCGGAGTTGGCGCCTTCGTCGATGGAGCAGGAGTAGGTGCCTTAGTCGACGGTGCCGGAGTCGGAGCTGTCGTAAGGATTGGACCTGCCAAGTCGGCAGGGTACAACGGACTCTTGCGCTGACGGTCGTACGTGTACAGACCAAAGTGCTTCTCGAGCTCGACACCCATGGTGTTGTCGTCCGGACGGCGATCGAAGACGTCGAACCAGAACTTGGGCGAGTTTGGCGCGCCTTGAGGCTTCCACTGTGTAACAGCGTTGTAGTACGCAATCGAGCTCTCGAGCGATGGCTGGACGTTCGGTGAGAGCGATGACGGCGCACCAGCGGTCGGGAACCCAGTCTCCGTGAGCAAGAGCTTGCTCACTGGGTACTTCGCAGACACGTCTTTCCAGAGACTGTCGAGGATCGCCACGGGCTTGGCCGCGTTGTAGCCATTGTCGAAGAACGGGTAGATGTTCACGCCGAGGATGTCGAGGTTGTCACGCAGGAGCTTGAGCTTCTCGTCGTAGTTCGGGTCGAGGTACTCGGTCACGCGCTGCACTGTGCCGAACTTGACGCCAGCGGCTTTGCTTCCGAGGCGCGTCTTGATCTCCGTCACGATGTCAAGGATCTGCTTCGGCTGGACGCCGAGGAAGAGGTTCTCGTTGCCGACAAGGATCACCTCGACCGTGCCGGTGTAGTTCTGCACCGCGAGCACGGCGTTATCGATCTCGGCCTGGAGCCACGGCTCGTTCGTCATGTAGATCCCGAGGTGGAGCTTCACGTTGTGCGCCGCAGCGTACTTGGCGACGTTCACGCCGTAGAACTGCGAGTAGTACGTGCGCACTTGCGTGAAGTGGGACTTGATGAGCGCAAAGTCCGTGTTGATCGATTCTTCGAGCGCCGTGGTGTTGAACACTTCGTCATAGAACGGGTACGCCTTGGAGTGCATCGGGCTGTAGGTCGTCGCCATGTTACCTGGCGAGGTCGGCGTCACGACTTGGATCGCAGCGTGGCAGGTCGCGAGGAGGCTCGCGCCGAGCGAGGCGAGAGCGCCGAGTGCGGTAATACCCCTCATGGTGACTAGAGGTGTGCACCGAGGGGTGAGTTGGAGAATGAGCGAGCTGAGTGGGGTCTTGCTCGTGCGATGCGAGTCGCTAGACGCGCGCCAGGTGGAGTCAGCACGCCGCCGTGCTGAACACGAGTCGACTGGGTGAGTGGCCGGCAGTCCGAGCGCGCAGTAGAGGCAGTTGGCGATCGGTTATGGAGCAGTTGGAGCGGCTTGAGCGGTTGGTGCAGCCGAGCACCAGGAGAGCGGAGAGAGTGCTACGAGGATCAGGGTGAGTCAAGCGTTAACTGGCCCCTTGGTAGTTTGTTGGTAGTGAACTACATCCGCGAATGTAGCTACATCATCATCGTTCACACACGAGGCATTACTCGCGCGGTGGTGAGCCGTGGTCGCCCGACGACACGCCGGTCATTCGTGCACAAATGCACGGTCCAAACGCGCACTGACGACTCGCTACACCCTGCTCGCGCGCATGGTACTCGCGACGCGCCCCTCGCATCGAAGGATCCAAGTCACCTTGCGCCACAAACAGGCTCCAGGCTCTTTCGCCTCTCGATTCGTCCTGGCCGTCGCTTGCACTCGAGCGCATGGCGTCACGAGGACTCATCTTATCCAGCTGGAGTTGGTCTTTTGCCATCTATTCTTGCTGAAAGCTCACCATGCTTTGGATGACTGTGCGCGTGTGTGTGCGCACACGACGCGAGTCGCTATGCATTGCGATGGCGTCAATCTTGCCAGCAGTGCGACGACGACGACGACGACAACACGTCGTGCGGAGTTGCCAGTGCTAAGTCGATATGTCTGCATAGTCGATACATTATCGACTTACACATTACGATGTAAAACGCACTACATTCAATGTAGCACTACGTGTGGCACAGGTGTCAACAAGCGCGATCTTCTTCGTCGCACTCATCCAAACGGCCCCCGACGACCGCTCGTGAGACGAAGAGAGCACGCAAGCAGCAGACAGCGAGCAGCTTCCTACCGCGACGACAACCACAACAACAGCAACAACCAGCAAACCATGGCGCGCATCTTCCGCTTTGCGATCGACCGCGGCGGGACGTTCACGGACGTGTACGCCGAGATGGACGTGCTTGACGCGAATGGCGTCGTGCAAGAGATCCGTCCGAAAGTGATCAAGCTGCTGTCGGAAGACCCTGCGAACTACCCGGATGCGCCGCGGTGCGTCTTACACACGCACACCCACAGATATGTCGCTGCTGTTGCTTTGCCTACACTTGCTAACAATGAGTCTGCTGCGATGGCGCTGCTGTCTTGATCCTCAACAGTGAAGGCATCCGACGCGTGCTTGAAGCCATGACGGGCGTGCCGCACCCGCGCGACCAGCCGGTCGACACGTCGCGCATCCAGGAGATCCGCATGGGCACGACCGTGGCGACGAACGCGCTGCTCGAGCGCCAAGGCGAGCGCACGGTGCTCGTGACAACGCAGGGCTTTCGCGACTTGCTCTACATTGGGAACCAGTCGCGCCCCAAGATCTTTGACTTGGAGATCCAGACGCCCGACGTACGCGTCGTGACGTGTGGCTTGTAGTATCTCTAGAGAGAGAGGCTGACAAACTGTCAATGGTCTGTGTCGCTCTGAACGTCCGCAGATGCTGTACGAGTCGGTGATCGAAGTGGACGAGCGGCTCCAAGTGATCAGCGACGCGAGTGCGCGCGTCACGACGGACGTGCGTGGCGTCAGTGGCGACTACGTGCGCGTGAAGAAAGCGCTCGACGTCGACGACTTGCGCCGCAAGCTCCAGGTACAAACAGCCAGCCAGTCTTGCGTCGTACTGGCGCCCTCTCATCGGCACTGACACTGGTTGTCGCTGCTCTGTAGGCTGTGCACGACGCTGGCATCCGCAGCGCTGCGATCGTGCTCTTGCACTCGTACACGTTCCCCAAGCACGAGCACGAAGCCGCGGCGGTTGCGAAAGCCCTCGGCTTTACGCAGATCTCGCTCTCGTCGGACGTGATGCCGATGATCAAAGCCGTCCCGCGTGGCTACACGACGTGCGCGGACGCGTACCTCACGCCTGTGATCCAGACGTACGTCGCGTCGTTCTGCGCTGGCTTTGCCGCCGGTCTCGACAACGTCAAGATCAGCTTCATGCAGAGCGACGGCGGCTTGGCGCGCATGAAGCACTTCCACGGCCACCGCGCGATTCTCTCTGGACCAGCAGGCGGCGTCGTCGGCTACGCGCGCACGACACGCGCGCAGGGGCCAAGTGCCTCGGCCACGCCGCCAGCGGTCATTGGCTTTGACATGGGCGGCACGTCCACGGACGTCTCGCGCTTCGACGGCAAGTTTGAGCACGTGCTCGAGAGCGTGACTGCGAACGTCCCAGTGCGCGCGCCGCAGCTCGACATCCACACAGTCGCAGCAGGCGGCGGCTCGCGCCTCTTCTACAAGAATGGCATGTTCATTGTCGGCCCCGAGTCAGTACGTGCGCACCCTGGGCCCGTGTGCTACCGCAAGCACGGACACTTGAGCGTCACGGACGCGAACCTCGTGACCGGTCGGATCCTCCCAGCGTTCTTCCCCGCGATCTTTGGTCCAAACGAAGACCAAGAGCTCGACGTCGACGGCTCGAAGCGCGCATTCGCAGCGCTCACAGCCGAGATCAACGCGACGAGCACGACCGGCGTGCAGTACACGCTCGAAGAGGTCGCCTCTGGCTTCTTGCGCGTCGCGAACGAAGCCATGTGCCGTCCGATCCGAAACCTCACGCAGATGAAAGGCTACGACATCAGCACGCACATCCTCGCGTGCTTTGGCGGCGCGGGGCCGCAGCATGCGTGCTCGATCGCAACAGCGCTCGGGATGTCGAAGGTCTACATCCACCGCTACAGCGGCATCCTCTCGGCTTATGGCTTGAGCGTCGCAGACAGCGTCGTCGACAAGCAGCGGCCGTCGTCGGCCGAGTACTCGGCAGCGAACAAGCCAGAGCTCGTTGCGCGGCTCACGGCGCTCGCAGAAGACGTCGAGAGCGAGCTCGTGAGCGACGGCTTCCAGCGCCAGGACATCCAGCTCCAGTTCTTCCTCAACATGCGCTACGAGGGCACGGACAACGCAGTCATGACGCGCGGACCAGTGAGCGCAAAGGGCGTTGCGCTCGAGACTGCCGGAGCGGCGCTCTTGGCGTACGACTTTGAAGCGTCGTTCGTGCAGACGTACCAGCGCGAGTACGGCTTTGTGCTCGAGCACCGCGCGATCGTGATCGACGACGTACGCGTGCGCGGCACGATCTCGCCGGCGCTCAAAGACAGCCCAGCTGGCGTGAGCGATGCGAGTGCAGCAGCTGCAACGACGCCGCCGCACTCGACAACGAAGCTGTACTTTGATGATGTCAAGGTCTGGCGCGACGTCCCCGTGTACCTCCACGAAGCGCTGCTCGAGCACCGCGGTGCGTCGTACGCTGGTCCAGCGATCATCATGCAAGGCACGGCGACAGTCGTCGTTGAGCCGCACTGGACAGTCCAAGTGCTTGCGAGCGGCGACTTGTTCCTGACGTTTGACGGCACGAAAGCGTCGCTCGCAGCGGCAACGACAGCAGTCACGGCCGCAGACGTGCCGCTCGACCCGATCCAGCTCTCGGTCTTTGCGCACCGGTTCATGGGCATCGCCGAGCAAATGGGTAAGACACTCGCGCGCACGAGCGTGTCGGTGAACATCAAAGAGCGCCTCGACTTCTCCTGCGCGCTCTTTGGTCCTGACGGCGGGCTCGTCGCGAATGCGCCGCACTTGCCAGTGCACCTCGGCGCGATGCAGCAAGCGGTGCGGTACCAGCTCCAGCACTGGGGCAACGACCTCCACGACGGCGACGTCTTGGTCTCGAACCACCCGCAGCTCGCGGGCGGGAGCCACTTGCCCGACATCACTGTCATCACGCCCGTGTTTGACAAGCAGACGCACCAGATCGAGTTCTTCGTCGCGAGCCGTGGGCACCACGCCGACATTGGCGGCATTGCTCCCGGCTCCATGCCGCCGCTCTCCAAGACGCTGTCGGAAGAAGGCGCTGCGATCGTCGCGTTCAAGCTCGTCGACGGTCGCGTCGGGACGTTCCGCGAGCAGGAGATCACTGACATCCTGCAGCAAAAAGGCCTGGTCGACGACACCGGCGCGCCGCGCATCGGCACGCGCAACTTGCGCGACAACTTGTCCGACTTGAAAGCCCAAGTGGCAGCGAACCAGCGCGGCGTGCTGCTCATGCACGAGCTTGTGGCCGAGTACTCACTCCCGATCGTCACGGCGTACATGACGTACATCCAGGAGGCGGCGGAGCACGCTGTGCGCGCGATGCTCCACGCGTTCTCGCTTGCGCAGGGGCTCCCAGAGGTCGGGAGTGTCTACGCTGAGGACTTTATGGACGACGGCACGAAGATCGCGCTGACGATCACGATCGACCGCCGCACCGACTCGGCGGTCTTTGACTTCACGGGCACTGGACCAGAGGTGTACGGGAACGTCAACACGCCGCCGGCCGTGACGTACTCGGCGATCATCTACTGCCTCCGGTGCTTGCTCACGGGCGAGGACCTGCCGCTGAACCAGGGCTGCCTCACGCCGATCGACGTCGTGTTCCCGAAAGACGGGAGCATCTTGAACCCGAGTCCGAGCGCCGCAGTCGTCGGCGGCAACGTCCTCACGAGCCAGCGCATCACGGACGTGATCCTCAAGGCGTTCGGCGCGAGCGCCGCGTCGCAGGGCTGCATGAATAACCTGAGCTTTGGCAGCGCAACGCTCGGGGGCTACTACGAGACGATCGCAGGCGGCGCTGGCGCGGGGCCGACGTGGCACGGCCGCAGCGGCGTGCACACGCACATGACGAACACGCGGATCACGGACCCCGAGATCTTGGAGAAGCGCTACCCGGTGCTCCTGCGCGCGTTCCACTTGCGCGAAGGCTCGGGCGGCAGCGGCGCGTTCCGCGGCGGCGACGGCGTCGTGCGCGAGCTCGAGTTCCTCGAAGCCATGACGGTGAGCATCCTGTCGGAGCGCCGTGCGTTCCAGCCGTACGGACTCGCAGGCGGCGACGACGGCGCGCGCGGCATGAACCTCCTCACGCGCGCAGACGGGCGCGTTCTGAGCCTCGGCGGCAAGAACACGGTCGACGTGCGGCCACACGAAGTCCTGACGATCTACACGCCAGGCGGCGGCGGCTACGGCAAACAAGCCTGAGCTCGCGCGGAGTGTGGCCACGATACGGTGGTGATGTGCCGTCCACGCAAAGGACGAGTGTCAAGCAAGACACACATGCGGTATGTGCATTGAGCTGAATGGAGACATGGCAGCTGTGACCCGGTGAAGTAACCTCTGCATCGTCACGTACAAATGAATCATAGGAGTACCATTTGATTTGTCTTGTACTTTGTACGGTTGAGTAACCTTTGACTTGCCACCTCTAAGTCGAGCGCAAGCGTCCGGTGCTTACAAGCACAAAGCGAAACAAGGATCACACACACACCGACGCACTCGTCGCGGTGATGGCAACAGGACTGTGAGGCGGTGGTCTGTCGTGTCGGCGCGCGATGGCTCTCAGTGTACTTGAATGGATACTTTGGCGCAGACGTGGACAGTCAATCCTGATAGTTGTTGTATGCGTCCGCGCCACAGACCACAATCGAGCGTCGCGCAAGAGCAAGAGCAAGAGCAAGCGAGTTGGGAGGAACCACGCGCGAGTAATGACGTCAACTGGACTGACTGTACCGTTGCGGTGCGTCGAGTGTCGGAGGGCAGAAACGCGTAGACAAGATTGTGGTGTGCGGCACTGCATTTGGCGCTTGTGCATCGGCATCGACTCGTCGTGCACGTTCTACTTGCTCACCGAGTGGCGACGCGCTTGTTGGACAGCTACGTGACTTGCCTCAACTCGTTGTCCAAGACGCTTTGATTGGCAATATGTAGTTCACGAGAATCGCTACGAGCCAATGCAGTGATGATGGCGCTTGCAGCTCTCTGCTTGGACCTCGGCTGAAGTTGGAGTGTCGAGGATCTCGGGTCAGGTCGGCATGGTAGATACTGCAGTCGAATTGTGCGTACACGATCCGTGTACGCGCTCGCGCCATATTAAACTACATGGCGCACGTGTGGCTCGCGGCGTCCGTGCACATCGTGGTCTCGATCGTCGGGACTCATTTCGCCATTGGGACTTCAGAAACTACACGGTAGAGAGTGGCGTCACATGGTCCGTGCAACAAAGACGGGCGGCGAGTGTCGTCCCTAGCATAGCGTGGATCGTTGACTGGCGCTTGACTAGCTGGTGCTGCTGACTCGGCGCGAGCGAGCACTGGATCGGTCCTTGACTCGGTAAACCTGGCTTGCGAAACAGCCAGTGTTGTGTCTCTCGAATGCGCACAATGGCCGAGCGACAAGACAAGACTCTGCACGCACTCAGGGTTATAGAGATATCAGGTGTGATTCGGATGAATCGCGCGGACTGGCGGAACGAACGAGCGCGCGTGTGTGTGTGCCGATCCGATCACGACGAGAGGCAACGTCGACCGACACTGCGTATGACTGACATCCAGTCAGCTTGCAGCCGCCACCAGTTCGCACTCGAGGCACCAGGGCCGGGGAGATTGCGGCCGCTGCGCGTACGAGCCTCACTTCACAATTCAACTCGCGGCGCACACGTCGGAGTCCATACCAACGCACTTCACTCGTCGCCGTCGCTGCCACCTCATGCCTCGACCAACGACGATGAAGTACTGCGTGAAAGCGCTTGCTGCCATCAGCGCTATTGCCGCGTGCGTGCTCTTCAACACTGCCGCCGCGCTCCAAGCCGCTGTGACAGGCAACATGGCGACGACCTACAGTCCGATGCACTCGACAGCGTACCCGCTCAACGGCCAAGCGCTCAACTCGGCTGCGCTCGAGCAGTCAATCGACGCCGACTTTGAGCTCATGGCGAAGCACTTCACCCACGTGCGCACGTACTACTCGCAGTACTTTGGCATCAGCGTCGCCAAGTACGCTGCGGCACACAACGTCAAGCTCTACTTGGGCGTCTACATGACGACGGAGTCCTGGCTCCAGGGCGAGATCGACCACGCCGTCGCAGCAGTGCAGAACTACCCTGGAACAGTCGAGGCGATCATCGTTGGCAATGAGAACCTGCCGAACGGCGTCCGAGACACCGACATCCTTGCGATCGTGGGTCAGATCAAGAGTCGTCTTGGAAGCAAATCGTCGGGCATCAAGTTTGGCACGGTGCAGCGCATCAGCGAGTACCTCGACTGGCGCTACGATGGACAGATCTGGAACCTCGCGAACAGCCTCGACATCCTCGGCGTGAACATCTACCCGTTCTTCGACAACAGCTACAACGCAGCGAAGCCGACCGAGTTGCTGAACAACCTGTGGAACGCCATGGCTGCAAAGTACCCGGTGTCGAAGATGGTCTTGACCGAGACTGGGTTCCCGACTGCAGGTGCGCCGTCATGGCTCTCACCGAGCGTTCGCCCTTCGCTCGAGACCTCGACCGCATACTACAGCGCCGTTGCGCAGTGGACGCCGTCGGGTCCTGCCACAGCACCAAAGTTCTGGTTCAACTTCTTCGACCTCCGTCCGGATGACCGCTCGATGAGCGAAGAGTGCGAGAAGTACTTTGGTCTATACACATACGACCGGCAACGCAAGAGTCAGAAGCTGCCATCGGATGCTGCACCGACGTGCGCTGCGAACGGCGCGTACTGCGGCAACAGCGTGGAAGGCACCAAATGTTGCGAATCGGGGTCGTACTGCCAGCCGTGGGACCCGTTCTACTACCAGTGCCAGCCAAGCCCGAGCCAGTGCGCGGCGCAAGAGGTGGGCGTGGACTACTACGGCAGCGACATCTCGGCTGTGTACGGCATCTTGCTCGGCGCGTGCTGCGACCAGTGCGCGCAGACGCCGGGCTGCGCGGCGTACACGTTCGTCAACTACAACGCAGACGGCGTGTCGGCGTGCTACCTCAAGAGCGGCTCGGGCGACCGTCGTGCGTCTGCCGGTGCGGTGTCGTCGACTGTACTGAACCCAAAGCCGGCGTGCTCGACGCCGCTGTGGGCGAGCTGCGGTGACGCTCGCGGCTCGACGTGTTGCTCGGCGGGCCAGTACTGCCAGCCGTGGGACTCGAACTTCTACCAGTGCATCGCGACGCCGTCGCAGTGCGCGCAGCAGCTCACGAACGTCGACTTTTACGGCAACGACTTGGGCTACCCGCTCTACCGCCTCTCGCCCGCCGACTGCTGCAACAAGTGCTCGCAGACCTCGGGCTGTGTGGCGTACACGTTCGTGAACGAGAACCCGGACGGCCGCACGGCGTGCTACCTCAAGAGCAGCCTCGCGGGTCGCCGCGCGTCCGTCGGCGCTGTCTCGGGTGTCGTGAACTAGGCGCTGGCTGTGTGTGTACAATACCGCGTCTCGACCAAGCTGCTGCTGCTGTCGTCGTCGTCGTCGATGTCTGGACGACAGCGCACCATGTACAGACGAGTGCAGCAGCGCCGTTCGCTAGCTGTCGCGCGTGTGCTCCGCGAATGCAGTCCACGACACTGAGTGCGTTGCAGCACGGAGCACGTGAGAGGAAGGATACGACCAAGACGTTTAGAGTGTCATACGTGGGAATAGACACACTTTGGCCTTGACAACTAGCGCGCGAATGGGAGTTCGATCTGTTGCTGTCACGAAGCTCTCATCAAGGCGCAAGCGCGTCGCTTGCAGTGGAGTCCAAGATGTACATGTTGGCCGCAGTAGCGTGACCTTTCCTTTGTCACTTACTAAACGAGCAGAGACGTCACACAACGTTGTAGTCGCCCCATCGACGCACTCGCCGCGGTGATGTGATGGCAACAAGACTGCGAGGCGGTGGTCTGTCGAGTCGGCGCTCTATGGCTCTCAGTGCAATTGGATGGATACTTTGGCGCAGCCGTTGACGGTCGATCCTCATGGTACTGAATGTCCAAGTCGAAGTTCGTCGTGGGCTTGCTACAGTGTGTGTACGACGGATGACTATGTAGCGTGGTGTATTCAGTCCGCCAGTCAGCTAGGCGTGCATGAAGACGCTCTTGCAAGCAACAGAGCATCTAGGGCACTACGTGCGCTCTAGCCAATCACTGGCTTGAAGTCGTCTTGCATCGTTTCGTGGTCCTTCTGCTGCGCCGCGAGCTTCTCGGCCTTGCGCGCGCGGCGCTTTGCAGCCGTGACTTCAGACTGCGCGAGGTACTCTTCGATCTGCGAGTCGAACTCTTCTTTGAACTTGTCAAAGCGCTTGCCCATGCGGTGCTTGTCCGCGACCGACTGCTGCACGCGCTGCTGCTTGTGGCGCTGGTACGTCGCGTCGGCGTCTGCGAGCGAGTCGCTCGAGACGTAGTCTGGGTAGATGCAGTCGCGCATGCGGTGTCCAATACCGCCGCAGTTCGAGCAGATCATCGGGAGGAGACAGTGCTTCGCGACGTGGCCGCGCTCGCCGCAGTTGCGGCACACGCGGTCTTTGTCCTGCTCGCGATGGATGAGCTGCTGGTACTTGCGCTCCTTTGCGCGCGCGTACTGGAGCTTGCTCAGCTCGTGCTCGTAGTCGAGCTCGTCCTCCGGTGCGTTCAAGATGCGGCGGCGCACACTGCGCGCAGCACGTGCCGCGCGATGGTCGCGAGCATGCGGCGAGTTGGCCGATCGCCGCACATTGCGGTCGCTGCGCTTGGAGAAGCGGGCAGCGTGAGCGTCTTCGTCATCGTCATCGTCATCACTGTCGCTATCGCTATCGCTGCTGTCGCTGTCACTGTCGTCGCTGTCACTGTCGCTGCTGTCGTCGTCGTCGTTGCCACCTTGGTTGATGATGGCGTTCTCTTCCGTTGCTGCTGCTTCAGCGGCTGCGGCCGCCGCATCGACGTCTTCGACGTCCAGACCGAGCTGCTCTGCTTTGTCCATTTGCTGGCGGAACTGCTGCGAGTGCTGCAGCAAGCGCTCGAACGGGTTCATGTCGTCGTCGTCATTGGCGCCGTTCACGCTGCTGCTGTGCAGTCCATTTGGACGGCGCAGGTCGTCACTGTCATTGTCGTCGCCGTTGCCGCTGTGGCCGCCAACCGCGGTGCTCAAGCAGCGCGGCACAGCAGCGCGAGGCCCATGAACAGCGCGTCCAGTGAGTACTGCGCGCCGCGCACTCGTTGTCGCTGCTGGCACAAGTCGCAGCAGTCGCGTCGCCACCATCTCGTTCTCGTCGTCACAGTCGTCGTCTTTGACTCGCAACCAAGCAAAGCGTCACAGTCGCATTGCAGCAGTTCTCCACATCAATTGCTCGTTTGGCATTATTTTACTAAGTTGGAGATGTACTCTGTTGATGATATATTTGAAGCCTTAATCCAGTATGATCGATTTCTTCAAAATCATTCGAATCTCTCACATACTTATAACATGTATAATAGCTGGAATGAATAGTGGCACACTGCACCGACGATCCCCTTTTGCAAGCGCACATACAGCAGGTATCAAGCGCAAGCAAGCGCAAGGAAGAGCGAGAGAGAGCGATGCTGGCTGCGCGCGGACTGCCGCCGGACGTCGAGATCCGCGACGTCTGGGCCGGGAACCTCGAAGAGTCCATGAAGCTCATCCGCGAGGTCGTGCAGCGCAAGTGCTACGTCGCAATGGACACCGAGTACCCGGGCGTCGTGGCGCGGCCGATTGGGTCGTTCACAACGTCGACCGACTACCAGTACCAGACGCTGCGGTGCAACGTCGACTTGCTCCGGATCATCCAGCTCGGCGTCGCGTTCTTCCACGAAGACGGCTCGTTCATGGCCGACGTGCCCGTGTGGCAGTTCAATTTCAAGTTCAGCTTGAGCGAAGACATGTACGCGCAGGACTCGATCGAGATCCTCAAGCAAGCTGGCATTGACTTTCCCAAGCACGAAGAGATGGGCATCGAGGTCGCGCGCTTTGGCGAGCTCCTCGTGCCGTCGGGTCTCGTCCTGAGCGACAACATCAAGTGGGTCTCGTTCCATGGGTCGTCGGACTTTGGGTACTTGCTCAAAGTGCTCACGTGCAGCCCACTGCCAGCAGAGGAGGATACGTTCTTTGACTTGCTCCACACGTACTTCCCCACGACGTTTGACCTCAAGCACGTCGCGATGGACTTTGACAAAATGGGCGGTCTCTCGCGCCTGGCCGAGGACCTCCAAGTCGAGAGAATAGGCACGATGCACCAAGCTGGCTCGGACGCACTGCTCACGGCCGCGACGTTCTTCAAGATGGTCGAAGTCTTCTTTGACGGCAAAGTCGAGAACGCGAGCAAGTACTCGGGGCAGCTCTACGGACTCGGGAACAGCCTCTCGAGTCTCGGGCAGTTGGGCTGAGCGACTCAGACGCACTAGGACGCAAACGCGAGAGAGACCTCAGCGACTGCAGCTCTGTTGAGCGCGTAGCGGCAGGCAACAGGCAATGGGTCCGTGACACGACGGTGCGTGTGGTGCAGAACGCGCTACGGTCGTGACGACGCGCAAGCGATCGAGTGAATGAATAGCCACTACTGTCTCTGTCGTGTGTTGCAGTGTGCGCTTGCAGTGGTGCTATGCATGGGGTACTATTTCTTCGCTGCGAGACGAGATACAGGGGGTACTATTCAACTGCAACGTATTGATGCATGAGGTACTATTCCAGTCGACAGCGAAGCGACCTAATGCTTCTGCATGAACGCCACGACGTCGTTGATCGAGTCGCTCTTGACGCTCGCTTTCGCAAACGTGACTTCGCACGGCGAGTCGACTGCGAACTGGAACGCTGAGCCGTCGCGACCGACTGGGACAGTCGAGAGGTCCTGCTCCTCGCCCTCCGTGTCGAGCGACGAGCGCGTGGTCTTGAGCTGCGTGAGCTCCTTCTCGAGCGCTTCACGGACCGCATCAGTCGTCATCGCACTCGCAACGTCGCTCTTGTTGCACATAATGAGCATCGGCGGCGCGAGGTCGTTCACTTTCGCGTTCGAGAAGATGTCGTAGAGGAACCTGTCAAGACAACCAGTCACGCGTGAGTGCACTGGCGTAGGACGAGCGACAGTGTGGATGGATACGCAAGAGACGTACTCGGCGGCTTTGCGGAGCATCGGCGAGTCGGACGCGTCGACGACAAACACGATGCAGCCAGTGATCGGGTAGAAGTCCGACACGCGCCTACGACAAACAGAGACCAACGATGTCTGTCAGTACGAAAGCAGGCCATGCGCGCAGTGAGCAAACGCAGAGAGATGGACGTACGAGCGAAGGCGCTCGTGGCCTGGAAAGTCGACGACGTTGAGCTGCGCGTCAAACTTCGCTGGGTTGTGCTTTGGGTGGATCGGGAACGTCGCCGAGAGCTCCTTCATCGAGCTTACGGTCTCAACGACCTCGCCGTCACGCACGGCGTGGAAGAGCTGCGTCTTGCCGGCGTTGCGTGGACCGACAATGAGCACAGTGTTGCGCTTCGTGCCAGACCACGTCACGTTCAGGCCGCGCATGTGCAAGATGAAGCGCACGACGAGCACGATGTAGACGATCGAGAGCACGACTGCGAGGATGACCATGTGCGCTGGCGCGCCGTAGATCGTCGGGATTTGCATCGTAGCGGTTGCTGTTGATACAGAGGAGAGAGGAGAAAGAAGGTGGAGGGAGCTGTTGCTGCTGCTGCTGCTTGGGAGCTGGAGGTGGCGAGTTGCAGAGTGCACACCTTCGCGCTCTCTCGCGCTCAGTCTTGTGCTTCGGGACGAGATGTGATCACGACCTCGACCGCATGAATCAAGTCGCCAGCTGGTGCTAATATAAGCCAAATAGTGAATAACATGAGGTATGGATTATGCTGTGTGGACCACAGTGTCCACGTGGACGCTTGCAGTTCATTTGATCGTGCCACAGT
This sequence comes from Pythium guiyangense, assembly GCA_003730235.1. Lineage (NCBI taxonomy): Eukaryota > Oomycota > Peronosporomycetes > Pythiales > Pythiaceae > Pythium > Pythium guiyangense. Next base: position 275,171 of record QXDM01000099.1, read on the forward strand.
GACCATCGTCATGGCTTCGAGGAAGCGGTCGTGCTCGTCTTCGGCCCAGACGCCTTGGATGCGCGGCGCCGCGTCGTTTGTCGTCGCTGCGCGTGCAATCGCCGCAGTGGCCGAGTCGAGTGCCGAGCCGAACTTGGACATGGTTGAGCGCGAATGGACGAGCGAATGAGAGAGTGAGAGCGCGGCGGAAGCAGCAGCAGCGACGACGGCGGCGGCGAGGAGGAGAGAAATTCACAACTGACGGAGTGGCTGCGCGCAGCGGCGGCGGCGCGGGTCGCGGGACGGCGCGCGCGATGTGGCGTGCCTCTCCATGAGGGCGGACACGAGTGAGTGAGTGAGTGAGTTTGCTGGAGAGCGGGAGCGCACCACACTGTCGGCGTCGTGGTGGGCAACAACGTATACTGGCGACTGGTGGGCGGCCGCGAGCTTTGGATCGTGTGCAGCGGCGGCGACCTGGTGTCGACGCAAGTCCCTCTCAGGTGCGTGTGGCGTCGGCTGTCCGTTGATCGGCGATAGACAGGTATGCAGCAAGTCAGGCGCTGCTATCCAAGATGAAAGGGGTGTGCGACTCGAGCATACAACACACAAGTGCAGAGTTTCGCGCTGATTGCCAATGCTGACTTGCAGGTGCGCGAGATGCAATTCAGCAGGCGCATCAGAGAGCGCGCTTGAACGTGGCACTGCACAGCGCCGTACGAACGGCGTCGCCATCCACCACCACACCACCACGACGATGTTCGAAGGCGCGATTGGCAGCCAGTCGCCGCGAGCAGCAGGAGGCAGCGCGGCTCGACCGACTGCGTCTACCGACCTGGAACGCAGGAGCTCGGGACCCGACCGACAAAATCCAGTCTCGAGACTCGTGAGTCTCGTCGAGCTCCGAGTGAGTGAGTGAGTGAGTGAGTGCACGTTTAGGACGAGACGAGAGGGATCGATGAACTGGTGTTGACGCTCCAGGGTCTCAAGACCTGGCTGTCTACAGGACGACCACGGACGTGAGCATGAACCAACGACGAATGAGCGAGCCTTGTTGACAAGTCGAGTCTGAGCAGCACAACTGCTCTCGTCTGACGGCGACGACGGCAACAACAACAACTGCAGATGGATGTGGCAGTCGAGAGCTCTTGATGGTGCTGCTTCGCATCGCCATGCTCTCACTCGCTCTCACTCACTCATGGACCTTAACAGCTCAGAGGAGCCAGCACGAACCAAACGACCGATCGAGTCGAGTCGAGCGCCATGCTCGTCGTCGTCAGCGCAGTGTCCTGCAACAAGAACGCACGCGCCATCAGCAGCTCGCCTTCGGCATTGTCAATCATTTGTCAATCATCACTACATCACCATCCGTCGCGAGTGCACCCACACATTGTGGGTACGACTCCTATCTTATTCATCCTTGCTTGGTGCCAACGACGTCGCTGCAGAGCGCACCGAGACCAACCAAGCCAAACCAAACCAACGAGCGAGTGCTCATCCGATCAACCACCAGCACATGCACACGCACCGCATGCGCTCGTCCATCCGCATCATCGTCATCACGCACATGCTTCAGTTTTCATGTGTCCTACTACTACTACTACTACTACTACTACTACTAGCCACTGTACGCCTCGACCGGGATCGCGAGCGGCACGTGCTGCAGCCGCGCCATGTCGTCGGCGTCTGCGAGTCCCAGTCCTCTACTACTACTGCCAATGCTCATAGCACTACTACTGTATGCGCTCGGAGCGAGCAGTGTAACTGGGAACTCGACAAACGGACGGCGGCACCACGAGTACTTGCACGTGAGGCGCAGAACGTACGCGATCGAGAACAGCGTCGCGGTCCCGCACGTCGGCGCGAGCGACAGCGGCAGCGGCAGCTCGAGCGCCTGCGAGAACGTCTCGCCCGACGCGACGCCGCCGAACTCGCGCTTCACGACCGCGCGCACGACTTCACCGCCGCCGCGGCGCACGTCGATCGTCTGAATGAGCTCGAGCGCGACGGTGCGGAGCGTCTTGCGCGCGTTGTTCGTCACGACCGCGTCGACGACAACTGTCGCTCCCAACGCGAGCGTCGACTGCAAGAGCACCGCAGAGACGTCGCACGTGCCTTTGTACACGAGTCCGAGGACGTTCACTGCGTACGAGTGCGCGAGCGCGAGCGGCGGCGTCTGGTACAGCGGCGCCATCGCGCGGACCTGGAGCTTGTAGTGCGCCGAGAGGTCGGCGACGAACAGGCCGTTCGCGCGGAGCCGCACTTCGAGCGTGTACCACACGGCGGCGCGCAGGCTCCCGAGGTCGTCGAAGAAGCCGTCGCGCTCGAGCGACGTCGCGCCTGGGAGCGTCGCGGGCAGCTGGTACTGGAACGGATACACGTAATCCCCTGGCTCGTACACGGTCGGCAAGCTCGCGAGCACGATCTGGCGCAGCGAGCAGCGAGACCGAGCGACCAGTTGAGACACACATGCGTACGAATGCAGAGTTGCTCTTCCCAGACGGACGTGTTACAGCGCTGACAGCAGTCGGAGCTAGTGTGTGAGCAGCAGTGAAGCGTCACGCGCGTACCTCTTGGCCAAACAGGTCATTCGAGTACCGCTCGCGGTAGCTGTTCTTGCCTCGCGTCTCGCGCCACGACGTCTTCTCTTTCCCAGTCACGACGACCACGAGCGCTATGTCGTGAAAGCATGAGCACAGGAGACACATCGCCAAGCGCAGTAAGACACAGTCAGACAGACAAGTAGATAGACAGAGAGACAGACAGCGAGCCATTGCAGCGCTGGCAGTCAGTCGACGAACGCTCTTGTCTCTCTCTACGCGCGATGCACACAGCCCAGCCAAACCACACAAGCACAGACACACACAGAGACGCACCATCGGCTTGGACTGGTCGCCGCACGCTCACGTACGCCGCGCCGCGCAGGAAGTCGCCAGCGACGAACTCGCGCCGCTCGAGCTCGACGCGCACGCTGCCTGCGACGTTGAGGTGGAGAAACTCGGCGAACTTGCCCATTTGTGTGCTTGTGCTTGTATGTTTGTTTGGTGTCGACTGGCGTGTTCAAGTGGATGTGATCGTAGCGGATCGAGCGAGTCGCATGTACTTGTTGAGCTCGTTAGTGTGACAGGTCGTGACGGGTCGAGCGCCAAAGTGTGTGTGCATGAGCAGCACGACGTCGCCAATGCGCAGTTGTAGCAGCAGCAGCACGCAGTTGCTTGTTTGCTTGAGCGCGTGTGCTCTTGTGAGTGTGTGGGAGTCTGCTTGCAGTTGTTGTTGTTGCAGCCGCGATAGTCAGAGCAGTTGAGTGGCATCACGAATCACGACGAAGGCACGTGTCTCCCTCGCTTTCGTCTCGCTCGAGTGAATGACTGATCAACGACATGTAAGTCTAGAATAGGCGCTATCTGACCTAAAATCACGACGAAAACAGAGCAGGATTGATGGCTGCTCAACAATCATGAGAGACTGGTCGTGCTGATTTCGCAGTCCAAGTTTGTTGCTGCTCCAAGTCGTGCAACACGAGAACGATGAAGCTACACTTGCAGCAATAGTCCTTGCCTCTCGTGGAGCAAGGAGGTTGTTTGCCTGAGGAGGGCGAGATGGCAAGTGGACGAATGGACGCACACAGCTACAAGTGAGTGCCTTGCCTTGCCTTGCCTTGCCTTGCCTTGCCTTGCCTTGCCTTGCCTTGCCTTGCCTTGCCTTGCCTTGCCTTGCCTTGCCTTGCCTTGCCTTGCCTTGCCTTGCCTTGCCTTGCCTTGCCTTGCCTTGCCTTGCCTTGCCTTGCCTTGCCTTGCCTTGCCTTGCCTTGCCTTGCCTTGCCTTGCCTTGCCTTGCCTTGCCTTGCCTTGCCTTGCCTTGCCTTGCCTTGCCTTGCCTTGCCTTGCCTTGCCTTGCCTTGCCTTGCCTTGCCTTGCCTTGCCTTGCCTTGCCTTGCCTTGCCTTGCCTTGCCTTGCCTTGCCTTGCCTTGCCTTGCCTTGCCTTGCCTTGCCTTGCCTTGCCTTGCCTTGCCTTGCCTTGCCTTGCCTTGCCTTGCCTTGCCTTGCCTTGCCTTGCCTTGCCTTGCCTTGCCTTGCCTTGCCTTGCCTTGCCTTGCCTTGCCTTGCCTTGCCTTGCCTTGCCTTGCCTTGCCTTGCCTTGCCTTGCCTTGCCTTGCCTTGCCTTGCCTTGCCTTGCCTTGCCTTGCCTTGCCTTGCCTTGCCTTGCCTTGCCTTGCCTTGCCTTGCCTTGCCTTGCCTTGCCTTGCCTTGCCACTGACAAGAATCGAATTTGCAAGGAAAGAGCAGGTTCGAGCGAAAATCGTCTGATGGGCGAAAGCGACGTCGAGGGCGTGATGATGCCCGACACCGAACGGGGTGGCGTGATTGACTGCGGCGGAGCCACGGTCGTTAACGCAGCGGGTGACATGGACGTCGCCTACACCAAGGCACATAGTGCGGCGGTGGCGGCGGCCGCTGTGGATCCCTCACCTCATGAAGACAACGCGGCAGCGGCAACGACAGCCGTGCCGCCAACGCGCAACGTGTGGCTCAACGTCACGCGGCTGAAGGAGAGCTTTGCTAGTTCTGCGATGCCGCCGTCGCCAAGCAAGCGAGCCCCTCACGCCGACACGCAGCAGCGCAAGCCGCTGTATGAGGCTAGCGACCCTCTGGCGAGCCTGTATGAGTGTGCGTTGAGCACACACAAGCTCGTTCGCGACGGATTCCAGCGCGCCATGTCCACGATTGAGCGCCGCACGCTCGAGGCATGGCTGGTAGGAGACATCTCAATTCCCTCGCCACCAGGGTTCCTGTCCGAGACACACGTCCTCCGAGAGCGGCTTGCGCTACTACAGCTCCACCGATCGTCGCTCTCCCCCCGTTTGTTCGCGCGGATGCCGGTAGGGCACGAGCTGCCAAAGCAATCGCCGGCGTGGCACCTGTGGGGTGCCATGTTTGCGAAGGCGACAGGTGAGACTGAGCGCGCGAGGGTGAAGGCGCTCTTTGACGCATGTGACCGAGTGGAGTGCTCGAGCGCGTCCCCAATCGTTGCATTCGTCTTTGTGAGCAAGGGCGATGCGGCATCTTGGGTGAACAAGTCGTTCAAGTTCGGACGTGATGCGATCACGCTCGTGGCGGCAGACCCTCTCGGCGACAACGTCAAGGGCGCCGGGATAGACAGTGCTGCCCGCAGCCTGCTCTACTCGGTGCACGTGATCGGTGCGGCGACTCTTGACCCCTCCCGCGTGCTTCAGTGGGCGTCGGCAGCGACGACAACTCCTGTTGTCGATCTGCAGCCGCTATCGCCGAAGGACGGCGACTACTACGGACCTACTCACTGGGTCGTGACCTTCGACGACACTGCATGCCCGCCGGAGCTTCTGCGCACGAGGATGCTCCGCATCACTTGCGGTGTGTCTGTAGTGGAAGTGGGGCTTCATCATCCCCGCCTTACGAACAGACTGCCTTTCCGCGCTTGCCTAAGCGTCCGTCACCTCCGAAAGGACTGCAAGGTCGTGGATCCAGCAACGGCTGCTGCAAAGTACACACTGGACATTACTACCGAAGCGCTTGAGCAGCATGTGGTGGAGCTGCCGCAGACAGTCGGAGCTGCGCGGAAGGAGCTGAAAGTACTTCGTGCGGCGGCGGCACCAGAGCTAGCCAAGCGTCTGCGCACAGAGAAGAAGGAGAGCAAGGCGGCAGCGGCACGTGCGGCAGCAAAGGCAATCGCCAAGGAGGCGGCACGGGCTGCGAGTGCGCGCAACCTTCAGCGTCGCACTAAGCAGCGCGAAGCCGCTCGCCGTGCTCGTGTGGAGTCAGAGCGGCGTCGAGCGCTTCGTGCCGCGGTGACCGCTGAACTGAACGCGCTTCGAGGGAGCCATGCTCGCCAATCGCAGCGCGACGGCGACGAGATCCGCGGTGGCTGCGCACCGGACTCGCAGCGAGAGGCAGAGGTGAGAGCGCACCCGGGCGGTAACGGCAGCGCTGGCTCGATCCACATGAACGTGTCCGCGATTTCAGTAGAGGCGACGGAGTGCGGAGCCGGTGTCACGATGCGTCTCGATGACCTGAACAACTCGGCTGCTCCTGGACACGTCGACGACAGCAACAGTGCCGAGCAAGAATCGCATTCGGACAACGAGGAGATGCCTCTCCCCGAGGAGCTCGTTCGCGCATTCGAGAACGAGCAGTACGAGTCGCAGGACGAGGCGCGGGCTCTCGGCGAGCAGCCCACCATACGCCAGCAGATGGACGTGGTCCCATCGGTGGTGGTGTGCCAAGAGCGCGATGCGGCAGCGGCGGCGAGACGCGCCATCGACGCTGATCATTCGGCAACTCTCGGTGGAGAGCGGCGGCGGAAACCAGCGGCGCGAACAACCGCGCAAGGGCCGCCGAGACGCCTTGTCGGCTCCATCTCGGATCTGCGCCTCTTGTCGCCGGCGGAGCGGCACGAAAACGCGCGGCGCGTAGCAGCGAACGCGCAGGCGATCACGGCGTGGAAGAACGAGCAGCGCAAACTCGGGCTCGCCGTGCCTGTGGACACGACCGACGGCAACATTGCGTCGCTCATCGGTGCTCACAGCGAACTCATCCTGGACATCCTCAAGCGAGTTCCGTTCCCTGTGGCGTGTCTCCGCATTCTCCTGAAGGCGGACATGCTCAAGCTGCGGAACGTGCTCGACAGCAATGCGCAAGTCAAGCTTATGGAGTGTCATGCAAGCGACGAGAAGCTCGACACACACGTGCGCGACTTGTGCGCTGCGCGCGCGCGCGCAGCGCACAGAATGGCGCATGGACCGCTGCGCTGGACTTTCACCGCGGCGAGCGACTGGTGGGCTCGGGTGAGCGAGATGAGCGCCGGCATCAGAACGGGTTGCCGCACACATACACTCTCCGACGAGGACAGCACGGCACTTGCTATGATCAGCCTCCTGATGCCCTCGCGGTTTGCAGACCTCGAGATCCGAGGTATCGGTCTACCAGACGATCGCGCGGCGTTGCTGCGAAGCGACGCGAGCGTGACGGCCGCAGTCGTTGAGGCAGTCTCCTCAAGATCACTTGGGCTCGCGCTGGATCTGGCGGAGTACGGCGACGACGCCATGCCTTTACGGCACTAAGGGCTCGCTGGCGGATGGGCGCGGACAAGGCGCGCGGAGACGCGGTGACGCTGGGAGCACGCGAGACAGTAGCGTCGGTCTGCTGACGCAGAACGTCCGCGGAATCGGGCGAGGTGCTCGTCGACAAGAGCGGTGGCAGCAGCACTTTCGTGAGCGACACGAGCACGGTGCGATCGACGTTGTGTGCGTCCAAGAGACGCGAGTGGAGAGAGACAAGATCGCGGAGGCGGCGCGCCGACACCTTGCGTCATGGGGATTCGCGTCCTGTCCGAGTGGCAAAACGCTGTCTCTGTGGAGCGCGAGTAGCGATGGCGCGAGAGCAGGCGTCGCGGTCCTCCTCAGCCCATACAGCGTGATCGACTCCCTCGAGCCATGGTGTGAGCACCAATAGAGCGCGCACTGGATGGCAGTGCGGTTCTCGCTACGCGGATCGATGGTGACGCTGTTGAACACTTACGCGCCCACGAGCGGTGCGGATCGCGAACGGCACTTCCAGACGCTGCGAGACGTGATCGCATCTGCCCCAAGGCCAATCTTCCTCACCGGTGACTTCAACTGCACGCTCGCGGCACCTGACCGAACGCACCATCCGTTTAGACACGGCTCGAGCGAGCTCCGGAAGCTGCTGGCGGAGGAGGAGCTGGAGGACGTCTTGGAGGACGAGAGCTACAACGTGCAGAGCGAAAATGATCGGCGGCTGTTCGCGGTTCGGCGCCACACTTATTTCTACAACCAGCCAGACGGAACAGCAAGCAGCGCCCGCCTTGATCGGTGGTACGCGAGCTGTGAGTACGCGGACTGGGTGAAGGTAGTCGGCAGAGCCTCGCACGCAATGGCATCCGATCACAGCGGCGTCGCGATCCGAGTCGCACCGCCAGGAGGTTGGGTGGCGGTTCGCTCGCCAAGACGAGTGTATCCCCCGCCAGCTCTCGCGACGGAGGCGTACTCGAGTGTGATACAGGCTCGACTCGATCAAGCGCACGCGGAGCTTGCGAGGCTCCGAGCCATGAACGTCGACGCTGAACAACTAGCGCGTGCAGCATCGGCGTGGTGGGTCGAGTGGAAGTCTTCGCTGCGGCGGGAGTGTCTCGCGGCAAAGCGTCTGTGCGTGACTCAGTGCAAGCGCGGCTACAAGCAGCGACTACGGCGCCTCGGGCGAGCGCTTGAGACAGCGGCGACAGGGCAAGGGCGTGAAGAAGACGCGGCGACTTTGCGACGCGCCATCACCTCGTGTCGGTCGCGTTGGCAGGAGCAAAAGCGCGGCACGTTAGCGCTCTCGCACGCGTTCCACACGGCACAGTCCACCCGCGTGTTCTTTCGCCGTGTGTCGACCAAGTACTCGGACAGCACGATCCTGGCGCTCGGCGGAGACGAACGGTGCGGTGTGTCGGGATCACGCGAACTAGCTGAGGACATGCGCGCTGGGTGGCGCCCGATCATGCAACAGCAACGTGCGGCACAAGAGGACATCGACTCGTTTGTCGCGGCTCTCGGGCATCCGCAGAGCGTGCCGACGGATCTGTGCGGACGAATAAGCGAACAGGAGGTGCGCGCGGCGATGCGTAAGTGCCACAGGCGAAAAGCAAGCGGCCCGGACGAGATCTCAAACGACTTCTATCGAGATCATCTCGACCTGCTCGCTCCGCTTCTCACCGAGCTCTTCAACATCTTCCTCGTCGGCGGAGAGGTGCCGAGCACCTTCTTTGACTCAAATGTGTCGTGCATCAAGAAGTCCAGCGCCGCCACGCGCCCGCTCGACTACCGACCCATATCCCTCCTCGACACGGACTACAAGGTCTACGCCCGGGTATTCGCGTCGCGCCTGCGCCGTGAGCTGAGGCGGATGGTGCATCCTTTGCAGTTCGGCTTCGTCCCTGGACGGTCGATACATCACGCGCTTGACGTGCTCCACGCCGCGAAGGTCGCTGCACGAGCCGACGAGACCAACGCGCACGCGGCTGCCATCCTCCTCGACGTGTCCAAAGCGTACGACTCGCTCGATCGGCGCTTCATGAGCGCGGCGCTGCGCTTCCACGGCTTTTCCGAGCGCTCGGTGGCGCTCGTCTCGCGCATCCACGAGCGCACAAGGTGTCGGTTCCTTGTCAATGGCTTCCCATCGACATGGATGACGGTGACGTGCGGTTTCAGGCAAGGGTGCCCCATGGCGCCTTTGGTGTTCATTCTCGCACTTGATCTACTGCACAGGGCGATCGACGGTGACATCGCTCTCGCCGGCGTCACACTCGCAAACGGCTCGGACGCGAGAGTGGTGAAGGTGTGCGCGTACGCAGACGACACAGCAGTCTACGTGAGAACACCAAGCGAGATTTCGAGGGTACTGCACACGGTGGAGCAGTTCGGCAAGGCGTCGGGGCTGCGAGTGAACACAGCGAAGACTGTCGCAGTGCCGCTGAGACCGTGCGCGTCGATCGATGCTGCAGCTCTCCATGGTGTCCGCCTACTCAATGACGGTGAAACAAGCCGCTACCTCGGCGTGCAGGTTGGCTCGAGCGACTCGCGCGAGGCGAACTGGCGCGAGTGCAGCAGGGCAATAAACTCGCGCCTTGCGCTCGCACGGGTTAAGACCAATACGCCACGACTACGTGCGCAGCTGGCAGCTGCGATCATTGTGCCGAAGGTGCTCTTTGTGGCGCGTCACTCGTGGCCGTCGGCAGCGGACGCAGATCGGCTGCAGCAGCAGATCAAACGCTTCGTGTGGGGCGTGCGAGACGGCAAGCAGCAGCGAGCATGGCTTGGAGAGGAGCAAGCGGAGCTACAAGCGGCGAGCGGAGGCATCTCGCTGCCAAACATCCGAGTCGAGATGCTCACGATGGCGGCAACTGCTGTCGGCAGGTGGGCGACGGGGGCGACAGGTGTCAGCAGAGTCGCAGGCGACATCCTTATGGCCGGAGTTCCAGGTGTCGACACGTACCTCACGGCGCAGCGGGTCGCTGACGATGGGCACCAGCATCTGAGGTGGCATCACTCAACGTGGAGCGCGGGAGCCGAGGTAGTACGCGTCACGCACGCCGACCGACTCGACGCGAGCGAAACCGAGATTGTCAAAGACACGGCTGTGGTCCTGCGGGCGGTCACGCAGGAGGTGCGGTGGACAGATGGCGAGCTTCGGTTCTCGGCAAGCTCCTCCACCAGGCAGGCGCTGCGATCAATCGCGCACAGGTGGTCGAGGTGCCGTGGCGCGTTCTGCAGCGAGTGGCTGCCGTTTGCTTCTCTCGACACGAAGACGTGGCTCGTCGACGAACGAGGAAAGCAAGTCAGCATCAGCAGAGTGGTGAAGCAGCCAGGGTTGCGCGTCGTCGGCGACGTGCTGTCATGGACAGTACCGAGAGCCGGTGAGATCGTGTTCACGATGGTCGGGACGACGAGGGCGACAGCGGCAAAGCGCCGAGCGACAGAACGCTTCTGCTCGCTGCTGCTGTATAACTTCCCACAGCTCCTCCAGCCCGCACGCGAGCAAGGTCTACTTCGCTCGGTGACAGACGACGTGCACCAACACTTCACGTGGAGGATGCGCGGACGCACAAGCATCACGTTCAGTGACGCCACTCTCGAGCGCGAGGCGAAGCCGGTGGCGTCGATGGCGGACTGCGAGCGAGTTGCTGCCCACGATGCGCGAGTCAAGTGTGTGAGCTTCGTCGATCACCCGGTGTTCTCACGGATCGTGATGCTGCAAGCACGCGGCGTGCACCGACACGTGAAGAGGCGACGCTATCGAGCGGTGGCGAACAAAGAGCGTCGAGAAAATGGCGAGAAGATGCGGGACGCCGCTCTTGCCGCGCAGGCGCGCGAGTGCAGCTCGATCAACGGTGCGCTCGAACGACTCGAGTGGAACGATGCCAGACGTGTCATTGGCGCGTCGGCGCACGCGATGCAGACTCTCTTTCGGGTGAAGGTGAACAAGCTCAACACCTGGAACATCGACAGTGGCGACGGCACTTGCCCACATCGCGAATGCTCAGAGAGAGCGAGTCTTCACCACGTGATGTGGAACTGTCCAGTGGCAACAGCGGCGTAGAGCGATCTGCGTGCACGGTGGCGAGCGCTCGGGGACAACTTTGGCGACGACTTCCTCGTCGCGTGCATTAGCCTTGAGCTACCTGCAACACCAGGCAACGCGTGGTTTGCAGTTCAGAAGCACCACAGCGGCATGATTGGTGAGTACGCCGAGAACGACATCCGAGACGAGCTGTTCGCAGCGGCGACGATTGTCTGGCGTTGCATAGTAACCACGACGATCCACGCGATCTGGTGCGCGCGCTTCCGGACGCGAGATGACCCGAGCGCGACGACCCTCGCGCTTCGAATGATCATCGCGACGTCCGTGCACGACGCTCTCGCACAGCTCGGACGGCTGGTGCACAAGTTCAACACCGCAGAGCATGCGGCGCGAGTCGCGGCTGTGTCGGCGATGGTGGTGGCGCTAATGGCAGCTTCGGCCGAGCCGCCTCAGCGAAGATTGCAACCACTGCGATCGAGGAGCACGTACGTGCTGTTTTTCGACGGAGGCTCGCGAGGGAATCCGGGACCAGGTGGCGCGGGCTCGGTGCTCGTGCGCATCGACGTCGACACACACGCTGCCGAAATCTGCTGGGCGGCGAGCATGTCTTACGGCAGCGCGATCACGACGAACAATGTTGCGGAGTACTGGGGGCTCGTACACGGACTCGAGTACGCGGTCGCGACCAGGCGCACTCCGCTGCACGTCGTCGGGGACAGCGCGATGGTCATCGAGCAGCAACGGCGCTACCGAGCACCAAGGAAGAAGAACGCGACTCTGCTCAAGCTCTACCAGCGCGCAAGGCGCAGCGCCGACGTGATCGACGTCAAAAGCTGGACACACCATTACAGGGAGTTCAACAAGATGGCAGACAAGGCCGCAAACGTCGCGATGGACTCGGCGCAGTCACAGCAGACGAGCGCAATGGACTCTCGACCACTGCTCACGGAGCTGGCGTGCTACCTGGACAACGACGCTCAGCATTGGATCTCATCCGGACGACTCGCCTCGGCAGCGACGATGCTAGACGACGAGAACGCGAACCAGCTCACACTAAGCTGGCTGAGAACGCGCGAAGCGTCTAACTCGGCTGCAAGTGACGCAGGTGATACATGTGATACGTAGCCTGCATAGATCACGAGATCGGACATAGGAGATCGCCCTCGAACTCAATGTACCTCACCATTCAACTCAACTCAACTTGCCTTGCCTTGCCACTGACAAGAGTAAGCAACAAACGACTCGTGACAAGTCTTGCTGCACTTGCACCAAACAAAGGGAACCGAGCAACTTGCAACAAGCAACAAATACCTCTGCAACAACAAAGCAGCTAAACACACACGTAAGGCGGTAGATTCGCTGCTGCAAGCGCGCTCGCGGTCGGGCGGAATGACCCGACTGTCTCGAGTGCCTGACTTGACTCGCAAATGGCTCGCGGCGGCGCGTTGCGTCGGGATGGGAACACCACCCGCGCGGACAAGAGACAGGATGGGCGAGAATCACACACAAAGGGCAAAGGCGGTGTGCGGGGCGAGATGACCCGTCGCGGTGCGCGGCGCGAACGCAGCCATTTCGGGGCTTGGAAAACCACCCACCGCTGGTTGGCTGATTGGAAAGATGGATTCGTGTGGTTGGGAGAGGAGAGACCCTTGAAGACCAGTCGCGAGTGCCTCTTTGGGCGAGATGACCCGCCACGCCAATTGCATACACACGTGCTCACGCGCTAGGCTTGGAAAACCACCCGACGCTGGTTGGCTCGCACCAAACACTTGCGCATGCTGGCGACGCGGTTGACTGACAGAGCGTCGCACTCGTTCGATGATGGCCAGCAACGATGGTCAGAGTGTGATGTGTGTGTGTGCCACGTGTCCCATCTGGGCTGGAGGCTTGCTTGCTCTCGTTTCGCTTGGCTTTGATGAGGCTCGAGCGCCCGTGAGCGAGCGAGCGACGCCGTCTGTGGTGATCGCTTGAACCGCTAAGTGCGCTTACTGAAGGAAGCGCTTGTGCACCAAAGCGCTTGCTCAACGTACTTGTTGGTGTTGGTGCCGTCGCGCCGCGTTGGACATCGGCCTCTTGGTGGCAATGTACCGTGCGCATATTGCATGCAGGTGCAGGTGCTTGACAATGAACCATTGACTCGAAGGTCACATTGGCTCGGCTTGGTGATAAATGCGGGTGGCTCTCGCAACTCTGGAGTCTATCTGTCTGTGCGAGCAGCAGCACTTGCGAGCGCATCAGGAGTTGCAATCAACTACCGCCTCCTGGGCTTGATCTGCCTTCTCCTGGCAGCGATCGCGTGGGCATAAATGAGCAGGCACAAGCACGCGCTTGATAGACCCAACGTGAGTGAATGAATGCATCGATCGAGCAACACACATACGCAGAACCGTACGGAGCGCACACGAGCCATTGAGCTAGCTGCATCGTACATCTTGCCCCATACGCCATCCATTCGTATCAACTACATACTCAATCACTCCCTCCCTCACTCACTATATACCTGTATCTGCAAGTCCACGACTACAGCTTGTCTATTGTCACCGGGTCAGCTCGGCTACATCAGCGGCTCCTTCGTGACGCTATCGCGGCCGCCACCGACACCCGCCGCCTGCAGCTCCAGTTGCGCCTCTTTCTTGCGGTCACGGCGCCGCAGCACGAACTTGACGAGCTCGCCCCAGAAGACCGAGTTGAGCGCGCCGGCGATCGACGTGAGCCACTGGAACCACGCGATGTAGGCAAAGCCAAAGATGTCGGTCATGATCACCGGCGTGTTGGTCACGACGATCGTGAGGAGCACCGAGAGCCCGGCGGCAAACTGCATGTACTTGTTCGAGAACATGCCGACAAACACCGGGAGCGTGAAGCTCCGGACCGTGTACGCGCGCAGCACTTCGGTGAACGTGATGCAGATGAACGTCATCGTCTGCGTCCGCGCAATGCCTTCCGAGAGGCACTCGTACTCGCCGCCTTCGCAGTACACGCTCGCGCTCTCAAACACGCCGTCGCGGTCTGGGATGTCGGCAAACACAAAGGTCCCGTCGGCGTACCGCGCGTTGCAGTTGCCGTACGTCTTCCAGCCTTGGCTCACGCCGTGCCAGCGCTCGCACGTGACGTCGCGGAAGTCGTCTTGGTGCGCGCCACCGCCCTGCTCCAAGATGTCGCTCAGCACGAGGCGACCGAAGTTCCAGTACGTCCCGAGGCAAAACACGACGATCGCGCCGCTCGCGATGATGATGGCGTTGCACGCCACGAGCGTCCAGAGACGGCCGTGGATGAGCGGCTGCTTCTTCGGCCGCGGCTTGTCCTCCATGATGCGCGGGTCCGCTTTCTCGAGACTCAGCGCGACAGCCGGCATGCCGTCCGAGAACAGGTTCAGGATCAGGATCTGCAGCGCCTCCATTGGCGCGGGGAAGCCCGCGGCGACGGTCGTGAAGATCAGGATGATCTCGCCGATGTTCGTCGAGAGCAGGAACATGACGAACTTCTGGATGTTGGCGTAGATCACGCGGCCTTTCTCCACGGCGGCGACGATGCTCACAAAGTTGTCGTCCGTGAGCACCATGTCAGACGCACCCTTGGCGACTTCCGTGCCGGAGATGCCCATCGCGACGCCAATGTCCGCTTCTTTCAGCGCCGGCGCGTCGTTCACGCCGTCGCCCGTCATCGCCGCAATGAGACCCTGGCGCTGCAGCGACTTGACGATCTCGATCTTGTCCTCGGGCTTGGCGCGCGCAAACACGGTCGTGCGCGACGTGATCTCGTCGATCGCGTGCTCCGGCAAGTACACGTCGCCGCTGCCGTGCGGACGCAGCTGCGCGCAGTCGGTCGCTTCGAGCTCGGCGTCCACGCCGCCGGCGTCTTGGATCAAGTCGATGTTGCGCGCGATCGCGACCGCGGTCTTGAGGTAGTCGCCCGTGATCATGATCGTGCGGATCGACGCGAGCCGCGCGGTCTCGATCGCCTCGCGCACGCCGTCGCGCTCGGGGTCGATCGACGCGACCAAGCCGAGAAACACGAGCGGCCGCGCCAGTGCGGCAAACTTCTCATCCACGTCGTCGCAGTCGGGGGCGTACGGCAGCTGCTCGAGCGGCTGCATCGCGACCGCCAAGACGCGCAGCGCCTGGGACGACAGGTGGTCCACCGCGTCCATGATCTCGCGCTGCTGCGACGGCGAGAGCGCTGCGACGCTGCCGTCTGCGCGGCAATAGCGCGTGCAGTTCGCGAGCACAAAGTTCGGCGCGCCTTTGACGCACGCGACGAGCGTCGTCGACGGTGCGAGCGCCATGGCGCCAAAGTGTGCAGTCCCTGGCGTCGTCGTCGCCGACTCTGGCAGTGCGCTCACAGTCACCATCATCTTGCGCGACGAGCTGAACGGGACTTCGGCCACGCGCGTGTACTCGCTCGCGACGCGGTCTTCCCAGATCCCGGCCTTGGCCGCCGCGACGACGAGCGGCGCCTCGGACGAGTTCCCGAGCGGGACCCACGTGAGCACGCCGTCGACGTCTTTCTGCTTGAGGTGCGTGTTGCTGCAGAGCACGCTCGCGAGCAGCGTCGTGTGGATGTGCACGCTCGCGGGACTCGGCGCCGTGTAGTCGACGCCGTCGCGCACGATCGCGCCTTCGGGCGTGAAGCCTTTGCCCGTGACGTCGTACTCTGTGAAGTTGCTCCAGAGCTTCACAGCCGTCATCTTGCCTTCCGTGAGCGTCCCGGTCTTGTCCGTGCAGATCACAGACGCCGCGCCGAGCGTCTCGACGGCCGCGAGCTTGCGCACGAGCACGTTCTTCTTGACCATGTCGGCCGTGCCGGACGAGAGGCAGATCGTCACGACCATCGGCAGTCCCTCGGGCACGGCGCTGACGGCGAGCGAGACCGAGAGCATGATCATGACGAGCCACACGGGACGGTCCGGGTGCTTCGGGTCCTTGTTCCCGCGGATCATGCCGACGACAAAGACCGCGGCGCAGACCGTGAGGGCGATCGAGCCCATGACAAAGCCGAGCTTGTGCAGCGACCGCTGCAGCGGCGTGAGCTTCGGCTGGTACTTGGCGATGCAGTCGCTCAGCGGGTTGCGCACCCACGTCCGCTTGCCGCTCTCGCCAGACGCGCGCGGCGTCTTGGCCTTGAGCAGCGACGCGATCGAGCCCACGCGCGTGCTCATGCCGGTCGCGACGACCACGCCGCGCGCATTGCCGGCCGTGATCGTCGTGGACGCAAAGACCATGTTGTCGGCCGTGAGCTTTGCGGTGGCGCCAGTCGCTGCTGCTGTCGTCATGAGCGCGTTGAACTTCTTCGCGACGTCCTCCGACTCGCCCGTGAGCAGCATCTCGTTCACTTTCAGGTCCGCGCTGTGGACGAGTCGGATGTCCGCCGGCACGACGTCGCCGGTCGCGAGCACGACGACGTCGCCCGGCACGAGGTCTTTGCTGTCGACCACGACCTTGGCGTCGTCGCGCAGCACGGTCGACTGCGGACTCGAGAGCTGCGAGAGCGCTTCGAGCGCGTTGCTCGCGCTGTTCTCCTGGATCGTCGCGATCGTCGCGTTCAGGACCACGATGAACAGGATCGCAATGCCTTCGACGTACTCGCCGAGCGCGAGCGACGCCACGGCCGCGAACAGCAGCATGCTGATGATCAAATTGTAGAACTGGAGCAGGAACGTGATCGCGAGCGGCGTCCGAGGCTCGTCGTCGAGCGCGTTGACGCCGTACTTGAGCACGCGCGCGTCGATCTCTGCGGCGCGGAGACCGTGCGCGAAGTCCGTCCGCAGCACCTTGGCGATGCGCTCGAGCGACATCGTGTGCCACTCGTCGTGCTCCTCCATGCTCGCGAACGACGCGCGCGCCTCGCGTGGATTGCTCACAATCAGCCGCTCGGCGTCGCTGAGAAAGCGCGTGCGGTGGTCTGCGGCTTCATGAGACGCCGCGTGTGCGTCGTGTTTGTTGTCATGACTGTCGTCATCGTCAGCAGCAGTCGTCGCAGTCGCAGTAGCGAGCGAAGCCATGTCGACGTAGCTCGTGGTCACGCGCGGCGACATGGCGAGACGCGAGTCATTCGGCGACGCGAGCGGTGCAAAGTCACCGCCGCTGCGATTCGTTGGAGAGCTCATGGTCAACGCCGTCGATGTTGATGACAGTGGTAGTGCAGTACGTCAAGATCGAGTGGCGTGGACTGGTTCGTAGTCGCTCAGTGTGGTTGTGGCGTGACGAGGCGACCAAGAGCGAGCGAGAGAGCGACGTCGAGCGTGTGTGAGTGTGTGTGAGTGTAGTAGTGCTGGTGGTGGTCAATGCACTGGTGGAGTGCGCTTGATGTGGCAAAAGCGGGAATGACATTGCGAGGAGCTGATCTGCTGCTGCGTCGCTTGACGACATCCCGCGCTTGTGCGCATCGCTTCGTTCGCGAGTCGCAAGTCGATCGATCGATCAATTGATCAATCGCTGGTGTTGTGCTTGAACTGTAAAGTGCGCAGTGCTGACGCGCACTTCACTTTGTGAAGTATCAGTCGCAATGTATGCCACGCGAGTGCGTACTTGGTGAATCTCGCACTTGAAAGAGTGCGAACAGTAGCTGTGTCAACATGTCGCATGCACAAATCGGTCAATCTGGTTGTTGTTGTTGCTGTTGTTGTGGTCCAAGTCCAAGTACTTGAGTGCTGCTTGAGTCACCTCGCAGTCCCGCCGCTGGCACTCGATCGCCTTAGCGCACTCACTCACACTCACACTCACACTCAGAGCCTCCTTCACTCACCCACGCACACCCACACGGACCAACGCGCGAAAGGAAGCGCGATCTTGTGGCGACGCACCGGAACGCAGCCAGCAGCGACGTTAGGACTCGAACATCGTCGCTGCTGCGAGTCGATGTGCACGCACTGCTCCTACTGCCAACGCATGTGAGCCAACCAACCAGCCAGTCCAGTCCAGGCGATGCGAGTGGGAGATGCAAGCGCGCTATATACCTACTTTCGCACACGCGTTGTCGTTGTTGGTCTTGCTGTCGTACGGCCATGTACGCTCGAAGAAGGAGCTGAGAGAATACGCATGTGTGCATTGTCGTCGGATGGCTGGTTGGCTGGCTGGCTGGCTGGCGAGAAGGTCCGCGAAGCGTCGTACGGCCATGTACACTTGCTACTGGGTCTGGGCATCCACAGAGGGCACATGCTCCATGCTCTCTCTTCGTGCTCGGTTTCTTTCTTTCAAAGGCAATCGCTCGAGAGCGGCTCCTATGTGAGAAAGCGACCACTGTGTTGTGCTGCGGCTTCATGCGTAGCAAGAGCAAGACTGGACGCGCAGCAAGCTTGACGACGAGCTAGTATATTTGCCATCGCTGCGACTGTCGTCGTCGTCTAATGTCTGATGCCGTTGTCTTGTGTCGTTGTTGCAAGAAGCGCTCTCAACCACATCACAGTGGTCGCTCGAGTCAAGCTGCGAACACCACCATGTGTCTAGCAAGCGCCAGCAACCAGCAACCAGTAACTAGCACCTCTGTCGCATCGCCATCGGCGTTACCGTCACGATCGCGTCGTACGGCCATGTGCATGTCTGCAGCTGCAAGCAGTCTGGCCACTGTTGTTTGCTTCCTTTCGGCATGTGGTTCAAATGAACCGCATGGTAGTTGTTTGTCTCCTTGCTTGAGCAACAAGCACATCGCGTTGCAGCAGCAGCAACAGCAGAGCAAGGAAGGTAGCAAGAGATTAGATTAACGTTAATCACAAAGAGACAAACCACTTGGACGTGCTGCTCCACAATGCTCCAGCAGCAACGCGATGCTCGACACCTTTGGTTACGCAGGACATGAGCAGCATGGACTCGACGCGCGAGCTTGTGTGCGTCGTTGCTGCGAGCAGCGGCAGCATGTGTAGGTGGGACATGCACAAGGAAACACTCAGCACCATGTTGCTGCTGCTGTCGCGTCGCCAGCATGCGCAAGTGTTTGGTGCGAGCCAACCAGCGTCGGGTGGTTTTCCAAGCCTAGCGCGTGAGCACGTGTGTATGCAATTGGCGTGGCGGGTCATCTCGCCCAAAGAGGCACTCGCGACTGGTCTTCAAGGGTCTCTCCTCTCCCAACCACACGAATCCATCTTTCCAATCAGCCAACCAGCGGTGGGTGGTTTTCCAAGCCCCGAAATGGCTGCGTTCGCGCCGCGCACCGCGACGGGTCATCTCGCCCCGCACACCGCCTTTGCCCTTTGTGTGTGATTCTCGCCCATCCTGTCTCTTGTCCGCGCGGGTGGTGTTCCCATCCCGACGCAACGCGCCGCCGCGAGCCATTTGCGAGTCAAGTCAGGCACTCGAGACAGTCGGGTCATTCCGCCCGACCGCGAGCGCGCTTGCAGCAGCGAATCTCGCGTCCTGCTGTTGCTTGATGCCTTTTGCTACAAGAGCCGTTGCAGCTGTGGCAGCAGCAGTTGTTCGCACCAACAGCTTCTCGTCAAGCGCTGCGATCAATCATCTGTGCACACGCACTACTACTCTCAAGCATTCGTCAACTTGCCATGGCTGGCTCACCTGCACCTCCTCGCGCCACGGGCAAGTCAAGTGCTGCTCCGTCGTTCACTGTCGCCGCAACAGACAGCGTCAGTCACTCGCCGCGCAAGACCGACTTTGTCGCTTTCCCGTCCACGCCGCGCAAGCCCGAGCACACCAAACGCGCATCGACTGTCGCGCTGCCGGTCGCCGATGCAGACTCGAACCGGTACTGGCAAGCGTACGCTGACGTCGACACACTCGCAAGCGAGCTCGTCAACTCGCACATATTGGCAAGTGATGTCGGCCAGAGCCGTGGTGTCGCGAGCGACCGTGTCAGTGCGATCCGCGAACAGTGCGGCTGGAACCGACTGTCGCCGCCTGAGCGCGTGCCAGACTACATCCTGTTTCTCCAGCAGTTCCTCGACTGGTTCATGATCTTACTGACCATGGCCGGCGCACTCAGTCTCGTGGCGTACTTGCTCGACACGTCTGTGATGCTGAACCTGTACCTCGCGATCTTGCTCTTTGTCATCGTCGTGCTCACGTGCGTCATGTCGTTCCTCCAAGCGCGGTCGACGAGCAAAGTCATGGACTCGTTCAACAACATGCTCCCGGCACAGTGTACGGTCGTGCGCGATGGCGCGAGCCAGCTCATTGCCGCGGACGAGCTCGTCGTCGGCGACCTCGTGTGGATCCGCAACGGCGACAAAGTGCCAGCGGACTTGCGCATCCTGCTCTGCAGCAACCTCAAAGTCGAGAATTCGTCGCTCACCGGCGAGTCCGAGCTCATTCCGCTCACTGCCGCATCGCAGCGCGCAGACGTCGCCGCGCTCGAGTGCAAGAATGTCGCGTTCAACGGCTCGCTGTGCTACGACGGCTCGGCGCTCGGCGTCGTGCTCAGCATCGGCGACAAGACTGTGATCGGCCGCATCGCGACGCTCGCGAGCTCCGCGGGAGAGCGCGAGACGAACATGCAGCGCGAAGTGAAGGCGTTCGTGCGCTTCATCGCTGTGCTCGCCGTCTCGATGGCCGCCGTGCTCTTTACGATCGGTGTCATCCGCAAGAACGGCGACGACGTCCTCACGACGTTTGTCAACGGCTTCCTCGTCATCATCGTCGCGAACGTGCCGCAGGGCTTGCCAGCGAGCGTGACGTCACTCCTCACGATCACCGCGAAGCGCATGGCGGCGCACAACATCTTTGTCAAGCGCCTCGACTGCGTCGAGACCATGGGGTCGCTCACGCTCATTGCGACCGACAAGACTGGGACGCTCACGAAGAACGTCATGACAGTCACGGACACGTGGCACGGCCGCGCGTTCCACTACCAGCCGACAGTCGACCACCTCGTGATTGAGACCGACGAGATGCTCGACTACCTCGCGAGCGACTCGGCGCAGGCAGTGCTCTTCCGCGGCGCGGCGCTGTGCAACCGTGCAGCCCCTGAACATATCGACGGTACGAGTGGCAATGCTACAGCGGCGCGCGTGCTGCGCAGCTCGGCAGTCTCGAGTCGCGCATCGAGCAGCAACCTCCCGACCCGCCGCGCCTCAAGCAGCAACCTTCCGACGCGCCATGGCTCGAGCGCCTCGTTGCCTACTGGTCACCATCCAGGCGCACCGTACCGCGTGCGTCGGGACTTTGTCGCGAAGCGCCAGTACACAGGCAACCCGTCCGACATTGCGCTGTTGCGGTTCGCGGATCTCCAGTTCTCAGCCGACGCCGCACGCGAGACGTTCCCGCTGGCGTTCGAGATCCCGTTCAACTCGACGAACAAGTGGCAGCTCGTGATTGTCCCGTCGCCGGGACACGAGGCATCACGGACGTCAATGGACGTGCTGATGAAAGGCGCGCCGGAGGTGATCATCCAGCGCTGCAGCACGTACGTTGATGCCCACGGCGCAGAGCACGCGATCGACGCGAGCTTCCACGATGAGTTCACGCAAGCGTACGAGCTCTTTGGGACGAACGGCCGACGCGTGATCGCCCTCGCGACGCGGCGGTTCTCGCCGCCTGCATCAGTCGTCGCAGGCGAGGCGGTGTTTTCTGCAGACGACGGCGGGAACTTCCCGTCCACGGACCTGTGCTTTGTCGGCATGATCGCAATCATGGACCCGCCGCGCGACGACGTCCCGCATGCGATCCAGAAGTGCAAAGACGCCGGCGTGAAGGTGTTCATGGTCACGGGCGACCACCCGCTCACGGCGCAAGCGATCGCGCGCGAGATCGGGCTCTTGGATGAGAGCGACCATGTACTGAACCTGCTCACGCCAAAGCCCGAGACGTTCCCAGACACGGACTGGTCGCAGTACGACGCTGCAGTCGTGCACGGTGGTGCGATCGACTACCTCACGCCTGAGCAGCTCGACGTCGTGCTGTCGATGCAGCAAGTCGTGTTTGCACGCACGACGCCGCAGCACAAGCTCGAGATCGTGCGTGCGAGCCAGCAGCTCGGCGAGTGCGTCGGCGTGACGGGTGACGGCGTGAACGACGCGCCGGCGCTCAAGCAAGCCGACGTCGGCGTCGCAATGGGCAAGAACGGCAGCGACGTTGCGCGCGAGGCGGCCGACATCATCCTCATGGACGACAACTTCTCGTCCATCGTGCGCGGCATTGAGCAAGGTCGCACGATCTACGACAACCTCAAGAAGACGATCGCGTACACGCTGACGCACTTGTGGCCCGAGATCGCGCCTGTGGCGCTGAACCTGGCGTTCGGCATGCCGGCCGCGCTCACGTCGCTGCAGATTCTGAGCGTCGACCTCGGCACTGAGCTCGGTCCAGCAATCTCGCTCGCGTACGAAGGGCCGGAGAGCGACATCATGAGCCGCCCGCCGCGCGATATGGCGACCGACAAGCTCGTGTCGCCATTCATGCTCACGTACTCGTACGTGATCGCCGGGATGATCAACACTGCAGGCTGCTTCCTCGCGTATGCGTCTGTGTTCTGGCGCCACGGGATCTCGCTCGGCGAGATCTACATGTCGGGCGACGACTACTGGAAGAACAGCGCTCCGGCGTTCTGCTTTGGTGAGAGCGGCAGCGCCGAGTGCCTGAGCGCGAGCGAGCAAGTCGACTTGATCGCCGAGGCGTGCGGCTCGTGGTACATTGCGCTCGTGATCGGCCAGTTCTTCCACATCTGGATGTGCAAGACGCGCCGCGTGTCGATCTTCCGCCACGGCATCTTCAGCAACATCGTTATGGTCTACGGCACGCTGTTGTCCGTGTCGCTCGCAGTGATCCTGGTGTACGTCCCGAGCGTGAACGACGTGATGGGAGCGCTGCCAGCGAGCTACGTACCATGGCTCATCGCGCTCGGCACCGGCTCGCTCACGTGGATCTATCGCGAGGGCACCAAGTACGTCGCGCGGCGCGAAGAGCTCGAGCGCGGCGAGCCGGGCTTCGCGTCCAAGTATCTCCTGTGGTAGCCGCAGTCGCGGATGTGTTTGAGTAGGGAGCTCGACTCGAGTTGGCTGCGTTGTTAGAATGTGAATGACATGCGTTTCGTACTCTGTGGATGGTGTCGGACGGACTGTCAGAGGTCAACCGATCAATCGGTCGATAGTGGTCACTTGCCAGGTCGTTCAGGGGCGACAGTGGCGAACGCTCACCCCATCACGACTAGCTATGAATGGGTCTGCTTGCACGCTTGCATTGCTTGCACTCGGTTGCGTACAGACAGCTTGACAAGCCCCGATCGCCTGAGAGCAGGTGGGAAGAGCGATGATCGCAGGTACATCGCTCTTGTGCGCTTGGACGATCCCGAGACGCTAGAATGCACGAGTTGGGCGACTGCGACTGTCAATGCGATGTTGACGACAGCACCATACTAGTAGATGGACTCAAGCACCGCTGAAGCAAAGAGAGGATCAAAACTGACCGCGTGAGTGCGCTGTATGCCATGCACTGCGTGGCATCGATAGTGAACAGACAAGAGACGGCTTGTTCGCTTCACGACTGCTTCCGAGCGCCTGCCTACAGGCACTTCTTCCCAAGATGATTGGTTACCCGTAGCACAGACACAGACACTCACAGGACCGAATAGTAGTAAAGGGACTCTACTTAGCCAGTGCTTAAGACTCCATGCCGAGCTTGATCGATTCTACCAGCGGGATGCACAGAACCGAGAAGACGACTCGCAAAGAAGCTCTCAATGACGATCTCTACTGACACTTCCAGCTTGGATTGTTCGTTCAGGTTGGCAAGCAAGTCGAGTCCCTCCTTGTCCTCGTCTGGCGCATGCACACACATGCATGTGCACATACATGTGCGTCTGCGGCATCCGACGAGTACAATGTGTAGCTCGCTCATGCCATCGGTCTGACTGTCCATGTGTTTGTTTGGCATGGACAGTTTGCAAGTCTCGAGGTGACGGATCGCTCAAGAGCGCAGACAACGCAGACGCCGCCACTCAACTTAGATCCGACACCACAACACGCCAACAAGGACTGCGTATTTGAAAGTCCATCGGGACCGGCGCTGACAGACAACCAGTCACCGTGTGTGTGCGTCGCGAGGTGCGTTTAGTTCATGCGTCGGTGTTGTCGAGAGAGCCTGGGGTTGCTATGGCTGCAGCAGCATTCTCGCAGCGCATTGAAAGCGAGCAGCGAGCGAGCAAAGGTGCAGGAGCAGCCAGGATCCGATTGACGAGCGCATAGCAAGCAAACAGCTTGCGCTATTTGTCGACAAACACATGCGTACTTTGCGAGTTTTGTCTTGTTTGTGATTGGCTCTCGCAGACAAGACAGGCTGGGAGGTGTCAAGATTCAGTTGACAGATTGCGATACGCTGTCTCTGGTGTCTGCAACGACGGAATCCGAGATTCGGCCGCTCGTCTGCAGCAATTTGCAACCACATTTGCGGCACACGAGCGAGAGACTAAAGACCAGACTAAAGCGTGTTTGTTGCGCATCCGTCCATTAGCATCAGTCAGTCAGTCAGTCACGACACGAGGTTCGAGGCAAGAAGTGCTGCGCAAGTGAACGAGTATGTGTGTGAACTCTCACACAACAGCGCAATGTGCGCATTCGAGCGGCACGTCGCCTCGACCGACGCACAGATCAACAGATCCACTCACACAACACTCGCTCGCTCCAGTCATAGTCATGGTCACAGCTCAGCGTGCACGCAATCTTGCAAAAGCAATCTGCATGCCATGAATCTCGACGAATCTCGAAGGGATCTTCACACGAGTACGTGACGTTGTCGCAGCGCCAACAAACGGTCAAGCCAGGTTGCATTCTGTTTCCGCTACTTCTCTCCGTCTCCTTGCACACGTGCTGTTCTGTAGTTGGACGTCGTCACAGAATCGATCAACGAGAATCGTCCAGCAGGTGCTGTCGCTACGATGCGCTTTGGACACCACGACAAACAACGACAACAATACCACCGCTACTGCCACCACCACCGTCGCCATTTTGCTCTTGAATGGAATTGGAGGCAAACGCTTTGTTTGCCAATACCATCAGCACGCATGTGAAGGAAGCAGTCCACGCCCACGACATGTCCGCAATCGATCTTGGTATTGCCGTAGAGCAGCACGCGCGCCTCTCTCTATCGGCGCGCATCTACCACGCCCTGCTCATATCGGGACTCGCGACGACAGGTAGATTTGGCGCTCTCTTGCTCAAGCGCAGCGCGAATCTCAAGCGCGATTGCCCCATCTTCGTCGCTCCTGACATGGAGTTATCCGGTCCACACTCATCGAACGTTGCAGCGATATATCATCAAACAAGTCGCACGGAACCCAACTAGCCGGAGCTCACCGGCTCATGGCGACACTGAAGAGACCCTTGTCGGCGAGAGAAGCGCTTGTCACTGTGCCGACGCAACTCGACTCGCTCGTGCTGCTCTCACTGCTCTCATTAGATCATTTCCCAATTGTCCTCGTTGCGAGTAGCAGCAGCAACAACAACAACAAACAACAACACTGTCACCACCAACGACAGCCACACCCACCGAGTTCGTGGCGAAGGTCCAGTTCAGCAAACAAGATGGCTCTCTCGCTCGGTGCGTCCGCCGTGTCGTACGGCGCGCGCTTCCTCGCCGACCAGGTCTGCTCCACGGGTATCTACTCGTGCGGCTACGTGAACGGCGGCCACGCCAAGCTCCCCAAGTCGTACGTGAAGGACCTCGTGCGCGCCGTACGACAACGCGTACATTTCGACGGAAGACAACTATGCGATCTTGGTCTTGACGGCGCTGTTCGCCGCGAGCATGGCGTTCGCGATCGGTGGCAACGACGGCGCGAACGCCTGGGCCACGACCGTGCACTCGTTCGCGATCAAGCTCAAGCCCCGCGTGTATCCTCGCGCGATTTTTGAGGTGCTCGGCGCGTCGACGATCGGCTACGGCGTGTCGACGTCGATCCAGAAGGGCATTTCGAACCTCTCGAGCAAGGACTGCTTTGCGTGCGGCTACTGACAACTCGTCCATGGACCTGTACTACGTCGGCATGATGGCGGCGCTGATCTCGGGCTCGATCTTCCTGCTCGCGGCGACGTTCCTGAAGCTCCCCGTGTCGACGACGCACACGATCGTGAGCTCGGTCTTTGGCATGACGATCGCGTACCACG
The DNA here is from genome assembly GCA_003730235.1 of Pythium guiyangense. Lineage (NCBI taxonomy): Eukaryota > Oomycota > Peronosporomycetes > Pythiales > Pythiaceae > Pythium > Pythium guiyangense. The sequence goes on from QXDM01000099.1 coordinate 301,302, forward strand.
GCTTTGGGTGCGTCGAGATGGGCTGGAACAACCTCGGCGGCATTATCGCGTCGTGGTTCATCTCGCCCGTGGCCGCCGGCGTGGTGTGCCTGGTCCTGTACTACGCGATCCAGTTCCTGATCTTCCGCGCCGAGAGCCCTCGCAAGCGCGCGGCAATGTTCGTGCCGGTGCTGTACTTCCTCGTAACGTTCGTCGTGGTGTTCTTGATCATGATCAAGGCACCGGTGTTCAAGAAGCAGCCGCGCTGGAAGGGTGCGCTCGTGGGTCTTGGCGCAGGCTGCCTCGCGCTCATCGCGGTCGCGACGTACGTGATGCCGAAGATCAAGAAAGGTCTCCCGAGCCTGAGCGAGGCGAACCGCATCGGTCTGCACCTGGTCAAGGGCAACGACGTGGACACGGCGGGCAAGGGCGAGGCGGGCGAGTACGTCGGCGCCAAGTCTCCGGACGCAGGCGACCTCGTGGACACGCAGGATGGGCGTCCGTCGCTCGTGCTGCTGGCCGAGTACGACGCGCTGAGCATCGAGCAGCAGGACGCGATGTACATGTTCAAGCACTTGCTGATCCTCGTGGCGTGCCTGCAGTCGTTCTCGCACGGGTCGAACGACACGGCGAACGCGACGGCGGCGTTTGCGGCCGTGGTCAAGGGTTTCCAGAACGGCATTAACGACTGCACGAGCCCGGAGAGTCCGTGGTGGACGATGCTCGCGGGCGGTCTCTTCCTTGGCGCCGGTATCTGGTTCATCGGCTACAAGGTGATGGACACGATCGGCAAGAACATCAGCGTCGTGACGTTCGACCGCGCGTTCTGCACGGAGTTTGCGTCGAGCTGCACGGTCGTGGTGTGCACGCTGCTCAAGATGCCGGTGTCGACGACGCACTGCCAAGTCGGCGCGGTGATCTTCGTGAGCATGGCGTCGAAGGACATCAAGTCGATCCAGTGGAAGCTCGTGGCGGTGATCCTGTTTTCGTGGATCCTGACGCTGCCGTTCACGGCGGGTCTCGCCGCGCTCATCTCGTACCTCTTCAAGTTCGCCATGAAGGCATAGCGCAGCGTGCTTGTGCTTGTGCGTGTTGTAGCAGTCTGCGTTGGCGGTTGCCACCTTTTCATAATAGCATACGAGTCTATGATCGACTTTGTGAGTGCGATGGTTGTCATGTGTCGTCGTCCTCTGCGCGCTGCGTCAGTGGATGTTTGGCAGACCAGGCCAGTCCCGACGAGACCTCTCCGGTCCTGACGAGCCCTGGTCAGCTATGGCAGAGTTGCTCTACCCTAGTGGCGTCTTGTGAGTGTCCGAGGTCCGAACTAGACTGCAAGGTCGCGTCCCGAGTCGTACGGGTCTCACAGCGAGCGTTTGAGCGTTTGAGCGAGTGATGTCGGCGCCGACAGTGCTCGAATCGTACGGGTCCACGTACATCGAATACATTTGAGTGAGTCCGAGTGCATGGCCATACGCATACATACATGAGCAGACTCGAGGAGCAGCCGCGCACAAAGGATAGGGAGATACTATCAGCGTGTCGAGTGGACATGCAGCCACAGATGGATGTAGCAAAAGAGAGAGAGAGGGAGATTGTCTTCGCTCTCTGTGTCGTTTGCTATGGGCGAGTCATGTACACACCTCGCAACACCACACGCACGCTGACAGCGCAGTGGCGAAGCCGGTCTGCATCGATGTCTGCATCGATGCTATGCATACAATAGACGAGCTCACTCACCTCACTCACTCTCCTGCTACTAGGACAAGTGGTGGTGTACTAGTACTCGCGATCATCGCCCTTGCTGTCGCTGTTGCGAGCTCGGAGTAGCATAGCCACAGTCACGCGCGTCTCGAATCATTAGACAGACCACATAGCACATAGGCGAGCTGCTACCGAGGCTATGTAGATCGACACACAAGTCCAGGCCCAAGCTCATGCTCAAGCTCGAATGCGGCGTGCCAATTGGCGGAGCGCAATCGATCGATCAGCCACGACGTCCGAGCGACCACGCAGCCGCGTCGCGAGTCGCGACCTTGCTATTTCGAATGGCGTCAGCATGACGCGAGGCTGTTCAGCACAACAGGACGCGAGATTCGCTGCTGCAAGCGCGCTCGCGGTCGGGCGGAATGACCCGACTGTCTCGAGTGCCTGACTTGACTCGCAAATGGCTCGCGGCGGCGCGTTGCGTCGGGATGGGAACACCACCCGCGCGGACAAGAGACAGGATGGGCGAGAATCAACACAAAGGGCAAAGGCGGTGTGCGGGGCGAGATGACCCGTCGCGGTGCGCGGCGCGAACGCAGCCATTTCGGGGCTTGGAAAACCACCCACCGCTGGTTGGCTGATTGGAAAGATGGATTCGTGTGGTTGGGAGAGGAGAGACCCTTGAAGACCAGTCGCGAGTGCCTCTTTGGGCGAGATGACCCGCCACGCCAATTGCATACACACGTGCTCACGCGCTAGGCTTGGAAAACCACCCGACGCTGGTTGGCTCGCACCAAACACTTGCGCATGCTGGCGACGCGGTTGACTGACAGAGCGTCGCACTCGTTCGATGATGGCCAGCAACGATGGTCAGAGTGTGATGTGTGTGTGTGCCACGTGTCCCATCTGGGCTGGAGGCTTGCTTGCTCTCGTTTCGCTTGGCTTTGATGAGGCTCGAGCGCCCGTGAGCGAGCGAGCGACGCCGTCTGTGGTGATCGCTTGAACCGCTAAGTGCGCTTACTGAAGGAAGCGCTTGTGCACCAAAGCGCTTGCTCAACGTACTTGTTGGTGTTGGTGTTGCCGTCGCGCCGCGTTGGACATCGGCCTCTTGGTGGCAATGTACCGTGCGCATATTGCATGCAGGTGCAGGTGCTTGACAATGAACCATTGACTCGAAGGTCACATTGGCTCGGCTTGGTGATAAATGCGGGTGGCTCTCGCAACTCTGGAGTCTATCTGTCTGTGCGAGCAGCAGCACTTGCGAGCGCATCAGGAGTTGCAATCAACTACCGCCTCCTGGGCTTGATCTGCCTTCTCCTGGCAGCGATCGCGTGGGCATAAATGAGCAGGCACAAGCACGCGCTTGATAGACCCAACGTGAGTGAATGAATGCATCGATCGAGCAACACACATACGCAGAACCGTACGGAGCGCACACGAGCCATTGAGCTAGCTGCATCGTACATCTTGCCCCATACGCCATCCATTCGTATCAACTACATACTCAATCACTCCCTCCCTCACTCACTATATACCTGTATCTGCAAGTCCACGACTACAGCTTGTCTATTGTCACCGGGTCAGCTCGGCTACATCAGCGGCTCCTTCGTGACGCTATCGCGGCCGCCACCGACACCCGCCGCCTGCAGCTCCAGTTGCGCCTCTTTCTTGCGGTCACGGCGCCGCAGCACGAACTTGACGAGCTCGCCCCAGAAGACCGAGTTGAGCGCGCCGGCGATCGACGTGAGCCACTGGAACCACGCGATGTAGGCAAAGCCAAAGATGTCGGTCATGATCACCGGCGTGTTGGTCACGACGATCGTGAGGAGCACCGAGAGCCCGGCGGCAAACTGCATGTACTTGTTCGAGAACATGCCGACAAACACCGGGAGCGTGAAGCTCCGGACCGTGTACGCGCGCAGCACTTCGGTGAACGTGATGCAGATGAACGTCATCGTCTGCGTCCGCGCAATGCCTTCCGAGAGGCACTCGTACTCGCCGCCTTCGCAGTACACGCTCGCGCTCTCAAACACGCCGTCGCGGTCTGGGATGTCGGCAAACACAAAGGTCCCGTCGGCGTACCGCGCGTTGCAGTTGCCGTACGTCTTCCAGCCTTGGCTCACGCCGTGCCAGCGCTCGCACGTGACGTCGCGGAAGTCGTCTTGGTGCGCGCCACCGCCCTGCTCCAAGATGTCGCTCAGCACGAGGCGACCGAAGTTCCAGTACGTCCCGAGGCAAAACACGACGATCGCGCCGCTCGCGATGATGATGGCGTTGCACGCCACGAGCGTCCAGAGACGGCCGTGGATGAGCGGCTGCTTCTTCGGCCGCGGCTTGTCCTCCATGATGCGCGGGTCCGCTTTCTCGAGACTCAGCGCGACAGCCGGCATGCCGTCCGAGAACAGGTTCAGGATCAGGATCTGCAGCGCCTCCATTGGCGCGGGGAAGCCCGCGGCGACGGTCGTGAAGATCAGGATGATCGCCGATGTTCGTCGAGAGCAGGAACATGACGAACTTCTGGATGTTGGCGTAGATCACGCGGCCTTTCTCCACGGCGGCGACGATGCTCACAAAGTTGTCGTCCGTGAGCACCATGTCAGACGCACCCTTGGCGACTTCCGTGCCGGAGATGCCCATCGCGACGCCAATGTCCGCTTCTTTCAGCGCCGGCGCGTCGTTCACGCCGTCGCCCGTCATCGCCGCAATGAGACCCTGGCGCTGCAGCGACTTGACGATCTCGATCTTGTCCTCGGCTTGGCGCGCGCAAACACGGTCGTGCGCGACGTGATCTCGTCGATCGCGTGCTCCGGCAAGTACACGTCGCCGCTGCCGTGCGGACGCAGCTGCGCGCAGTCGGTCGCTTCGAGCTCGGCGTCCACGCCGCCGGCGTCTTGGATCAAGTCGATGTTGCGCGCGATCGCGACCGCGGTCTTGAGGT